>JAUPFN010000015.1:27799959-28169959 GCA_036924255.1 Apodemia mormo | reverse complement strand
ATGTATAGATTAATTGTACCCATGTCTTTGGCACACCCTACAATTCATAAACTTCCAAGAATTTTGTTATTTGAAATGTCACTGGATTTATCTCATTGAAAAAATGACGTAAGCTATAATATTTTAACAGATTACGTAACGCTACAGGACATTAATGATTTCTCTTAGGCCAGTTAAGATGTTTCAAATAAATGTTGTAGCTTGGTAAAAAGAAAAAAGATAACTCAGACAATTCTTTATTAATTGACCATCGCGTAAAACTATAAAAAATCTATATCTATTTCTTTGTTATTTTTATACTTTTGATTAGCAAAGCGATAATTTAATATTAAAAGTTAATACAAACATACTTGTATCAGGATTCACAACTCAAATTATACATCGTATTGTTAAGAAAAATCGAATAAATTACAGATCAGACTGCTTGCCATATAGCTTTAGGCTTTCAAAACCGTACAAAGCTTGAAATACTTGAGTTTGCCATATATTATGATGAATTAACAAAAATAATTATGATGAATAAGTTAAATGTTATATTATACTTTTATAGTATTACTACTCGTTAAAATCGGAAGCAGTCATTAGGAATGCCGACAGAAGCGAAAACCTAAAACCGTGTTTACAAGCACAGATTTATAATAGTGAAATCGACTGGGTTTATAATACGGAAAATGCGGAAAAAATATAATTATTTACGACATGACATCAGAAAACTCAATAATTACAGTATTTCTCTACTATATATCGAATGTTATTATACATATAAACCTTCCTCTTTAATCACTCTATCTATTAAAAAAACCGCATCATAATCCGTTGCGTAGTTTTAAAGGTTTAAGCATACATAGGGACATAGGGACAGACAGAGAAAGCGACTTTGTTTTATACTATGTAGTGATGCAGCGTGCAGCCCGCTGCATTATAAGAGATTTTGGCGAATCCCGCGGGATAACCTAATTTTTCCGGGATAAAAGTAGCCTATGTGCTTTTCCAGGGCATCATCTATCTGTGTGCCAAATTTCGTTCAAATCCGTTCAGTATTTTTTGTGTGATTGAGTAACAAACATCCATCCAAACATCCAAACTTTCGCATTTATAATATTTATAAAGATGTACTGTCACATCTTTCATATATCTATATATCTATTCATATATCTATTTTTATGTGTTAACATCGTTAACTAACACCCATAACACAAGCAAATAATTTGCTTACTTTAGGGTTTGATCAATTCGTCTAGCGATATTATTATTATATAATTATTATTTATTACTCATGTTATTGTAACAAAATAACCTGATCCTTTCTTAAAAGTCACTAGGTTGAAAATAAAAAATATAATTAAACTTACCCAACTCCGGATTCTTCCAAGGTTTATTCGTATAATTAGACAAAAGCTTGGCAACTTTATTAATAGTAGTGTTTTTATCATTCACGTGCAACGTGGTTGTGTTCTCCGTCCGAATAATAGCTATCTGAACACTCTCCCCTTTGTTTATGTTCTCATAAGTAACGTTCATTTGTACGATTTCATCTTCGTTATTAAACAGGTAATAAATTTCCGTGCCATTGTGTATGAATATATGAATGAAGTTATTGAGATTGTCGTTCGCGTACAATACTATGGCGTTGTCGTCGTAAGTTCTCAGGTTCATTAGAACGTTCTCTACCATCATTTTCTTTAGTCTTATCTTTTCTGCATCAGTTGCGTTGTCTACTAGATAGTTTTTCTTTAAGTATGCTTCTTTTGTTTGAAATGTTAGCGCTTTTTCGTTTATATCTATAATATAATACTAACAGTAATAAATTTTATATATCACAACCATAAATAAAATATTAATGTTGTAATTACAATTTATGATATAATCATATGTAGGTAACCCTAAGCCAATGGTTGGGATTACCTACATATGATTACCTACATATCTAACCATTGGCTATATACATCAAAGGTTAACACCTTGTTGCGTTGCCGTCCGTGTGTCGCGAGTGTATAAGTATACCATCCTGGATGTATAACATTACCCTTGAGTTATCGAGGATGGTACTAATTCCCGACGAGACATTATAGAACTCTAGTAGAGTCTATTACTAGTCAACACTAATTCAACACTAATTTTAATACGTCATTAACATGATGTATGAAAATTGATGAGACCGGCATTAACATCACAGCAATGTAACACAAAATATTAGCAATAAACTTATTTATAAACGATGTTTTTTTTGTTTATCCAATTATATGTGCATTTGACGATTGGTGCCTAATCATTATAATGCATTCGAATTAGCACTCGCTTTTTTTCTTTATCTTATTTCTAAACTTGTCGATAACTTTAGCATTATTCGAGGTAAGTAAGTTTATATTAAGACCAAAGTATAATGGTATGACACTCGTAATATATTAAATTACTTATATTATATATTATATGTATGACACTAGTATGACACTCGTAATATATTAAATTACTTATATTATATACTATATATTAAATTACTTATATTAAAATAGTTCAATAAAATCAAAACTTTAAAATTTTATTTGCATAATCCTTTCCTTATTAATATCAACGTAAAATTGTAAAAATCGTTATTTTACAACTTACCTAGGGAGTTTACAATTTGAATAGGTTAGATTAGTTGTTTTTTTTTAATATTACTAAGGTTAGGATAATAGTCTAACGGTTTATTACAATTTTACATCGACAAAGTAAAAACCAAAAATTTCCACTATACGTTTATCTACATAGTAAGAGAATGACTACACTAGCCATTTCCTTAATCATCACTCTTGTCATTACCGATCCCACGCAAAAATTGGGGCAAAATGTAGCATATGTCACACAATATATTATGTAAATATATTATGTAAATACTCAAGAATAATGTAAATTCCTACTGGTATAAGAAATTTTCAAAATCAGATCAGTAGTTCCAGAGATTACTTTCTACAAACTCATAAACTTACACGCTTTACTTCTTCATAATATTAGTACCTATCAATGAATACGAAAATAGTGTCTCATTCATGTTAAACAAACATAGCGATCAATATGAGTAATATTGATCGCTATAAAAATAAAACGATTGATCCCATGTTCTTAAAATATTCTGTACTTAAGATCAATTTATAGGAGATTATCAGCGTTATGCAAATTGATGTTGTTAGTACAAATACTTAATAAGCGTAGTTTATGGAGAGCGATTGCAAAAATGTTATGTAAAAGTCTTATACAAGCTATTGTCTGGTTCAAATTTAACAGTAAGGAAATTGTTCTACTACTACCGCACATACTTCTTATACATGTAATGTACATATGCAAGTTTGATGGAGATCTAAATGCGTGCTGTATTATTTTACACATTTAAATAAGCTATATATTCGTAAATACAATGTTAAGTTGGGAATGATACAAAGTGATGTTTTTTCAATATTTTGTTTTATAAGACAGAAATTATGTAGATGGTTCTCTTATGGAAAGAGAGAGGCTTCATACCGGAACACGACAGTGACAAGCGTAGACGTTATTGCGGCAGGAAACAGGTAAAGTGATGTCACCAGACCTGGGCAAGACAATGCAAAACTCTACCACGTAGTAGCCAAAATGGAAGTGACTCGCATTGCCATTCGTTTGCCCCTTGCGAACTGATATTCTTCAAAGGGAGCCCGGACACTTATTTGTTCCTTGTTGGGGAAATCACAACAAACAGTACAGTATCGGAAAATATTTTAAACGCAGTATAACTGCAACAAATGACTTCCAGTCACATGTAACTCTGAAACCTTAGATAAGATTTTCACTAAAATATGGAACCACATAGCTCAGTTCTGTGTCAAAACATAAAAAATGTGTAAATTGGTTGGCTCTGCAGGCCATCCCTAAAACTTGCCGTTAATGTGTGAAATGTATGAAACGAATGGAACGAATGAAATGAAAGAAACGAAATTAAAGAAGGAAATGACTGAAATGAACGAAATGTATGAAATAAATGAAATGAAAAAAAATGAATGAAATGGAAGAAATTAATGATATGAACGAAATTATAGAAACAGACAAACTGAATGAATTGAATGACTAGGTCATTCTAGTGAAAGAACGCAACGGAACGGAACAGAACGATACGAAACGGAACTAATTGAAACGAAACAGAATCGAACCGATATTAAACCGGTGTTTAATCGATATTAAGCCGGTATTAAACCAATATTAAGCCGATATTAAACTGGCATTAAACCGGTGTTAAACCGACATTAAACACATAATACATATGCAAACACAACTACAAATGAAGATCTCTATGTTATAAAAAAAAATCGTCTTTCCATTTTATTTTTTACACGTAGGGTAAATTTTAATTTAACGAAGTGGAACGAAACGAAACCGAACGAAACCAAACGAAACGAAGCGAAGCGAAACGAAACGAAACGGAATGGAAAAGATATTAAACCCATAATACATTCAAACTCAAATATTTATGCAAATTCTCTATTCTAAGAATATTCCTAAACTAATCTATCCATTTTATTTTTCACACACGTAACACTGTTCTAATGTTGGCACCTTACCAGTTTATTTTATTTAATATTTTTTTATTTATCCATTTATTGCACATAAATAACAAAAAAATGTAAGCCGGTTGACCCTGCTGCAAGCCATCTTTGAAATTTTCCGCTAAATTGAAATAGGTATTTTAAACTTATAGGCACAAAAACTATACCTAAGCATAGATTTTTTTATACTTTAAAATCTAAATTTTGTGATAATAATAGATAGTAATTTCATTTTTCAAAAGCTGTATATTTTGGAAACGACGATCGATTAAACGCGTTTCGATCGGTCAAGCCGTATAAAAGTTATGGGATGTTTACATACACACACATACATACAGACAGACATACTGCCTTCATCGTGAAAAAGTCGGAAAAGATTCCGAGGATCTCAAAACATGAAGATCTGGTGAAAACTCGATTTTCGAAAATCTGGGCAAAAACTTCCTTATTTACATACGTAGCGAGAAGTTAAAAATACAGGCGAATTAAAAACCGGGGCAGGTTTTTGGGAAGTCGATTAAAAAAAGGAAGGAACAGGTGTTAAGTAGTAGGCATTTGTGAAAATACTTACTTTCTTCACAGTGCACTCCCAAATGTGCCCAAGGTATTTTACATATACATTCATACGTAGACCACAACTCTTTACAGGTAGCTTTGTTTTGACAAGGATTTGGAACACACGAAGGCTTGCAGTCCTTGATGATTTCAGACAAATGGACGGACATGTAACTGTATATGTCAAGTATTTCACCGTTTACCACTAATCCTCGGAAGCAACCAATCAACCCTTGATTGACTGCAGACTTTTTGAGATGCTCCCTGAAAGTAAATTTGGTTTTGATTAAGAAAGCTTGCGGCTTTGCCTTCACTTATACCTCACTGTGAAAGAAGTTCACACAAAATTGTATATAGTAAAAAAAATACGTAAGGTAGCAGACAAGTACATGGCTCTCCTGGTGAAAAAACAGAACAACCATCTAAAAACCATATAAAGAAACAGCAAAGATGCGTAGCTATCTGTGTGGCGGAATGGTAAAAACACATTCGTAAATTTACAATCTTACCCTCTAAACCGGAATACGACAGTGGCAAGCACAGACGCTCTTAGGAATAGATAAAGTGTTGGACGAGACGTTGTGGCACTTTACCACTAAGTGGAGAGTCAGGATGTTACTGACATCTTGACTATTTATTTGCTTAATACGTGCTTGTAAGCCGCTATATCTAACCCCAAAGTAAGCAAATTATTTGCTTGTGTGTGTGTGTGTATGGTTGACTAATACCCATATTAGTCAACCATACTAATACACAGAAATACACACACATATATATATATATATATATATATATATATATATATATATATATATATATATATATATATATATATATATATATATAGTGCAGGACTCCTAAATAGATCATCATACTCAAATGTCATTCAATTCAGACAATATTACATATACAACAATACAACAAAACAACATCAACAATATTACATAAATGTCAAACTGATAACCTCATTTTTTTGGTCGATTGAAAATACGCATGTGATCGAAACTCTCTGGATTGAACGCTTTTTTATTGCCTTACCAAATATATTTTCATGAGAAATCGGTTTGGTTTAATAGGGATTATATTAGGCATGGAAATTATTGTTAAATCAGATAAACTATTATTGTTGTTAATGTTTATTAATATTTAACATTTAATTATTTATGTTATATTATATCAGTAGCATATACATAATAAGTATTAGAATCAGTAAAAACACGAAGCTCCTCTAGAATAGTTTTGATAACTTGTAACAGTTATTATTATCACGTTCTCTCAAAATATTTTTAATAACAGTATTATCATAAATCAATTTAGCGAGCAAAAAAACGCTCTCTCAAATATTTTTTTAATAACTTTATTATCATATTTTTTTTATATCATAAGATAGCAAACAAGCAGATGGGTCTCCTGATGGAAAGAGTCAACCATCGCCTATAGGCACCAAAGATGTTAATGGTGCGTTGCTATCTTGTGGCGAGGTCTAATACCACATGCATAAGTTTACCGGCTACCTTACCCTCCAAACCGGAACACGACAGCGACAAGCACTGACGCTATTGCGGCAGGAATAGGTAAGGCGGTGGTACCAGACCCGGGCGAGACAATGCAGAACTCTACCACCTAGTAGCCACGATGGTAGTGACTCGATAGCCAATCGGTCACCTTTTACGACCTGCCTGGCAGAACGGCAGTTGGTCTGTTCTTTAAAGGAGGCCGGGACCAACACGGCGAGATCAAGTTATTGGTAATTATAGTGATGCATAAAAATTACTTTTAACAGTATTTGCTAACATAAATAACAGTTGTTAATTTAAAAAAAAAATTAGTACGAAAATTAATATGTTAACTGTTAAATGATCCATGCCTAGATTATATACATTCGGTGTCCAACCCTAAAGGCGTATTCTAAATATTGGACTTTTTTAAACTGGTTGGATATTTTAAATTACACCTTGTACCTACATAAATATTTACTAACTTTACCTCTCTATATTATACGAGTAAATACAGCCATATCTTTAAATTTTTTTAAGTATTGGCTTCTCATCCATCAACCCAACTAAGATGTGCGTAACGAAATAATTTTTTGACTCGTTCTGTTGTTAATATTTTAGTAATCTCTTAATGTCTATCGAAATTACATTTAACAACAATCCATACTAATATTATAAATGCGAAAGTAACTGTCTGTTTGTCTGTATCTTCTTCACGCTAAAGCACCGACCCGATTTAGACGAAATTTGGTACAAAGATAGTTTGAGGCCCGAGAAAGGACATAGGATATTTTTTATCCCTGAAATCTAACGTGAACAGAAACTATGCGGCTATCTGCATAGTTTCTGATCTCCGGGGACTGTCTTTAGAAATTGTACTACACGGACAAAGTCGCGTAGGCAGCTAGTTGTTTATAAAATATCAGATTTACAAGCATATTATTCAGTTAAATGAAATAAATGTTTTTAACCACACGCTATATGGCTCGAAAGGTGTGCATTAGCCGAGAAGATCACCAACACACGGATGATATTGATTTCATATTATTGGCATGCACGTTCGTGATTGTATGATACTATTGTCATATTTTAGGCAGTTCTTTTAAAAAGGCTAAGTAAATTTTCAAAATTCAAGATATATGCATGTTGATTGTCTTACTGAACCTAATTATACAACAATAGGTTTAAATGCTCTCTTTAAATTATATTGATATTATAACTTTAAAGTTCGTAATATTGATGAGAAGCACAGGTTGCTTCTCATCAATATTACGAATTTTAAAGTTGGTATTTCTGAATATTTATAGTCTCTACTAATCTACTATCTCTACTAAAAAAAATCACGTCGTTCGTTGCTCCGTTTTGCCGTGAAAGACGGACAAACACACACATACATTTTTCCATTTATAATATTAGTATGGATACTCGATCGTATCAAATCAAAATCGAATTCAGATATTACAAAATCAAATAACTTACGCAGTAGCACCACCAATAAACATTGACCCTTCAAACGGGCCAAATTCTTCTTCTTGCAGTAGGTTAAGCATTTGGTATTCGGTATTGAGCATGAACCGCACGTGATAGAAGTTGTAGTCGATCCAAATCTTGTGCCACTCTCCACCGTTTAGTTTCCGCTTTGAATTGATCACCAACTTTCTCGTGGTTCCCGTGTTCAGGGTGAAGTTGAAAGTTAACTCATGTTCTGAAAATATAACATATAACTTAATCAATCATGTAATTAAATGGTAACGTTGGTATATACACAAAATTAATGTGTACAGCAGAGACGCAGATGTTTGTCCTGATGGAAAGAGGCAATCATCCCCTAAACACCAAAAATGTTAATGATGTGATTATCCGTGTGATAGGGTTGGAATGCCAAAGGCATAAGTTTCTAGCCGGGAAGATGGCGACGAGTTTTGGTAAGGTCCTTTTGGCCGGTTAGAATTGCAAAACAATATAATTTAGTCAATTGGCGATATTTATTTATTTAAGCCCCTATCGTACCGATTTTTGAAATAAATGCATTCAGTAGATTTCGTGCTATATCGTTATTTATAAATATTTATCGCTGCAATTCATAATAATATAAATTATAATAATATTTTGTAGTGTAGAGTAAAACATTAAATAAATAAATATTAAAGAAACGTATTATAAACTTCCGTTAAATATATTTGAAAGTAACTTGCAATATTTTATAAAATCTAACTAAAAGATGAAATAAAAATCAAGTTGCCAAAAATTTTTTTAGGATTTTTTGCAAATGTTATATACTGCGCAGTAGCGAAATAACCGCGAACGTTCTGCCCGATTTGCCAGGCCTGGTATTGTCAATTGAAATTATGTATATTTTTCGAAATTCCAATCTGCCACAAGGTCCTTTCCAAAATCCGTCGCCAGCTCTTGGATCATTACCGGAACACAAGCCAAAGCCAAATATGCTGCAGTTTTTAAGACACTAAAGCGGACTTTCGTTTTGCTGCTTGTTGTTTGTTAGTCAATCACATTGTACAGACAGCAACTGTATCATAATTATAATGTAGAGATAGATTTAAATAACGATGATTTCGTTGTGGCTATCTCCGACGAATCAAAAATTATTTGAACCCTTCAAGTAATTGTTGTATTGTAAAAATAATTTCAAGAAGTTCAACTAGTAATTATAATACATCTGAATATTGCCTATTTCTATAAAACATATTCAATACTGTAAACTACACTATGACATGTTTTGCTTTTCTTTAATTATAGTGTACTGTCAATGGTTAGTTGAAAGTATTTTTCTTTATATCATTGGACAGCAAACAAGTAGATAGCTCTTTTGATGGGAAGAGAAACTATCGCATATAGACATGGCGTGTTGTTATCCTTGTAGCAGGTATAAGTCACATGCATAAGTTTACCGGCCACTTTAACCTCGGAACCGGAATACAACAATGATTGACGCTCGCAGCAGAGGTAGGTAAAGCGGTGGTATCATATACCCGGGCGATATGTTATAGTACTCTACCCGGTAGTCACAATGATAGTGACACGTAAAGCCCATCGTTCGCCTTTTTACGAACTGTCTGGCAGAATGGCAATATTCATCAAAGGGGACCCGGACCAGCACGGAGAAAATCCTATTTAGAAATAAATTTAGAAGTAGTTAATCACGTACGTACGTACACTCACTAACTACAAGGAACAAAAACAATCTTATTGTGGTTTTGTTAATACATTTGTACTGTTTCACAAATCACTTTAAAATTTAATTAATATCACCAACCTCTTTCGCCTTTTACGACATCTTCAGGGCTATGAAGTGTATTGTAAGTGTACAAGTGTATTAACAAAACTACAAATGGAGTTTCACCAAGTGCCGACGATAAAAAGTGTAAAATACAATCTTATTGTGCATGCATCTCGTCTCCACAGAATAAGTAACTTATGGGGCAATGTATACGCTTTTACAATAAACTTCCCGAAACTATAAGAGATGTACCAATCAATAAATTTAAAAAAATGTGTTAAAACAAAACTGTGTAAAAAGGGTATTATAAAATCTCAGATTATTAGGAAGACAAACAAGCATGGGATTAATTGCTTATTATTGTTTTATAAGTTTGTAATTTTGTGATATGTATAAGTTTGTAATTTTGTGATATGTGTGTAACACGGCCACACGCTGAAAAGATTCGGCGGAAGAAACTCAGCGGGCTTGTATTTTTTTCACATATATATATATATATTTTTTTTTTCACACACACATATATATATATATATATATATATATAGCTTGTATTTTTTTATATATATATATTATATATATATATATATATATATATATATATATATATATATATATATATATATATATATATATATATATATATATATATATATATATATAAAAAAATACAAGCCTGCTGAGTTTCTTCCGCCGAATCTTTTCAGCGTGTGGCCGTGTTTCCGATCCGGTAGTAGTTTTAAAAAATGTTGACGTGTCAAAATAACTTGTAAAAAGTTTTATTGAATAAATTTCTTACTACTACTGCTAAAGAAAAATACAACAGCTTTAGTTCTATGGTTTTTAAGATTAAACTGGATACGCCTTTAAATATAATTTCTTAGGATATCAATGTTGCTTGCATTTACACAGATGAATATAGAGTTATAATACTTACTGCTGAAATAAAATCAATCCAGGGGTATTCATTAAGCCTTAGCTTTTTATTCGACACGTTTTAATAACACAACATGACATATATTTTTTACGGTAGATATAATATATCTACAAGCGTTCGACATTTGCTCATATGAGCGGCTACGCATTTTGCGCCCAACACCGTGTCTATTAGTATTTGTGCGGTCTGTGGTTTTTAGTATCAATTTAAATTAGATAAAAATTACTTACCGCTAGTCAAAGCAACCATGAACGATGGATAATTAGGTCTTATGGGCGGCTGAAACAGTAATATGGCGCTGGTTCCTGTGGTCCTGAAACTGAAGGCAATATCTCCTTTCCTCCAGCCGGGCACCTCGATGTATGACTGTGATGTCGTGAATGTCACTACGTAGCGCTGTGTATCTGGCGTGAAAGGATAAACGTTGTGACATTTTCATCAAGGTAAAATAATACTTTTGCGAATAATCTAGAAAAAAGAAGAGTGAGAAGAAAAATCTAGAAATAAAAGAAAGAGATAGCTGCTCTATTGATAAATAATAGCCACCGTTACACAAGCAGCTATGCTACAATGCATCTTCCGTCATACTGCATAAGGGTGAAAATAACGTGTACTAGGACTTGTTTACATTTAGAAATTTATTGTTTACGTGATATATTCAGAACTTTCGGGAACATGGTCGAATTTTACCTTGGTTGTAAATAGGGATGTGTTGGCGAATAGAAGTCACTTTGATATAGCGATTCGGATGCAATAGTTATATCAATGTAAAGTGATATGAAAATGATTCAGTGTAGTGAGTTAGTTTTAGCGGAATATCGTGACGGTGTTATTAGCGTTGTTCAGTGTATTTACATATTGCATTGTGGTTTATTGTACCTTTGTGTTGTAAATACATGATTTTAACATAAGCGGTATTTTATTGCACAATACGAACGTCAAACACTTAACAATGCGTTATTATAAACGAAAGTAGAATACCTAAAATAAAATCTAATAACTATATTTTATTAAGAATTGGTCATTCAACGAATTTTAACTAATTTAATGTGTATAGGGAACGTTGATCTCTAACCATTAGAACTTCCTGTTCGTTCCTTGCTGGGAAAAACTGCGGACCAGTTAATCGGAACAATTTTCGAAGTACGAGTATAAGCATGTGTCTGAAAACAAGATACATTCTTTCAGCTATAACTAGAATCCCAAATTCAGGGATAATAATGACATAAGAATAAATTTGTCAGCTACCTTACCTAGGGAATGTACTTTATAAGGATACAACAGTGACAAGTCGAATTGCACTTATTTACGTAACAACACTTTGTTAGTTAGTTAGTAATAGTGTCTAGTTAAAACAGTGGAATTTAATCCAGATGAAACTTTGCGGAATTTATTGATTCAGGTGTTACTTTACGGAAATTCATAACTCGTAGAAAAAAAATCAATTTGCAAACTTCTGCAGAAACTAGTGTGATCTCTGCAATGTCAATAAAAGGAAAGCAAGTAAGTGATTTTGGTTTTGCTATTGACGCGGTGGAAAGTGCGGTGGACGAAGTTAGATAATTGTGCCGCTGAGGTCTTCTTTATTTTTAGGTCTGCAGTGATTTTGTTCCATTTCTTACATTGTTTTTTTACTTTTCGTATCGCACGTCGAACGTAAGTGTACACGGAAGTAGTAGTAATGCAAATTAAATTGTTTTGTTCTTTGTGTTGTGTTATTTTATCATTTAGCGGTCAGAAGCAAAGAAGCTGGCTCGTTTTTCAAAAAGCAAGCTCAAATTAATACAGGGAAAAGTAATTAACAAAACTAGTTTTAAAAGAATGTAAGAGGGAGCTGATGTTTAAAAAGTAACTTCTACCCGCTACCTGCTGTTGTAATTTACTATCTACCTTATATATAACGACTATATTAAGCGCAGCGAACTAGGTATATCGAGTTCGCTAAGTAAGCGCTTATTGTATTTTTAATTTCAATTGATATGATCCAAAATCTTTACGTTCTTATCGAGTTTTAAGTAAAAAATAGTTTTATGCTCTTATATAATGGTAAACAAGTAGATGACTCTGAGGTAGAGCAATAACGATTGCCTATACGGGGTGTAAAGAAAACCCTGTCCAGTCGGAAGAGGTATACATGTAGATCAATGACATTATCAAAAAAAAAATTATTAAAATAACAAAAATATCGTAGTTTAAAGTGCCTCATTTTAGTACTAAAATGGAGCAAATTCCCCTTAAATCAAGCAAATATTATGATAATTTATCCAAGCAAATAATTTGCTTACTTTGGGGTTAGATCAATAAGTGTAATTTGTCCCGTGAATATTTATATTTATTTATAAAATAATGACACAAATTATTGACGGTTTTCTTTATACACAGTATACAACAAATATGGTACCTAATGATGTGGTGACTTTTGTAGTGGGGCAATGCATTGCCACATCATATTTTTGCTTTGCCTTTAATCTTGCTGACAAATGAAAAATTATAGCTATTGCAATTAATTTAAAGTAAATTGATATCGTATGTGTGTTTACTTAAATAAATAAATATAGGTGTAACAATCTATATAACTTCAATTGTAGTGCTTTACATACTTTGAAATAATGTTAGATTCTACAAAAACCAAATTGTACATCAGTTTTTTAGGATCTGGTATCATACTTTACTTAACATGTGGCATCGGCTTTTTGTGGTGGCTTGGTTGCAACTCTCAATGAAAAGCGAGTAATCTAATATTACGAGAAATGATACTTACTAGTTTCAACACATTCCAAAGGTCCCAAGGTGATTCTTCCTTGCGCTTCCTCAGTCAAGTCTTTCTGATGTAAGAAGAACATTTCCGTAATACCAAGACTCTTCGGGACAACGAGAGTGCCTTCATCTGAATGCCATTTGTTTTCGTTGGCATCGCAATTACACGATTGCGTTGGGTTCACACAAGTCGCGTTTACGCCACACGGACAGTAGCCTCTGGGTTAACAATATTATTCATCGTTATAATCAAATAAGTTCGATATTGTATCTTCACGCCCGTATCCCCGAAGAGGTACAACAGGTGCATCCACAATTGGCCAAATATACTTAGTCCCACGATGTGATTTTCCCCGTGTTGGTATCTTGGCTACTAGGTGGTAGAATTCTGCATTGTCTCGCCCGGATCTGGTATCACCGCCTTACCTGTTCCTGCCGCATCCGGCAGCATCCGTGTTCTGATTAGGAGGGTAAGGTAGCCGGTAAACTTATGCATGTGGCATTAGACCTCGCCACAAGATAACAAAGTACCATTAACATATTTTGTGTCTATAGGCGATGATAGACTCATTCTATCAGGAGACCCATCTGCTTGTTTGCTATCTTAAGATATAAAAAAAATTCAAAATTAAATGTAGCAGACTCTTGAGACTAAATTGCTACTAATGACTTTTAGACCTACCTTTTGACATTCCCAATATAATCCACGGTAGCGTTAGAAGAAGATATGAACCAGGTGGCGCTGTGTAATTCCAGTGGAGCCATAAAACAATCATACTTTATGTACTGGCGACAGAACAGTGAGTGTGAGATCAACTCTTGAAGCATTTCCGCTGAGAATTCTCGATACTTTATCTTGAAACTGAAGTCTTGCCCTGAGGCTGACCTTACATCCTGATAACAAACAACATCTTTATAACGTGACGAGCAAAGGTCTACTATCTATGTATTATATATATATATATATATATATATATATATATATATATATATATATATATATATATATATATATATATATATATATATATATATATATATATATATATATATATATATATAAATCAATCTTTATTTTCCGTGGTCACGACATCACGCGTGAATAACTAGACCGATTTCGCTAATTATTTTTTGTTGTGTTTGTAATTGTCAAGGGAAGGTACTTATAAAAGAAAATATTAAGAAAATTGCGCGGAAAATTAGAAAATTTGTGAATACTTAACCACCATATAAAGTTCAATGCCGTTTCGGGTGCCTGGAAGGAAAATCCCGTATACTTATATAAATTACATGTCACATTGTTTATCCACTATGGATTTCTAATTATGGCAAAACAACGTTTGCCCGTTCAGCTAGTTATTTTTATATTTTTCCAGTCCGAGAAAATGGCAATATATTTTTCTCAGATATAAAGAATATAATACTACCTTTACAGTAGTTTTACAGGCTTTAAGTATTTAAGACTACATTATTTATAAATAGATATTATTTAATATTAGTGTAAGATGAATCAAAGGCATCTTGCAGAACTTAATTTAAAAATGTATGAAAAATTTAAACTTTTCCATAGATCTTTTTTATATCATAAGATAGCAAACAAGCAGATAGGTCTCCTGATGGAAATAATAAACCATCGCCTATAGACACCAAAGATGTTAATAGTGCGTTGCTCTCTTGTGGCGAGGTCTAATGCCACATGCATAAGTTTACCGGCTACCTAACCCTACAAACCGGAACACGATAGTGACAAACATTGACGCTATTACAGCAGGAATAGGTAAGGCGGTGGTACCAGACCCGGGTGAGACAATGCAGAACTCTACCACCTAGTAGCCACGACGGTAGTGACTTCATAGGTAATCAGTCGCCTTTTACAACCTGCCTAGCAGATCGGCAGTTGACTTATTCTTCAAAGGAGCCCGTACCAACATGGGAGATCTAAGCAAAAATACGGGCCACTTCACGAGCCACACGAATCGACGGCGTATCGGTGGCGTGTAAAATTTTCCTTACGCCTACAAAAAAATTGACTAATCGCTGATATCTTACAATAAAAGTCGGTCGAAATTATGTTTGTTTCGATTTCCGGCTGGGATAAGATGTAGGATTCCAAACAAAAGTTCAATGTTAAACCATTGACAGCCGGTATTACTGTTACAGATACGATACAACACGTTCGTGTTAAGATATGTAATCTCACCATATTTTACCACGCGCTATACACGTGAATAATTAATATATAAGCTTAAGGAAAATCCCAGTAAAATTACCGTTTAATAAACACATTAACCGATGTGTGACTGTCATTTTATCAACGTAATATTGGTGACCTCGACCAGTGAACACGCAAAAAAGAAAATGAACAACTCAGCGCTAACTTCATGCAGAAGCGCTTCAACGCAACGGCAAGTTCTGCAGCATCCAGGGAAATCGCAGCTGTATCCACGGCAACAAGAATACCAGATTTTTGGAGGGATTATTCGCGCTTATGGTTCGCTCATATCTTAGCACGAACGTGTTGTATCGTATCTGTAACAATTACCAATGAAACGTTGACAGTTTTATAAGAATTAAACTTAGTCAAACGTTTTTAGTATATTCGTAACAAGCACTTCAAACTTACTTAAATATCAATTGAGATTTTTCATATAATGTTTTTTTTTATTATCGCTAGGAAAGCGCTTGACCACGATCTCGCTTGGTATGGCGATCGTAAGCTAAGATGCGTCCTAAAATGAAACGCGCTTCCCTAGAAGGTACCTACCTGTTCACTCTTCTCTTGAAGATCTAATTTAAATAAAGATCAATGTAATTACTTACAACTTGGCTGGGTAAATTATGTTCAACAACAGTTGTGGAAGAGTCCGCTTCGATTTGAAACTCGCATTTGACGTGTGCCGGTGGAAATCTGCCATTTCCATCGATGTCTATGAGGTAAACGTCGTTTCTTGTGTACCCAAGTAGCGCTAACTCCTCACAAGTTTTCCTGAACGTTGCAAAATGACAATTTTCTCCAATGTAACCTAAATTTAAAATTATGACATCAAAATTTAAAAGAAAAGTGGTCATTTCATGTAATGCGTACGTGCAAGACGGGTTAGTCAAAATTTTACACACTTAATAACCTATCTTATAGTTTTATTTAAATTACGTATGATTGGGATTATAATTAAAAGGAGAGTAATGTTTAAAATAGATTAGAAAACTAACTCATTGCAAATGAAATTTCTCTAGATATTAGTGATTGCTTTCAATCAGGTTAATTAAAATAATAAGAAATTAAAATATCAGTTAATTATTTAACTTATATTTGCACAATATGATGTGTAACTTCTAACATCCAAGTAATCAAATTGGTTCAGTCTCATGACTAGTTATGCCTTCGCGCGCGTGCTTATTGGTTAATTCCGATAGTGCGCACTTATCGGTCAATTTAAACAGCGCGCGCTCATTGGTCAATTCAAATAGCGCCCTCTTCTCCGGTCTCCTGTTATATACATTTACGTTGTATTTCACAAAAACACGCAAGTAGGTGAGAGATAAAATGTTACACGTCGATAACTTAGTCTAGTTTAGTTAGTTTTCTTCCACAGAAGATACAGTCTTATGACAGAACTTATAACACATTTTTTATGTTATTGAGATAGGCAAACTGGCAGACCTGGTGGTAAGTGGTCAACGTCGCCAATGAACAAAAATGGGATACCTGGGCTGGAACTGGCCCAGGTATTCCATTCGCTTGTTGCCTATCCTGAGATATAAGATGTTAAGTCTCGGTGCCAGTAATTACACTGCTTGTCTTGCCCTTCTCTCCGAAACACAGCAAAGCTGTTTGACGGGAAAAACAAGCAAGATGATGGTACCCATGCAGCCGGGAGCGCGGCACAGCGCATCTCTCCCACTGGTACGTATGTATGTATTTTACTTTTGTGGTGAGAAAGTAAGGTTATCTAATTAGTTTCAGGTAATTAGCTATCACAGGCCATCATAATCCCAACAAATGCTGAGTGGTAGGCCATTTTGAGATGTCGCACCACCATTATGTTCCTACTATCTTTGTATCTCTTTTTTGTTACTTTGTCTTTATAAATTTAGTTGTATAAAAGTTTTAACTGTATATATATTCACGTTGTATACGTTTTTGTGGTGGGCGTCTAAAAATAAATGTAAAAATCTGTAAATAAATATAATCTTATTCTTAATACGTGAAGGAAAAACTTTGGGCCCCTTTTTAAGAAAATTGCGCAAACGGTTACATATGAAATTTGGCACAGTTAAAATTCACACTGCCGAAGACTGCTGAACCCAAATATTTTTAAATAAAATGCGTTAGAAATACATTAAATTAATATAAATAAACGTTACACACACACTACATTCATGTGACAAACATGATAATATACACACATGTATAATATTTTGTTTATGGGTAAAGTCAGTTCTTAAACTTAAAAGACATTTTATTTTTTTAGTTTATGGTCAAATTTCGGCCACAGGCGATCGCTAGTAATTGTTATTAAATAACGCCCAGTTCTCTTACCAGTGTTTTCACAGTTGCAAATGACGCGATCTTCTCTGATAGAACATATCCCGCCGTGTTCGCAAGTGTTAGGCCTGGTACAAGGGTCCACGTACCTACAGTCGTCTATTGCTACTTCACCGACCACACGCTCTGTGTTTATAACGAATCTGAGAAAAATGGTTTACCATTACGGGTTTTGAATCGATTTGCCTGACATTGTGACCTAAATAAGTTTCCAGATTTTTTTCAGAAAGCATAACTTGCCCAAGATTAGAAATGGGCCCGATTTGTGGATAGATTGGACACCTTTCATATCATGGTGGAGCTGATGTCTTCCTACTTCTTCGGGTGATGTCGGGTGTAGGTAATACGGTATAACGATATTTATTTATATAAAAACCCAAAAGTTATTTTTAGTAATATAGTTTTCAGAGATGCATATTATATTCTACTTGCCTTTTTTCATTTCATGGTAACAAATTTTATTCGAATCGATTTAACGGTCTACGCAACACGTAAAGGCAGATTGCTTCCGTATTTTGATAAAACTATTGAAAATAAATAATATCTTGTATTTTTTTAAAGCTTTCCATTTATTTACGATTAAGTTTCACTACGTTTATTTCAATTTTTGGAATTGTTTGTAAGATTTTGGCTTGAGTAGTTAAGAGGTTAAGCTAATGATTGATTGGACTATTTTATTTGAAGTTATTGATTTTACTGTTTTATTTTAAGTTTTAAAATAGAAAAACCTTTACCATATCAAAATGTTGTACATTAATTAACGATAAACGTTTGTTTCCACAAGAGAGTAAAATAACTATTAAACTTACATTCACCGCACGGATGGCAACGCACCCTCAACATCTTTCCATCAGGAAAGTCAATCAAATTCTAGAGTAGTTTGCATTCTACGTTATAAAAATTTGAAATAAATCAAGTGTGAATTCACATTCGGTAGAAGTGAAACTTTTGATAGAAGTGAAGTAGAAAGAACGAGAGAGAAAGATAGAGAAAGAGATATATAGGGATAGAGTTAGAGAGGGACAGGATATATATATATATATATATATATATATATATATATATATATATATATAGAGATAAAGAGAGATTTATAGTAAGTTTATATACTGTGTACTAGAGAAGCTATGCTAAGTAGAAGTCGCGTTGCATTTCGTTAACACTCGCTACAACGCAAAATAATAATAAATCGAGCTGTGATGTAGGTGCGGTCCATGAACTGCACTTTAGAGAAACATAAGTGGTGTGACCTATGCCCTGGCTTGTACGTTAATACATGGAAGTCTTTGATCGTAATGCATTTCCGTTTCATTGAGTTTCAAAGCAGAATTATTCTAAAAAAAGTTTCACTTCAATAATAACAATAGCCCGTTATACTAAAATTTACTCAATAACATTTGAAACATATTAGTAAAATAGAATTTTTGGAAGTTCGCCATTAAAAGCTCAGAAATTTCAAACCTCAAAATTTGTAGTTCAAACAAACTCATTACTCATCAAGTAAAACTTATTACAATCAGTTACAGCGTGCAGTTCTGAATTGTTTCTCGTCATTTAATATATAGAGATAGAGAGAGATATTTATCATAAGTTTATATACTGTGCACTAGAGAAGCTATGCTAAGTAGAAGTCGCGTTCCATTTCGTTAACACTCGCTACAACGCTAAAATAATAATAAATCCAGCTGTGATGTAGGTGCATTGAGTTTCAAAGCAGAATTATCCTAAAAAAAGTTTCACTTCAATAATAACAATAGCTATACTACAATTACTAAAATTTACTCAATAACATTTGAAACGTATTAGTAAAGTAGAATTTTTGGAAGTTCGCCATTAAAAGCTCAGAAATTTCAAACCTCAAAATTTGTAGTTCAAACAAACTCATTACTCATCAAGGAAAACTTATTACAATCAGTTACAGCGTGCAGTTCTGAATTGTTTCTCGTCATTAAATATATAGAGATATCATAAGCTTATATACTGTGCACTAGAGAAGCTATGCTAAGTAGAAGTCGCGTTCCATTTCGTTAACACTCGCTACAACGCTAAAATAATAATAAATCCAGCTGTGATGTAGGTGCATTGAGTTTCAAAGCAGAATTATTCTAAAAAAAGTTTCACTTCAATAATAACAATAGCTATACTACAATTACTAAAATTTACTCAATACCATTTGAAACGTATTAGTAAAATAGAATTTTTGGAAGTTCGCCATTAAAAACTCAGAAATTTCAAACCTCAAAATTTGTAGTTCAAATAAACTCGTTACTCATCAAGGAAAACTTACTACAATCAGTTACAGCGTGCAGTTCTGAATTGTTTCTCGTTATTAAAGCCTCGGGGGAATGAAACGAAATGTTCCTGTTTAACTCATTTCAGCTAAATGCATTAAATCGTGTTTAAATGCTTCCAACGAAACGGTAACTATTTTATATCAACTTGAAAGTTTTAGAGTTTCATATAATATAATTCGAAAAAGAAAAAGTATTCCATACCATTCGATAGCAAACAAGCACAAGACTCTCCTGCCCCCCAAGACAAGTGGCATCAACGCTAGGAGAATAGAAAACAAAATGTATGGATTTGACATAAGCTGTTGATACGAGCGTAAACGAATTTGTAATTGGTAGCCAAGTGTCATTCGTGAAACGAAACGTTATATTGTATCGATCATCTTTGATCAATTTCATACAAAACCTTAGCCAAGTGGCACTTTTGACAAGCAAAATTGGTGATCCAATGATTAGCGAACGCTAGAACCCTGTAAATTACGCTAAAAATGGCGGATAATCACTATTATTTAATCAGCTGTTCTAAATCGTGGATAATATCTGTTAGAATTTTTGATAATTTTAAAGTAAAATGAACGCAAATTGCCATAATTTAAGAGTCCTAACCTAACTAGGGGGTTTTCAATACATTTTCTTTTTTTAAGTCGCAGACGCCTTTGTAATGAATTTCGGTTTTCATCCCCTAACTCCACGGGGAATTAACTCAGAGCAAAGTGACCTTGACAAAAGTTGGTGTCCCTTACCCCCTCCACGTAATGGTGCAACAAAAAAGGGGTGTTATATAGGGTTGAAATTTTCCTGCGCACGCTCTGACCGCCAACCGAGCTCTCTGTTCATTCTAATATAACGCATTGGCGTCATTTCGACCAAATTGGTAGCCAAGTGGATTATGGCTTGTTTAACGTTCGTTCCATACGAACTTTACGAATTATATCGAATATTGTCTCTGAATTGAATATAATAAAAATAAGAACAGAGTCGCTATATCTGATTCAATTTTGATTGTATGTACCGCGTGAGTGCGAATAAGATAAAATATACTATCTTTTCTTCTTAATTACTGTCATGCCGTAAGTTTCTATATAGCTAACATGTTAATTGAACTCTGTCAGTACTACGGACTACCAATTTAAAGAGTTATAAAATTAAATACTGTCACCAAGATTTATGTATTTATCTTCATTGCTATCAAATTTGATTGTTTTAACATATTTTAATTAAATCCTCTTTACCTACCTTACAAGTGAACGTAGAATTGTGCAAAATGTTATCGATAGTCACATTTTAAAACTTATGTTTCAGATTTATGAAAGCTGATGATAAATTTATTATTAAAAATGAACAAAAATATGCAAAACTGAACATATAAAACTTCTTTTTTACGTATTTTTTGGCATACATATTTACAGAAATGTAAAATTGATCGAAATCTATTGCTACACTGAAAAATAAACTTTCTTTGTTTCATTAAATTTACAAAATACAAGGGTTGTAACAAGAATATAGTGTTTATAACTTGAACTTATAGTGTCTGTAAAATATTTAAAGACGAAATATTATATTTATCATCATTAAGACATTGTCAGCATTTTGCAAACCTATCACTACTTACAATGTGTCTAGGCAGTTCGTTAGAAGCGAACAATTGGGTAAACGAGTCACTAGTATTGTGGCTTCTAAGTGGTAGGGTTCTGCATTGTCTCGCCCGGGTCTAATACCACTGACCCACCTATTTCTGCAGCAATAGCAACAGTGCTTGTTACTGTCGTGTTCCGGTTTGGAGGGTAAGGTAGCCGGTAAATGTATGCATGTGACATTAATACCCCCCCCCCCCGCCACAAGGATATCAAAGCACCATTAATAATGTGCCACCAAAAGCCTTCTTAATTTGCGTTAATTTTACTTTAAAATTATCAAAAATTCTCACAGATGTTATCCACGCTTTAGAACAGCTGATTGAATAATAGTGATCAACCGCCATTTTAAGCGTAATCTGCAGGGTTCTAGCGTTCGCTGATTATCGAATAATTCGCTACTATTTTGCTTATCAAAAGTGCCACTTGGCTACGGTCTTGTACGAAAATTGACAAAAATGATCGATGCAATATAACGTTTCGTTTCACGAATGACACTTGGCTACCAATTACAAATTCGTTTACGCTCGTGTCAACAGCTTATGACAAATCCATAAATTTCTCTTTCTATTGTACTAACGTTGATGCCACATCTTGGGGGGCAAGTCTTTTTTGCTTTTAATGCACTTTTCATATAAATAAAACTTATAACCTCGGTGAAAATAATACTTCAAAGTGACGTTTACCGTCTATTCAGAGACAATATTCGATATAATTCGTAAAGTTCGTATGGAACGAACGTTGAACAAGCCATGATCCACTTGGCTACCAATTTGGCCTAAATATCGCCAAAGCGTAATATTTGAATAGTTACTGAGCGTTTGCCACTTGTCTAGGGGGGCTGATGGAAAGATACAACCATCGCCTACAACACTAAAGATGTTAATGGTGCGTTGCTATCTTTGTCAAGTTGTGGTAGGGTCTTAATTCCACATGCCTAAGTTTACCGGCTAACTTATCTCTAAACCGTAACACGACAGTGACAAACACTAACGCTATTGCGGCAAGAATTGGTAGGGACTTGAAATTGTGATGATAATGACATGTTAGGCTAATTATTCGCCCTTTACGATTGCCTTACAGGAAGGCAAATGGTTTATTATTTAAAAAAAACCATATCAAAATTAAAGATATGGTCTAATAGTTACTTCAATAACTCAGCGATTTATTTACATTGCCCTTCAACCTCATTTTTTTAAAACACATATTTACAGAATTTTATATATTTACAGAATCTTCGTCGACTAGTAATTGGAGTTCAGCTGGTGATTGTAAAGTAATTAATTTTGAAATTTAGCAACCTCCTGTACAGTGGGATACTAACGATATTTTCAGCATTACCTTTCTCTAGAGTTAAATTTCTAAGTCGATATGCCTGTTATTATAACTTGGCACCAGATGGCGCTGCAGCATGTTGTTTTTACAACATACACTGGTAGATCAATGTCTGCCGGGTTCTGCTAGTACTTTACATTAAAACTAGAGTTTTTTTTTTGTTTTTCGAAAGCGCTAATCTCTGGATGAACCAATCGGATTTAAATAACTATACATTTATACGACAGTTACACTCATAAGGAATTTGATCCAAAAAACTATTTTACCTGACTACGCAAAAGTAGCTAAGTAATGTTTTCGGTTATGCGAATGAAGTCGCGGGTTGTTACTCGCGTTGTTAGCTGTTGTTAGATGTCTATCATTGTATATCAGTATTATTATATATTTTTATTTTATTATATATAAGTATATAATTATATCCTTGTACATCATTGTCGGGTCTTGAAACTAGGTTAAATGTTTCTATACTAATTGTTTCAGTATTGATTAATTAAAATAGATCAAGAAATTCTGTAAAAAATAGCTATATAAGCAAGAAATTATGTAAAATATAGCGAATTATGTATCAATACTCGCTAAATCTACTCGAGGACCAAACTAAACTGTGGATTTTGTCTATCATAAAAACAAACAACATAGCCCGGGATTCTTGGAACTAACTTTTTTTTATTACTAACAAGCTAAATTTTTTTGGACAGCTTTGTTTTGATGAGACAACCATCTTCGAAAAATCTCAAATTGGGTAGATGCTGCAAAACAAAGCTGTTCAAAAAAATATTTAGCTTGTTAGTAATCAAAAAAATTTTGTTCCTGGGATCCCGGTCTAATATAATATGTCAAGGCTGAAAAACATATTGATGGAGATCACTACAGACTGATCTCTCAAGCAAAAAATACCGGTTACTCGTATTCCGGTCAACTCGAGTGTCTAACCATGTCAGATTCCAGGGAATCCATGAATGATATGTTGCAATCAAATAAGAAAATAAGAAGCCACAAGAATACATAATTATATTTGTCTGATCATACCTAGGTTCAATAAGTAGTCCATTTATCTTGATATTCCGCATGCATCCAATCAATCCTAAATTAGCCGATTTAAGGCCGCTCCCAATTACAATTTTGTCTTGAAGCTGAAAATCTAATCCTGTTGAATATAATAATTAAATTAGATATTTTTATTCTTTAATAGCTCCGTTTTGAACTAAATACTTGTATATTTTTAGGATAAAAACAAGCAGATAGCTCTTCTTGCGGTAAGGGACAAGCCTCGTTTTCGACACCAAATATTTCAAAGGTATTCAAAGGTATTCAAAGGTATTTCATTAAGGATGTAAAAATTGTCATTTTTTTGTTATATATATATATATATATATATATATATATATATATATATATATATATAGCTATGATACCCGGCTTCGCTCGGGAGTTGATATGAGATTACGTGGTAGTTGAAATAAAAAAATAAACTATGACGTAAAAAGTAAGAAAATTTATTGAAAACATTTTCTCATTATTTACACTACTTGTTTATAAACAACATTTTTCATTTTATTGTCCGGGGTATATATATATATATATATATATATATATATATATATATATATATATATATATATATATATATATATATATATATATATATATAAATTTTTCGAATTTCCTACTCTAGAGCAAGCTACATATAGCTGACCGTGAGAGAAGCAGGATTCTTTGAGGTTGATGCCACAATATTTTAAAGTTTGTCCTTGCGCTTTGTTAATTGTAAAACTAAAGGCTAATTTAATTGGAAACTGCAATCTTTTAAATTGAAATGGCAATTCAGAAAAGATCAGTGGTAATCTAGGTATAAATACTGTTTGTCCTTTGTTTTTTCCAGAAATAAGTTCAGCTTCAATGATATTATTCGATAGCTGTTTTACGATCATCCTCGTTCCATTACATAGTTTTGGGGAATTGAGATTTCTAAGTAGCATGATTGGAGATCCAATTTTCAGACGAAGGCAGTGTAATGGCATTCCTGGTATTTGTAAAGAGTTTAGAAACATTCAGGGAAGTTGACACTTTCTTCAATGGATACTGTCGTGTCGATCGATTTATATATACAATATTATTTTTAGTGGCCAAAATTGCTCTTTGAAATAACCACTCTACGTTGGTATAGTTCTGAATAATATTTGGATAAATTTTGTCGATTAGTTCGTTTTCAGTAGTGGCTATGTTACAGAAATCACTATTGAGTTCAATGAGGCCGGTCGTTTGGTCAGTAAGATATGTACCTTCGCCTATTTGTAAAAGTATTTTAGCAAAATGTGCTGTTGTTTCATATTTTGATAATTCAACTCTCATGTTTTTTCTTAATTTCAGTATTTGTACTTGTGGCCAGAGAATGTGACTTTTTTAAGCATGCATTGATCTCGTCTGCTGGTGTTGACTTACTTGGGAATAACTGGAAGTGTTTGTCGAAAATCTCCTGAGAGTATGAGTAAAGCTCCTCCCATTATTTCAGAGTTTTTTCTCAATTCTTATAATGTTCTGTCCATGGCTTCTAGTGATTTTTATGAGCCATGGTGCATTCATCCCAGAAGATAATTTTAGCTTGTTTTAGAGATTGACCCCGTCCAGATTTTCCTGAGATTTTACATACCGGGAATTGTTGTTCGGCTATATTCAACGGTAGTTGTAAGGCAGAATCAGCAGTTCGTCCTCCTTCCATAAGTGTGGCTGCAATGCCGGATGATGCTAGTGCTAGTGCGATGTGTTTTTTGGCACGTACTTCCGCCAGTATTAGATTTATTAGAAACGTTTTACTGGTACCTCCTGGTACGTCTAAGTAAATAATTCCACCAGTGTTGTTATTTATCCGGTTCATTATAACGTTATAAACTATTTTTTTATTGTCATTGAGGAGTGGTTTGTTGTGAGCAATGTATTCAAGTAGTTCGTTGACGTTGTAGCTTTTTTCCCTTGTAATTTCGTAGTTTAGCACACTGAAAGCATTTCTTTGTGGTGCTGGCATTCCAAGTTCTACTAAGGCCTGGTTATTTATTGCTAAACATTTATCTTCTAAGCGAATGAGTGTTTCATTGAAGATGTCGTCATTGAATTCTATAGTCAGTTCTGGATTAGTTTGACGGATTTGGTAATATATATCACTCATACTCCTTTTGAAAGAGTCCTATAGCTGTTTTGGGTTTGATGGGTTACAAGTTGTTAGAATTATGGCGAATAACTCTCGAAGTTGTTCAGCTGAAGCTGTGAGTGTAGCTTCTTGTAGTGTTAATTCCCAGTGGTGATCGTTTTCCAATAATCCTAAGCGTTGACATGCTTCTCTGTACGTCTGGCATTGGTATCCGTCAATGGTGCTGAGATCTGTGAAACTTGTTGGTCCCCGTATTTCGTGTAACAACATCCGGAGATAGAAACATTCGGCATTGTTTGGATGTACAGTGTATACTCGACCTATTGTGTTAGTTTTCATGATTTCTGGATGACCCTCCTCTGGCATTCCTTGTTTTCGTCGTTGAAATATTTTCCTTGTCTTGTCCCACGTATAATAAATAGGAACGTCGACATACAGTAATGTCTTTGCGAATGGATCCGTTTGGCACAGTTGGAAAAAAGCTGTTAATGTTGTGTTCTGAGGTGGTTCGCTTGCAATTTTTCTAGCCGAGTCTTTTGTGAAATAAACTCTCTGTCCATTCTCCAAATGTACTGCTAGATGTTGCACAGCTGGTTCGCGTTCGTGTATGGGAAAACTAAGAATCCTCCACGCCGCTTCGTTACTATTGATGTATCTGCCCATATGGTACATGAGGATCTCATCATTTCCGTTATTTTGTTCGCTATTTTGGACTATTTGAAATACTGCCATATCACTACCTTTGTTTACGTACTTACATACATATTTAATAGATTTTACTGAATTGCAGTATTCAACGTTTATGTCCACATGGTCCGTGAATCATGTTTTTCACTACTATGTTGTATAGCTCCGGATCTTTTTGTGGATCGGGAAGTTCAGCTTGGATGATTTTGTCAATATCCGTGGGATGAATTTTATCGTGTAGCCATATGAGATGGTGTGAGTGAGGCAATCCTCGTTTTTGCCACTCGATTGTATATATCCAGCATCTAACGGTTCCAAAGATGTGGTATTTTGTGATGACTTCAATAAATCTTATTTGTTTTTGTCGAAAAACTCGGGCTATTATGTCGTGTCGATCCATGGAGGTTTGTCCGTATTTTAGTTGTTCTTTGATGTCTGGCCATGATGAATTGCATGTAAATGTTATGAAGAGATCAGGTCGTCCATATTTTCTCACGTAGGTCATGGCATCTTGAGTATATTCGTGCATATGTCTTGGACTTCCTATATATGATGAGGGTAAGATTACTATTGTTCCAATATCGTCAATATTGCCGTCATTCATGATCGCGTCTCGAAGATGGATGTATTCTTCTGTGCGTAGTTTCTTCTGATTCAGTCTTATGTAAAGCATCCGTTCTGCTTCTATTTTTGCCTACATATCTACCAGAAATTGTTGGAATAAACGGCGAGTGTTGAGTATGTGATTGTATAATTCATTGTCTCTGATCATTAAGCGATAAGCATAGAATTCCTTGGAAGTGACTTTTTTATTTGTTTCTATGCCTGTTTCAGGATAAATTTGTTTTAGATTGAAATGATATCCGTCCACTCCGTGTAGAAATATTAACGGATATTGAAGAGCATCATATGAACGGTGTGTCTCTGCAATGCGTTGTAGTCCTTTTCCTCTTCGTTGTACAATTATGTCACGGCTTGCATTTTCATTGTCCACAATTACGATTGCAACTTCATCTATCTGAGGTGCATTAAATTTACGTTCGTGTTCTCCACGTGGTCTTTTATCGGCTCGAATTACAATTTTATAGTCATCAGAAATCATGCGGTCTAATGTTGTTTTGAATATGTCAATCAGTTGATTATATTTGTGTAAGATCCTCTGTACATCTTGGATTATTTCGCGTCTCAATCCATTAAAATTTGTGTGTCGTTGATCAACTTCTTGTTCTTCATCTCCAATGAAATATACTTGCAGAAATTTATGGTCTTCGTTAGGCATTGGTAGTAACGATCCTATTTTGTGACAAATTTGCCCTTGAATTGAAAATACATATTCAAACTCATTTCTATTACTGTTAGTCGAAGTAACACCGAAAGAAGTCATTTGAAAGCAGGAGTTGTATGATATTATATTTTGAAGAAAGTGTTTTGATTCTAGTGTTTCCCCGGTCATGTAATGTAGAAATTCCTACGGAGGTGCTTCCAGTGGTGGTAATCGAATTTTTCCATTCATGCAACAGAGACCTGGTGTTTCTTTACTGAATTTTTTTGCGTGACAAAATTGGCAAATGTTATTCATTTTTCCAATTACAACATATTTATGATTGTAATATTTTTTCGTCGGTTCGTAGTGGAATGCTTCCTTTGTTAGATTATCTTTTAAAATTCTCGATTCTTCAATACTTTAATTTTCTTGTCTTTCTTCGCTTTTTCTGCTCCTCAGGGTGTTCATTCTGGTTCGTTGATTTTGTAAATGTGCTTCGTGCTTTTCTTCCGTTTCATTTCTTCGATATTCTTTTTGTTTACGCCGTTTCGCTGCAGAACTGGCTAGATCTCCTCCTCTTTTACGTCTAGGAATTGTATTCTGTAAAATATAAATTAAATAAACATTTTATAGACAAACAATTAAAAGAAAGAAAAATAACCATTAGAATTAATTAAAAACACTATTAAAAATACTCACATTTGATATTTCACAATAAAGGCTCACAGACAACTTTTTTCTTCTTGACTTCAAAATCGAGAATTAATTAAGCACTATTAAAAATACTCACACGTGATACTTCAAAATAAAGGCTCACAGATAACTTCTTTCTTTTTCGTTTCGAAATCGCTTGTTTCGCTGTTCAAATCAAACTAACTCTGGCGGGTGACACCGGGCTCTTATATATTCAATGAGCTAGGCTCTAGCATATTCGGGAAAGTTTGAAAATATTCTCTTTTTCACACCTTTTAGAATGTTCTCGACATTATCGTCTATTTGGGAAAGTTTGAAAATATTCTCTTTTTCACACCTTCTAGAATGTTCTCGACATTATCGTCCACCGTAACAATAGGTTCTGCAGCTATAATATAAGTAGTAAAGGCGCGAAATTTAAAAACTTATATTTTAAAATGTTTTCAGAACTAATAACTAATAATTTGAATAACTAAAATTATGTCGCTTTAACACAAAAATAAAAGTTAGCTACTGCTGTATCAATACACAAAATTTAATAAATTTATTATAAAAACAAATGTAATATAAGACTTTATTGAAAATGGAATTTTAAATTGTGCGCCATTACTACACATGCTGCCATTGTTCGCGGCGCCTTTCGAAATGCAACCCAAATAATCGTTGTTCTGAATGAAGTTCAAATACTCGACAACAGATGGCGCCACTACACTTAATTTCCAAGTTAAAGGGTTAGAAAAGCCCTAATGTCTTAAAAAATACGCCCTTTAGATTAAAATGGGAACTTTCTTGTTCGAAGGGGGATAAAGGGCTATCACACTATATAAGACCCTTTATCGTACCGGGACTTTTAAGTTTTATCGGCACGCAAATTTTATCAACTTAGTTATATAGTATATATATATATATATATATATATATATATATATATATATATATATATATATATATATATATATATATATATATATATAGATTATATGTGAATTAAAATAAGGATAAATTTAAGCACTGTATATTTACGTAGTAGGTTTATACCCATTATAAACAACATAAATATAGGTAATTTTTACTCATATGGCTTACTGCATCAAGAACCTATGAAGTATTCGGTGATGGGGATCACTGCGATTTATCAAATGAACGTATCTATAGAATTGTGATATTTCAATTTCGTTAATTTTATATGCATGTGTATACAGAATTGGTGTTTGTTCGTAAAATAATTAATGTAATAAACTGTATATCTATTAATTGTACGTTTTAGGTATCCACGTAATATAAAAGGTAAATAAAATACAATTAAAATATGTAAATGCATTTAAAAATATCGGAGTTAAAATTAAATTACAAAAGTTTTAAATATTACGTCTGGTACGTACATAAAAGTATAGATTAATAAAAGGCGATGGTTGACTCTTTCCATCAGGAGCCCCATCTGCTTGTTTGCTATCTTGTGACATAAAAACATCTCTTGTCTGTGATAAAAATTATCTTTTATGTCAAAATTAAAAAGTTTAATTAATTATTATTTTAAAACTTACCTGCTATAAGTTGTTCAAAACATCGGTTAATCATTAATTATAAGATAGCAAAGAAACAGATAGTTCTCTGAAGGGAAAGAGACAACCATCGTCTATAGACATCAAAAATGTTAATGGTGCGTAGCTATTCGTGTGGCGAGGACATAATACCACATTCTTAAATTTACCGGTTACCTTACCCTTCAAACTGGAATACGACAATGACAAGCATTGTCGCTATTGCGGCAGTGTCATACCCGAGTGAGACGTCGTGGAACTCTACCACATAGTAAGTTGCCACGAAGTTAGTGACATGACATGTATAGCCAATCTGTCGCCTTTTACGATATGCCTGACAGACAGAACGGCCTGTTCTTCAATGGAACCCGGGAACAACTGGGGGAAAATCATGACTTGCTATTTTAAGGCGTGAGATACTTACCAAACATTTGAGCGTGTTTGTTATGATAGTCGACGGTTAATTTAATTCTGCCTTTTCTGTAGTCTAGTTCCACATTGTGCCAGTCATTACTGACGTTAAATTTCACTGACTTGAGAACGGTAACGTTTTTACCAACATCCGGTACTAATTCAAATCTGATCTCTTCTTTTACCATTCGCACCTAAAATATTTGAGCGTGTTTTTATGATAGTAGATAGACGAAATACATGTTAAAGAATTATCAAAATTAACTTAAAACATTTTAAAAACTTTACAAATTACTCATTATATTAATATCATTTTTTTAATATAATTTTTATTAGGTATTATCCATATTAAAGAAAACTAATAATAATGTTATTCACGCTTCATATTGTAATTAAATGTATAACAATACATTTGAATTTGCATAATCAAATGGGGCTTATGTAAATAGCGCATAATTATATAAGCCTAAATTAATCCGTTAATGATATACAAAACGGATTTGCATGCGCAGTTTGTTTCACACTAGAGACCTTGTCTTAAAATTATAGTTTTATAAGAACAATTACTAGTTGTGACAATGACTAATGGGAAGGGACTGGATCTGGTGGACTTCAATCTGGTGGTGACGTTTTTAAATACAACTCTGGGTGAAAATTATAACGGGACCGCATTTTGATAAATTAGCGAATAACATAGTTATGGGGTATATGCAGTTAAAAAAATAAAACAGTTAATTGATTGATTTTGATCATCACTGCAAGAATTGTGTTATTTTCACAGCATCGTATCATATGGTATCTTTCTCTTAGGAAATATTGCTAAAATAAATACTATATTTGTATTACAAAAAAAAGGTAAGAGGACATTTTACAATATAACTGCAAGGGTTTCCCTGCGAGTTAAAATCAAAGAGAACAATATTCTTACTATAATATTGCAGTATATATTTAAGAATATAATGAATGTTTGTTAAAATATTTGCTTATTGGTCTAGGTGGTAGCCTATTTGGCTCAGATGACAGATCACGAGATCCCGGGTTCATCTACAGGCCGGGCAAAAGTGTTATTGGAGTTTTTTGAGATTTTCCTCTAAAATACAAAATTTCAGTAGCAGTTCGGAGTCTGGCAGGATGGTTTATTACTCCCGTCCTTCGGATAAGCACGTCTCGGCTATTGCTAAAAATAGTCGATAATCATATTCAGGTCTCGATAAGATCTTGAACTCTCCATTGTTTGCTTGGAGTTACTTCAAGAAAATAAATCTGTCTCGTTTGTTGTTACAACGAAAAAAATGGAAAAAAGCTCAAGTTTACATGCGTACATATTTTCACGTCAAATACTTTACGAAGTAGGCACAAAGAGTGCATTGTTTAACGTTATGTGGTATGAAGTGTGAAGTTAATGTTTCAGTGCTAAAGTTTCATCTAGAGAGTAAAGTAGCCGATAGACACGAGTTCGCATAAGACCTTTACTATCCTAGTATAATAATAGCAGAGCATCCCTTTTCCCTGTGTTGGTCCGGGCTCCTTTGAAGAATAGGCCAACTGCCGTTCTGCCAGGCAGGTCGTAAAAGGCGACTGATTGACTGTTGACACGTACAGTCAATCAGTCGCCTTTTACGACCTGCCTGGCAGAACGGCAGTTGGCCTATTCTACTATTGTGACTACCAGGTTGTAGAGTTCCGCAACGACTCAGCCGGGTAATCGGTACTACTGCCTAACCTATTCCTGCCGCAATAGCGTCATTAATACTTGTCATTGTCTTTTTTTTTTTGTATCATAAGATAGCAAACAAGCAGACGGGTCTCCTGATGGAAAGAGTCAACCATCGCCTATAGACACCAAAGATGTTAATGGTGCGTTGCTATCTTGTGGCGAGGTCTAATGCCACATGCATAAGTTTACCGGCTACCTTACCCTCCAAACCGGAACACGACAGCGACAAGCACTGACGCTATTGCGTCAGGAATAGGTAAGACGGTGGTACCAGACCCGGGCGAGACAATGCAGAACTCTACCACCTAGTAGCCACGATGGTAGTGACTCGATAGCCAATCGGTCGCCTTTTACGACCTGCCTGGCAGAACGGCAGTTGGCCTATTCTTCAAAGGAGGCCGAGACCAACACGGCGAAAACGTGTTCCGGTTGGGAAGATAAGTTAACCGGTAGACTTGTGCATGTGGCATCACCGTCCCGCCACACGGATAGCAACGCACGATTAATATCTTTGTTACCTATATGCGGTGGTTTCCCTGTCCTTCAGGAGACCTATCTACATGTTTGCTATCTTATTTATTTATTATTATAATATAAATAAAAATATCTAGGAGCACTTTTATTTTCTATACGCGGCTGTTAATTATACAATATCATCAAGAGAACCATTTACTTTTTGCTATCATGAATCTAAAATAAAATTATACATTACAATATTGTAAATGCGAAAGTAAGACTATCTATCTGACTGAATGTCTCTTCTTCAAGCCTAAACCACTACCCATCATCACCAATTTAGATGAAATTTGGTAGTGTAAGACCCGAGAAAGGACATAGGATAGTTTTTATCCCGAAAATCCCACGGGAATGGGAACTATGCGGTTAAATCCCCGGGACTGTCTATATTTCAAACCACGGTAATAAGGAGTAACTTGGGCAATTTTTATTTTAGAAATGTTTCCCCGCGGACGAAGTCACGAGCACATCTAGCAAATGATTATAAATATTATAATTTACCTCCCAATATCCTTGTCCAGAAGTAATCTGACTGTATGCTAAAACGGCCATATTTTTGCTTGTTTTAAAATCAAAAACCAAATTGACACTGTTGCTATTGTTCAAAGGCCACCATATATGAGACGTTGCAAACGGATACGTAATGGGTATCACTTCGATGTCAACCTCTTCAAATTCTGGATCAAGTTGTCCGATGTAATGAACTTTCGGATTATTTTGTTTGAGTTCATATAATATAGAAACATCATTGTAATAAACATATCTTAAATTTCCAGCAAAATTATTAAAAGATTTCAGTCCTTTCATCTTATGAAGATCTGGACCACCACAAATGTAAATTTCAGGATCGATACATACGAATTTCGCGTTTCCAGGCAGGCTGTATGCTCTGGTCATGTCGTCAAGATATACATTTACGAGATTTTCTTGTATAATAATCGTTATATTATGCCAAAGGTTATTATTGACGTTATTTCCTAAATAATCTTCTATAGCTCCATCACCTAAATCTATTTGAATAGCGACTTTTTCATCGTGTATTGATAGAGCAATATAATGGTGTTTATCGTCAATTTGGCCACTAGCATAGAATAAAGCTGAATCATCAAAACGAGTCTGAAAGATGACATATTAAATGTGTTTAGCATTAATAGTCTAACGCACCCAGTTGTTTTCAATAATCTGTTACAATATTTTAGCATACATTGTTTAAAGCATTAGGAATAATTTATCTAATTAGAAGATCAAATGGAAAGTGTTTATAGTTAAGAAAAGACGTATTGCAATCCGTTAAGAGGATATCGCGAAACATTATACCGCTTCATTAGCAGTCGCTCTAACAAATCTGAGTTCTTTTACTAATGTTGTAATATAAAGTGTTGTTCAGATCGATATTATTTCAACACAAATAATATATATTTATTTCACTGAAGCAATATCTTTCCATAATATTATAAATGCGAAAGACCATCTGTCTGTCTGTTATAATTTCACGGTCAAGCTGATTTTGATAAAATTTAACGTGGTGACAGTTCTGGGGTCAAGCATACGCAGTTTTGTCAAAAATTAACCTTAACATGCAGAAATAGGGAATGAATTTAGTATGAAAACCTATATCGGCGTTGTGTTAATCTACTTAAGGATGAAGCTTTCCATATAGGTCAACAATAAATACTGAAATATGTTATATCATATAATAATGTAATTAAGGAATATGCAAAAAAATATATAAATAACATTATAAATGTTAATTTATATTATATCGTATTCATTCATCGTATTCATTTCGAGCTTGTGGCCGTATATCATGTATTTTAGTCCCAAAAGTACTAAGGCATCAAAGGTCAGCTACAAGAGCTTGTTTGTTTTATTAAATACACTTTATGCAAGGGTTCTATACAGAATTGATCCAAGCTAATTGAAGAATTGATCATTTATCTCTTGCCAGGCATCTCGTAAAATATAAACAATTGGCCAAACTGGTAGAGTTTTGCTGTGTCTCACCCCGATATATTACCGCATATGTATGTGTATTTACAGACAATGGTTTTACACTTTCCATCTGGATAGCTATCCTTAGGCCCACTATCCTGGTAAATAAAAAAGCCTGTTCCTGGAAAAATGCTCAATAGGTATGTCTATTTTCTTCTTTATATTGAAGCTGTTAATAGGCCCAAATATAACTTTTCCCTAAAATATAATCTCCGGGTAATATTACCTTGAAATGCAAGCTCACTCTGGTGTTGGTGGAGTGTACTCGGTCTTTCCAGTCGTAGACGCGATACGACACGTAACTGGAGCCGCGCAATGTCAACACTGTCGCCGCTGCAAATGGCGCAATCTTAAACTCAATATTCGCATGGTTTTAATTACTGCGATTGGACTCTTAGACCATGGGCCTAACAAACAAAAATGTTTTAATATACATGATAAAAACAGATACATACTATAAACATCACATAGTTGTTCTTCGTACAAAGTGCCAAAACAATCGCATCTGTAGCCATTGTATTCATTGATGCATCTCGAGCCTTCGAAACAAAGGTTTTCCATCGTTCTACATTTGTCTACGCAGCCTTCCTTGACGTTCTCGTGTTTGGTAGCGATCAGCGGAACTATCGGCAGCAAATCTGACGCCGCCTTGCCTGAACTGAGCTCCATGTCGCTAATACAACCCACGAATGATTCGATAATATATTTCACACCGTGAAGTTTCTCTTCAGAACTTAAACCTGCGGAAATTTGTTTCAATTATTTTTTGCGCATTTATTTATGTCAAGTTTTAGGAAGCAAGTAGTGAATTCAATTAGTACTATTAATCCATTTACATATTGTTAGGGTTCCGTACCTAAAACATAAAACGGGACCCTTTACTAAGGCTTCGCTGTGTGTTTGTTACCAGGCTTTGTTCTGTCCGTTTGTCTGTTACCAGGATGTATCTCATAAACCGTGATAGCTAGCTATGAAATTTTCACAAATAATGTATTTCCGTTGCTGCTATAACAACAAATACTAAAAATAAAAAAATATTAAGACGGTTTGATGGAATGAGATAATCATCGCATAGGGATATCAAAAACCTGAATGGTACGTTGCCATTTGTATTATGGGGATGTAAAATTTTAGAGGCTTCCTTACCCTCTAGAAGAGTTAAAAGCACTGACGCTGTTGCATCAGGAAAGATTAAGGTCAGGGTAAGATACTCATACAAGATGAGACAGAATTCTACCATACTACACAGTTCTCAGGATGGTAATTATTTATTTAGCCAAATGTTTGTCTAACATAAACTGTGTGACAGAAAAGCATATTATCTATATACTCAAGAGTCCGAACTACAATGTGACTTTTTGTTGCTTTCATTTTAAAGGTAGCACTAGCTGAGTCCGCGACTTCGTCCGCGTAGATGTTTTTAAAAATAAAAGTAGTCTAAGTTACTCCTTATTACATCAGCTATCTGCCAACGAAAGTCCTGTCAAAATCGGTCCAGCCGTTTCAGAGATTAGTCGAAACAAACAGACAGATAGACAGATAGAAAAAAAAATTGGTATATGTATCGTGTATACATCCACATTATGCATTTAGTAAAAAGCGGTTATTTTAGTATAACAAACATGTAGTAAGTACCTACAATTATATCTCTACTCTTATTCTTAACTAGCTGTTGCCAGCGACTTCGTCCGCGCGAACTTCGTTTACTCCGCACTGCTCCTCTCCCGTAGGTGATAGCGTGATAATATGTAGGTATTATGTTGACCCGACCTGTTAGTAATATTCATGCAAAATTTGAAGTAAATCTATGCAGTACTTTTTGAGTTTACCCCGGACATACATATAAACAAACAGACAAACAGACAAAAATTCTAAAAACTATATTTTTGGCTTCGATATCGATTGTAGATCACGCCCCAAGTTATATATATTAAGTATAAGAATTTTTATAAGTAATATATTTTTATTTTATATTTTATATTGTATTTAGTAAGTATAAGAACTTTTAAAAAAATAATCAATGTACAGTTCGAATTTTCTACGATTTTATTATATGTATAGATTATACTCTTTACTTTACTCATTTTACTACAAAACAGACACTCCAATTTTATTTATTTGTATGTAAAGATTACGTATGACTCAGAAACAGAATAGTTTATAATTATTAATAATAAATCTAGAAGGCCAAAATTTAGGTTTTACACTACACATAATTTGAAAACATACTTACCTCCAATTAAAATAACGGATTTTAAGTTGTCTGTTATTCCGTAATTAGTGTCGAAACTTAAACCCTGAAATTAAACAAAGAACGGTTTATTTCGACGACTAACCGATAACTCATACCGAAATTGGAGGGCTATGGGCTTTTGGTGCATTTTGATTACCACGCAAAGTAATAAACGTTGTAATATTATACAAAACAGTTTTATTTTGACTGTGTAGAATTTTTAATTAAAGATGATACATTAAATATAATCAGTCGTACTTCGTGCATAAGTATTACAGCGGTCCAATTGTTTTTTGTCTAAGTAATGGCGCAAATTACTATACTGACAGACACATCTTTTAAGACAAGACATAATCTAAATGCTATTTCAATCCGGGCAACATTGACAAAAACAATTATCTACATTTATAGAAAACTAGCTGTGCCCGCTACTTCGTCCGCATGTTTTTTAAGTAACAGTAACTTAAGTTACTCCTTATTACATCAGTTATCTGCCAGTGAAAGTCCCGTCAAAATCGGTCCTGCCGTTTCAGAGATTACCCGGACGAACAGACAGACATACAGATAGACAGACAGACATAAAAAAATTTGAAAAAATGTTATTTTGGAATGCGTACCGTGTATATACATTCATATGCATTAGTAAGAATAGGTCATTTTAATATTGCAAAGAGACACTCCAATTTTATTTATTTGTTTTTAGTGTGAATTTGTATGTATATATGTATAGAGTATGATTCCATGTTTTTGTCAAATTTTATGATAAGCCTAATATTTTTTGAATGTCTGTTTTTTTGTACCATTTAACTCAAGAACTTCTTCTTTAATATATTATTATATATATGGACATAATATATAGAACATTATAGGCGGTAGTAGCATACCTGGGTGAGAAATTACATAACTCTACCAGTTCGACCAAATGTTTGTTTTTACGAATTTCCTAGTAAGAGGTTAATGGTAAATTCTTCAATTAATCCGAATCAACCACATCATTGTCTTAACTACAAATCAATGCAATTTTTGGAACTGCAATAACATTTTCACCCTGACATTTAATACCCTACCCCACCTTCCTGTTTATTTTTGATACATTTCGTTACGTTGTGTTAAGTGCCCCATAGACCTACAATAATATTGCGCAATATTACGTATTGTGCAATATTATTGACCGTTTAGGGTTAATTTTGAAGATTGCACAAAGATTGAACGAAAGCTTGAGCGGGTTTAATTTTTGTTGCGCAATATTTTTTTCTTGCACTGCACAATATTTTTCACTTCAACGTAGTTCATCTTACTAGCCTGTGTTCACTTCAGAGTTTGGAGCGGTCGCGATCGGTCAGTCACGGTGTTTAATTTATGGTCATGTCGTAAATTTAAGCAAAATGGCGAGCAAGAATGCTATAAAAGATAAAGAACGGGAGTTTTTACTTGAGTGTATAGAATTGTATAGAGATTTATTTGACAAAATCACCAGCATGGTTGTCGCCAAAACTTCGTCGTCAGACATGTTGCTCGCACGAAAATATTGATCAGACTGTTTGTCAATTTTATTTAATGAATTTATTGAACGTTTGGAGTCAAAGGGGGTTTCAATATTATTGCACAATAAAAGTATTGCATAATGTTATTGTAGGCCTATGGGGCGCCTTAAATGAAGTAGGATTGTGCAAAGAAAGTTTCACTAAGAACGGTTCATATACTGGTAAATAATAAGTTTATTAGTATATACTTTTACTGCATTTGATCTTTAATTATCTGTGAATAATTTATAGGTTATTGCTTAAGAATATTGAAGATATTTCAGTTGAAATAATGCCGATATTCTTTTAAAATGGTGATTCGTAATATCCATTTAGTAACATTATGAACTTGAGAAACTTTAAAACTTTTAAACCTAACCCGCGACGATCCCGGCTTGAGGAAGATCGTCGCGGGTTCGAGTCTCGCGTCTCGACCTTTTTTTTTTGTTTTAAAGTTTTTCAAATTTCCCGAACACGAAGTGAGTGCTATAAAAACAAAAAATCACGAAAGTACTGATAAAAAAAAAATATAAATGTGAATTTCATCTGTAACGATGAACTCATTTAACTAGTTATACATATGTATATCTAGCGATCAGTACAATCGACGTAATCGATCATATAACAATGAAGAATTTCGCCTCATCAAGCCCGTCAACACTAGGTCAGTGGCAGAGGGTCCCGGCTTGAGGGAGATCGTCGTGGGTTCGAGTCTCACGTGTCGACATTTTTCTTTGTTGTTTTTAAAGTTTTTAAGTTTCCAAAGCACGGGGTGAGTGCTATAAAACAAAAAATATTATAATACATTATTGTGTAAATAAATATATTTTTATCTACCTTTAAATAAACTTCCTCCTTTAAATGGTCCACTTTAGCGATAAGTCTGGCGCCATGAACGTCGATTGTGACCACGACACTGTGCCATTCGTCCTTATTAAGTGCTCTGCCAACGGTCACTGACGTCAGATGTTTGCCAAAAACATGTACCACTGTGAATATCAAATAATACAACAATAAAAACAAATAAAAAACAAACCGACTTCAAATATCTGTCAACTATACCCATATCTCAAAAACTACTAAATCGATTTTCATGAAATTTGGACCGTTCCCTAAGTTAAAATACACCTAATTTATACCAAAAAGAATTCAGTTCAAGTGAAGTTCGTGGATAAACATATGGGTTTTTTTTAATGTGATAAGATAGCAAACAAGCAGATGGGTATCCTGATAGACACCAAAGGTGTTAATGGTGCGTTGCTATCTTGTGGCGAGGTCTAATGCCCCATGCATAAGTTAACCGGCTACCTTATCCTCCAAACCGGAAGTGTGTTGTAGGGGTTGAAAGACAGTAATTCTCCATAAAACTAGTCTATTTAGACAAACCTCGAATTTCCAAGAATTTTCCTCGAATACAAATGTATAATAGTTTAATCTAAAAACACTCCAAATGTTACCTTTTAGTTCTCCTTTCTCAACGATAACATACAACGCATATGGCTGCATTTTAAATACAGGATTCTTGACATTGTGGTAAACCAGGAGACCGTGAGGAAGTCTCGTCCGAAATTTAAAGGATATTTCTCTGCATAACCTGTCAAAATTAACAAAAATATTAAGCAGTTTGAAATTTTCAAAACAGAACAAATTATAAATTATCATATAACTTTCATTGGTTATTAATTCTAAATATTTTGGAGCAATTACACGTATGACAGAAATTTTTAATCTTATTGCTGCTGATTGAACTTTATTGCTTACCGCTATATGAAATATAAAAATATTTTTATAGCACAGGAAGCTGGCTGAACTGAAACCACAGAGTTCTTGTTTTTAGCTAGAACGGTGTGCGTAACTTATTTAATCTCAAGAAATCTTTATAAAATACGAGTAATCCTAATGATTTAATTCAAAGTTCCAAGGTCAAAATTTTACGACTAACCTTAAAGTAATATGGTTTATTAATATATTTAAGCCATAAATCTTTGTGCTAAGAGGATAACTAAATTATAAATTGCCTATCGCTTATATGATTGTTCTGGCTAAAGATAAAGGTAACAAAATCACACGTTTTAAATTTGATCATGAGTAGATTCGTTAAGAGGATTAAGATACTAAATAATTATTAGGCCGCTTAGGAGATTAGAGCAACATAAAGATAGTTTTATTCAAACATAATAAACTCTTAATAATAAAACGAAACATTCGGGTCTGTAGGTTAACATAAAAATTACGTTAAAATCAAGGTTGAGTTAAGCGAAATGGAACGGTCCTACTGTTATAACAAAACTACAGCGTAATTAGATTCACATTGAAAACGTTCAGGTTTTTGTTAATTAAAACATTTTTTCCAAAAAATATTTATTTTGTTTCCTTAGTCCAAATGGTTGTATGCCTAAAGTACATATAGATAGGTAAGTAAATTGATAGTCTTATCTGTGTTTTGTACTGTATCTTTATCTGCTTTCTATTTAATCAAAATCCGGTAATGTTCGATGCTAGACGTAGGTAAAATTTTGCCACAATATTGCAACCTGTACCCGTCGGCTTCAGCTGCTTGTATGTATGTATATTATATGTATGTATTATTGTTAGTAAGAATACTATGTACTATTATTAGTAAGAATATAATTATTATGCAAAATCTATAAGTAAAACATCAAAGGTGATTTGAGGTTATTTTTAGCTTTCACGTTGAGAATTTTTCTTTTGTGTTGGTCCAGGCCCAATGTTAAAGAAATAGCATTTGCTCAGCTCGTAAAAGAAGAGCAAAGGTTAGATATGCTAGTATCGTTGTGCCTATTTAGTAATAGAATTCAAAGAAGTCTCGTAGGGATATAGTACCAATACTTGTTACTGTACTGTTCAAGTTTATTACAAAGCGAGCTACCCGACTTTTTCTATCCTAAGGTTACGATAGTAACAATAGTTACTATATATAATAATATAATCTGCCTAAGGTATAAAAAAATCAGTAATATCTATAGTAAATATTATGGAATTACCATTTAAAATCTAAATAGACGCGAGTGAGTAATAATATCCACAATCTGATTGGAAATATTTAAGAGATTGCCGATATAATGCTGACTAGGTAATGTCTGACCATAGTGACATTTGAACTCAAAAAACTAAAACTCACGATTAATGTTTTTTATGCAATCAGTTCTGTGGTTTGCTATTTTGTAGACCACGAAATAGATCGTATAAGGTTAAATGGCTTAGTGTGGTAATAGTGTAGTGTTCGTAAAAAGACAAAAAGTTAAATAATTTTAATAAGCTTTTGCCTAACACTACCGAGGTAAGGAGAGTCATGAATATTTTACAATCTTTTATCCTCGTAATATTACATGAGCACTTAAAATGAAGATATATAGCGCGATAAGGCATCAACAGGTTGTCATCGTTTCCCATTGCAATTTAATAAAAGTTTTAAATTGAAATGAAACTGAACTAAATGCCGTAATATACGACATTTGTTATGTAAATTACAGCTTTCTTCGATAGCTTTAAATAAACGATTCCGTCTAAGAAACAAAATAAACGTGCCTTTCATTTATTATTTATTTAAGAAGCCGGAAAACAACAGTAATTATTTCTGATGTTATATTATATTAATAAGAAAAGGCAAAGTGAGCGCAAGTCATAGAAATCACGATGATAGTGACATATTGTGCCTCTGTTTACCCCATACGTTAAGTGATCAACACCGCCCATGATCATCCATAATCTTGCATTTGCTTCACCGGCCTTTTAAGAACGTGTGTAAGCTGTTGAAAGAAAATGGTACACCTTCGAAAACACTTCACCAACTATTTGTTTGACTTGACTTGAAAACCGTTAGAGTAGTTTTCGACAAATAATTCTAAACACAAGACAGTTATTCGTATCCATGGAACTAGCTACTGGATTTGAAAAAGTTGTGGCGCCCGAAAGTCCATACCACAGAAGGATCGTAGCGGTAGAAACAGCGTAGCAGTATGATTGTAGAGTTTGATGACTTCGCATTGGTGACATGGAAAGGAAGATCTTCCCAGCCAGGCAACGTGTACACGGCTTAGAGACTTGTAAACAGTGTTACGAGAAAAACTTGTATTATAGTGTTACAAGATGAATGATTGAATACATTATCACGATATTAATCGCGATTTAGGATTTAACATTTATTTTTTTTATATTTTTTTCATTATTTTTTTCTTGTAGCGTCTGTGATTTTGTTTCTTGACTACGAAATTTTATCGTGACTCTTTTTTTTATATCATAAGATAGCAAACAAGCAGATTTGTCTCCTGATGGAAAGAGTCAACAGAAAGGTGCATTGCTATCTTGTGGCGAGGTCTAATGCCACATGCATAAGTTTACCGGCTACCTTACCCTCCAAACCGGAACACGACAGTGACCAGCACGGACGCTATTGCGGCAGGAATAGGTAAGGCGGTGGTACTAGGCCCGGTCGAGCCGATGAAGGCCTCTACCACCTAGTAGTCACGATAGTAGTCGTGTCGCCTTTTACGACCTGCCTGTCAGAACGGCAGTTGGCCTATTCTTCAAAGGAGCCCGGGACCACACTCTAACCACGAATCTTCGGAAGATAACATTAAATTGAGACACTCGGAAATATAAATAAAGCGGTCGCTCGCGCTAAAGCTCGTGTGCTGCACTTTTGATGACTACCCTCAAAAGATATTATCCAATATAACGCGATAGTGATGAATCAGAAAGACGACCTATATTTTAATACACAGGAAGCAAATTAAGGATTTCTTTGAAGAGTAATATGAGGTCTGATTTAAATTGTTTAGTCAATGTCGCATTGTTGAGTGGGTTTGCTAAAGTTGCATCTACACCGATGATAGTTTATTTGAAGCAAGCTTTATGCACTATACGATTACATTATGTAGGTACATGTCTTTTTAAAACCTTTTTTGTTAGTTGTCGCTATTTATAGAATGTTACTCATCGCAATTGTACTGTTATTGATCATAATGAAAATATTAATATGCTAGTCATAATATATTTACTGCTTTTAAAATTTATTTAACGTTACTTAATATAGAAATAATAAGCTAATAAGATAGGTGATTTTTTATGTTTTTAATGTTCTTAAACATAGTATAATTTCAGATTTAGAAGAAAAACTTGGGTGCCTTTGTAGTAATGCTCTGAGGTATATGATTCAAGTTTTTACCTCATAAATGCATTTGGAAACCAAAAAAAAAAACTAATTAAAAACCTTATATTAATATTCTGATGTAAATTCGTGTTATCTTTATTATGTTTTCCTGTTATCTTTAGTAACATGAAAGTTTGATGATGGCTGAACTTGGCCGATATCTAAAGACTAGGTCTTCAGACAGGGACATCCAGTGCAAAGCTTCATCTATATATAAAAACTGACCTTAATTGAAACCTTTGAATAATGTCCCCATCTAGTTGTATATACGTGTTGTCCTTAGCAAACATGAAGGTCTGATGGTGGCCAGACTCCGCGAACGTCAGGAACCTGTCTCTGTCGCTGGGTGGTATGGGGGGTATAACTGTTGTGTAAGCGGTGGTCAAGTTGACCGTGGTTGTTGCAGCTGTTGTTGAGGCTTGGGATATTGTTGTTTGTTGAGGAGCTGAAATAAGATGTGAAAATTTTAATGAAGTTAGGTATATTTACACGCATTTTAAGATATAATGTAGGTTATCGTGACCGCCTCGTTGGTTGAGTGGCTAGCGAAATTAACTAAGAATCGACGGGGCTCGGATTTGATATGCGAGAGGGACAAACATTTGAGTGATAAGCATAGATGTTTGTATTTCTGGAATTGGATGAAAGCAAATAGTTTGCTTACTTTGGAGTTAGGTCGATTTGTGTAATTTGTCCATTATTATGTTCTATTAAAAAAAATTATTCGTGTTAAAAGTGGATTAACACCGGATTAAATTATAGGAAAAAGAAAAATTTATATGTTTTTCATTTCAATATTGGGGAAAAAATCTATAGATAAATTCACAATTAGCGTAGTCCACTACAGCTATTAAGAAAATTTCATCTCTCGCCTTATACCAAATTTTATACCATTACATTTTTACTCTGTCAACGTTTATCAGGACACAACTTGGGGTGATCTTGTAGATAATATTTTTCTTATATATCATAAGAATAGCTACAAGTAGATAGTTTCTGATGGTAAGAGATAATCACAGCTTATAGATAAAAATTATTACTTCTTGTGGAGAGAATATAAAATAGCGTGCGTAAGAAGCTACCTCATCCTTGACTCCTACACATTCCACATTGCCGCACGCATATGCTGGTATGAATTAATTTGCAAATGAGAGAATAACGGCTTTTCATTGTAATATTAGCTGACCCGGCAAACGTTGTTTTGCCATACAAATTACTTATATTTAATATTTTGGTAGGTTACTTGAGAAGAGTTAATTAAAATGAAAACTATCATATCTGTTAACTTGGATTAAACAGTAGATATCTAAAAAGTTTCATTAAAATCGGTTCAGTAATTTTGGATTCCATCGGGGAAAAACAACGTTTCACGTAATATATATTAAAAAGATAAGATTGTGAAACAAATTACCTTTGTCTTCTGAAGTTAAATCTATTGGTAAACTGGTGTAAACATCAGCTATTCCATATATAATCGTTAAAATTGCTATGTACATGCCTCGTCTTAACCATGTTCCCATTTCGCTCGATTAATATCATTTATCTGAAAAGAAAAAAAAACATTTAAGATACTACTACCTATTTAAAAGCAACCCGCCTCGGTTTCGGACGGGTGCAATGTAGATGCAGTGGAATCAGTGTGCCTAAAGTGATTAAAATAATAAATAAATAAATAATAAATAAATATCTCTGGACATTTTACATGAATTGATCTAATCCCAAAGTTAGCAATTTATTTGCTTGTGATATGGGTGTTAGTCAATGATATACACAGAAATACGTATATAAATAATCAAATATATTTTTAAACTCCCAAACCCAGTAATACAAACATCAATGGTCGTCACATAAATGCTGGCCTTGTCTGGAATTGAACCCAACCCCATTGATTGCGTAATGTTCGCTAATCACACTGCCAACAGAGCGGTCATAATTTACGGATTAATAATATTATTATTAAGATGATTACACTATTCTACAGAATATCTTAGGCTCGCCTGCCAGGAGACGGATGTACGGCTCGACTTTAGCTCTGCCCCGCATTTCAAATCTCTGATATCTTCTGAGATATTCATTTTAATGATATGCTGTAACTTACAATTTTGATCTACATTAAATGCATAACGTATTTAATTTTTTTTATATCATAAGATAGCAAACAAGCAGATGGGTCTCCTGATGGTAAGGGTCAACCATCGCCTACAGACACCAAAGATGTTAATGGTGCGTTGCTATCTTGTGGGGAGGTCTAATGCCACATGCAAGTTTACCGGCTACCTTACCCTCCAAACCGGAACACGACAAGTACTGACGCTATTGCGGTAGGAATAGGTAAGGTGGTGGTACCAGACCCGGGCGAGACAATGCAGAACTCTACCACCTAGTAGTCACGATGGTAGTGACTTGCATAGCCAAGCCTTTTACGACCTGATTGACAGAACGGCAGTTGGTCTATTCTTCAAAGGAGCCCAGAGTCAACACGGGGAAAATAATTGAATGAAAAATAATTGGACGTGGTTAAACGAAAAGGATCCAATCCCAATATGGTCAAAAATGAATTAAGTGCACCAAACTGATACTGGCCAATTGAATTGATGATAAACATCAATACAATTGGCCAGTAAAATAACATCTAAGCAAAAATAGCTCTCTATTACTTTATTCAACGTCAGAAAGTTGGATATTTTTAACGTGCAATATATGGGGACTAGCCCATGTATTGCACGTTAAAAATATCCAACTTCAAAGTTCAGTATTTCTAAACTGATTTTGTGTGGATTGGATCCTTTTCGTGTAACTACGTCCAATTTGTGTGTTGTTCAAAATAACTTCACAAATAATTCATATTTTTTGTAATATATAACAGATAAAAATAGTTATAAATAGTTATTGTATTTTTTTTGATATAGTTGATTGATCTATTTTTAGATATAGTTGAGCCAGCGTTTATAATGGTTTTCTCTCCCATAATATGCATAATGATGTGCTGTTTTTGTACAAACTTTTCAGCTCTTAAGTAAGTAATGTGTGACGATCTGTTAAACCATGTGTTAGTTAACGTCCCTTTTCATCCACCTCGATACCCTCTTACTAAAGTTTTTAGTCTGCCGCTGTGTCGCACTAATGTTGGTAAGCATTCACCCTTGGGTCAAGCCTTATCAGAATTCAATTTTATCAGTTCTAAAATACCAGATTTGGATATATTTAACGATTCCCTCAATAAATTTAAAGAGAGGATTTTGGCAATGACTCTACGTAAGTCGGAATTTAGGTAAGTTTAGAGTAAATATTTTGATTCTCTCCTTGATGATGATGTAAATACTAGATCACAAACTACTGTGATCAATAATTTATATTGTCATTGGGTTTCTTTAGTAAAACTGCTAATCTCAGAAATCTAGGTTGGATTCTGACCTAATATTTTGCCTTTATGTTATAATTTGAAAAACTTTAAAAACAACAAAGATAAATATCGACATGCGGGATTTGAAACTGTGACTGTCTCCCTAAAGCCGGGAGACAGTCGCAGGTTCAAATCCTGCGTGTCTATATTTTTCTTTGATGTTTTTCAAGTTTTTCCAAGCACGGGATGAGTGCTATAACACAAAAATAAACAGAGTTATAATGCTTACCGATGAAATAAAATCACTCCAGAGGTATTCTTTAAACCTTAGCTTTTTATTTGACACGCTAAAATAGCACAATACGGCATATTTCTATTTTTACGGTATAAATTATCGACAAGCGTTTGACATTTACATTTGCTCATATGAGCGGCGACACATTTTGCGCCCAACACCGTGTCTAATAGGTATTTGTGTGGTCTGTGATTCCGCCATACAAAAATTAACGCTGTATTAACATCCTTGGTGTCTGTATGTGATGGTTATCTATTTTCACCACGAGATACATCTGTTTAGAGATACATATATACGAGATACATATAGCATGATAATCGCTCTTCGAAATTCTTCTCAATACAATTTCCTTAAAAAATACTCTTCCGTCCTTTTAAGCATTTAGTATATCACGTGTTAGAATTTGCGCTTTATGTCATTGGAATAGATTTGGTTATTGAAGTGACGGTAGTTAACATAGGGTATACAGCGGAAATTTGAAATCAGATGCACACACACTACTGTCTGCTGCTAGTGAGTTGTATAAAATAAGACCAATATTTCTTGAGCTGCGTGGCTATCCGCGTATTCAGTAAAATGAAGCAAGTAAGATTATTCTATAGGAATACTAAGGTCAAAACAATTTGGAACTGCTTGTGCATTTTCAATTGATTCAAGTGTTGTAGCGTCTTATTTGAAATAACTATGTTTTTGTTGAATGCTTTAGAATAAATATTATTATTTTACATAGATGTGTTATATGTTTAGTGTCTTTTTTGGGGTTTGATGATAATTTTGGGGTTATCCTCGAGATGAAGATCTAAGTAGCAGCTTGGAATTTTGGTGTTAAAACCCTTTCGTATGAAAACGTTAAGCTGTCAGCACTGGTTATCGCAAGAAACAAGCGATAGTCGTTATCAACATATTAAAATACTGCGATGTGGTTTAGGTATCTTCTCGTCAAACTGAAATTTAGCGAATCGTGGTGAAACGGACCATCTACTGATGTTTTTTTCATTCTACCTACCACGCAAGGTAAAAGGTAACAATTTTCTCGCACATTATTATGATCGACTGCTTTTTTAATCTAGTACTTGTCGTTCATATAATAATAGGGTCCCGTTTTTCATTTTTGGATCGCGGAAAAACGTATTAACAGGGCCTAGAGAAATATTATAGCAGGCCGAAGTGATAGTTGTGTATTATGTGCTTCTCATACTTTTGGGAGTACCTTATTTCTGGCTTATTTATTTTTTAATTCGTAATATAGCAAACCACAGAGCACACAAATACTAAAAGACATAGTGATGTTCGCAAAATGCGTAGCCGCTCATGTGAGCATATGTATGTAAATGTCAAACGCATGTATGTAATGCAAATGTATGTAAATGTCAAATATTATACTGTAAAAAATAAAAATATATATCTACCATATTGCGCTATTTTATCGTGTCGAATACAAAGCTAAGGCTTAAGGAATACCTTTGGAGTGATTTTACTTCATAGATAAGTGTTATAACTCTGTATTTCTCTTTGTAAATGCAAGCGACGTTGACAACCTAAGAAATTGTCTTGAAAGGCGTATTCAGTTTAATCTGTGTGGAAAACTAACGGATGGTTCTCCTCATAGAAATAAATAAACATCTCTTTTAGATACTAAGGATATTAATTATTGTGACGGGGTTGGAATACTGTTGGCATTCAAGTTGGCTTACATTTAAAATGTATAAGTTTATCGGCTACCTTAGAGTCAACCATCGTCTGTAGACACCAAAGGTGCTAATGGTGCGATGCTATTATGTGGCGAGGTCTAATGCCACGTGCATAAGTTAGCCGGTATACCTTACCCTCTAAACCGGAACCCGACGGCGACAAGCACTGATACTATTGCGGTAGGAATAGGTGAACGGGTGATACTGAACCCGGGCTAGATAATGCAGAACTCTACCACCTAATAAACTACTTATTAGGTGGTAGAGTTCTGCATTATCTAGCCCGGGTTACAATACAATGTTAGTGAGAAGAGAGAAGACAAGTTCACCTTCTCTCATCTTTTATGAGATGCCTACAGCAGTCTAGAGCAGTAAGCTAAAAGCTTTTTTTTAATAACATGAGATAGCAAACAAGCAGATGGTTCTCCTGATGGAAAGAGTCAACCATCGCCTATAGACACCAAAGGTGTTAATGGTGCGTTGCTATCTTGTGGCGAGATCTAATGCCATGTGCATAAGTTTACCGGCTACCTTACCCTCCAAACCGGAACACGACAGCGACAAACACTGACGCTATTGCGGCAGGAATAAGTAAGGCGGTGGTACCAGACCCGGGCAAGACAATGCAGGACTCTGCCACCTACTAGCCACGATAGTAGTGACTTGTATAGCCAATCGGTCGCCTTTTACGACCTGCCTGGCAGAACAGCAGTTAGCCTATTCTTTAAAGGAGCCCTTTAAAGAATATCAACCAACCAAGAACCAACACGGGGGAAAAAAGCTTTATGTTAATTAAAGATAAAAAGATTTGTGGGTTTCTAATAAAAAGAAAATTATTAACAAAGTCAAACTTACATTGTAATAGATTGTTCCAATTCTGGCATAAATTAAACCTCTTGTTTACCCATTTTCAACGGTTTTTAATATCACTTTAAAAATGAAATAAACAAGAATTATTTACAAAATTATTAATTACGCGGTAACATAAATCACAGATTAAAATTGCGCGCTACGTTGCGTTCAAAAAAAGAACATCTTTTTTTTAAACTTGCTAGACAAGGACACCACTTACGCGGTCCCGTCAAACGCGGCGCACTGAAGCTAACAACACGTAATGATACCTACAAATTGTCATCACGGGTCAGACCCTGTATCCAGGGTCAGGTCACAGGATAATAGATTAGAGACAGCGGTAGCGATTTAATGTTATTAACTACATAAAATGAATCGTAATAATATAACCGTTACGTTTAAATAACTCGTTTAAATTATTTGTGATAGTGATACTTTTATTCAAACAGAATGTAAAGTTTATAATTTACGATCTTCGATTCTTTACTATATAAAAAATATATATATCTTTAAGCCATTGTACTTTAAACATTTGAAAAAAAACAAGACTCTATGATTCAGAAATATGTGATGATTATTTTTTATATTCCACCTTAAGTCTATGTGATAAACGTGACAAAAGCATTTTTTACATTCATTTCCGAACATGTGATTTTTTTTTATATATCATTACCCATTTATATATCATAAGGTAGTAAACAAGCAGATGGGTCTCCTAATGGAAAGAGTCAACCATCGCCTATAGACACCAAATATGTTAATGGTGCATTGTTATCTCGTGGCGAGGTCTAATGCCACATGCATAACTTTATCGGCTGACCTTACCCATCAAACTGGAACACGACAGTACTAGCACGACGTCATTGCGGCAGGAATAGGTAAGGCGGTGGTACCAGACCCGGGCGAGACAATGCAGAACTCTACCACCTAGTAGTCACGATGGTAGTGTCTCGCATAGCCAATCGGTTGCCTTTTACGACCTGCCTGGCAGAACGGCAGTTGGTCCATTCTTCAAAGGAGCCCGAAACCAACACGGGGAAAAAAGATAGTATAATTTTAGATTAAGAAGATTTTTTTTCGAAAACGTTATGTAAGGATAACTAATAATAGTATAATGTTCTGCATTTTATGGCTAAGACATTAACAATAATAATCAAAATACTAATTTTTAATAAATTAAAAAGCTAATTCAAACATGTGCTTTTTCAGTTTTAGGTTTCTGGTAAAAACAACGTTGCCCAGGATTGGGTGAATTTCCGGTTGGCGATAGGCTTGCTACCTATCACATTTTGGGGACTATGTATTTTTGGCTAATCGTGGGTGCACTGGTTTTACCTTTGCCTACCTCTTCGGGGGTATGGGCATAAAGGTACTTTTTACCTTTAAGGTAAAAAAAAGAAAACCAACAAGGCTAAGGAAATGTTTAAAGAAGAAATTATGGTATTTTCCATTGCATCATGCAAAGGAAATGAAAGGTAATTTAAGGAATGGGGTAAGCTTATCCAAGGCCTGAAAATGAGAGAAGAACAGCGGCACAATAGTCCACCCACTTTTTCTTGAAATTATTAATTTTTCTTTAAATTTTTTTTTTAAACTTTTAAATTTAAAAAAAAATCTTCTTTAAATTATAGATCTCCGAAAAGTAACGCCTGAAGCCATTAAATAAGGAAATATTGGCAAATTAGTGACTTGGGAGTATGATAAGCTTAATGACTGTGTTTTACAATTTTTTATTAGAAATGTCAGGAATGATTTGACTTATTATTATTAATAGCAATATAAAGAAGCTAGATTTTTATCAATTTAGTGAACATCATATTCTACACTCGTGCCTACAATCTTTATAATAACATCGAAGCTTTGATATGTACGAGAAGTTAAAGTGGGAATTACCTATGGATGCTCGTGTGGCAGGGTTGTAATGCGAGTGACGATGTGATGATGATAAGTAATAAATTCATTGTGGCTGGTACTTTAGGCGTTGATACCAAACGCGGGCAAGATATTGCAGGACTTTACTATCTAGATTTAAACGATAAAAACATCTTTACCAAAATTTGTGATATACGTACTTGAAATTCTTATATAAAATCTTATAATATGCACTTCACATTGTGATATTCGTATCAAGGCGTAATTGAAACAACTTTTCAACTGGTTTTCCAAAAAGGAGATTCTGAATTCGGTTGTATTTTAAATGTTTGTTACCTTAGGTCTCGGTCATTTATGAACGGAGTTTGAAAATTATTTTTGTTGGGGAGTGTATAGGTACTTTCACTTGTCGTTTCCTTGTGGCGAAGATTTGATGTTGGGTTTAAGAGATATAAGAGATGGGAAGTAGGTTGTTGTAGTTTTACCGAGTTTATATTATGTAACACCAGTATTCTTGCAAAAAAACATTCGTTCTTTCTTTTTAGCGTCACTGCTACACGACGATCGAAGCAAACAAATTTATTATGTAATTATTTAAAAAGGTATTGGCATTAAAAGTATTAATTTAAACCACTGCAATGATGCAACACACGAATGCATATCGCGTAATTAAGAGTAGGACACTTGACACTTGCATAATTGTCCTTGTAGGATAATTTTTGCCATTGCAAATCACGACGATATAAATCAAAACGCAGTTTAGGTCCAGACACTATGATGTAGTATTAATCTAGGTCACTTTTGAAGAAAATACCATCTATCATCATACTTTCTGACAGTCGTAAAAAGTGAACAATTAACCCGACGTTTCACTATCTCTGTGAACAATAGGTTGTAGAATTCCGCAAACCCTCGAGTTTGGTACCACCGCTTTGTCCATTTCGTCATTCCGTCTCGTCATTTTCGTATTTCGGCTTAGAGTGTCTGTTTGTAATATTAAAATAAATGGATAGGGATGCATACACGGTACATATACCAAAATAACATTTTTACCATTTATGTTTGTCTGTCTGTCTGTTTGTTCCGGCTAATCTCTGGAACGGCTAGACCGATTTTGACGGGACTTTCACTGGAAGATAACTGATGTAATACTGAGTAACTTAGTCTACTTTTTTTCGAAATTTTCCCACGCGGACGAAGTCGTGGGCTCAGCTAGTATGAGAATAAAACACAAAAATTCAGTCAATCATAGGTTATTACTTATTAAAAAATTATACTCGCGACGCTAAAAATATTCTATTTACCCATTATGTTTATAAAAAAATTAAAATTATTAAAAATGTTTATTGTTTTTGATTAAAATCAGCCTCTATCAATCTTAGGATATTGCAAACTCTTAGAAAATAAACAAAAATGTATATCTTTGTAAAAAAATATTACATGTATTTTTACTATATGAAAATATTATAAATATTTTACTTACATGTTTGGTGACGCTTATCTTACGGACTGGGTTGGTGCTGATGCTCGTGAACGTGCATCCGTGGCAAATTCATGAGTGGTACCAACGGTGTGGGACTTAAAATGAGGCAGTTACTCGAAATTGCAACGCGAATCGACGGCGCGGCGGGTGAAAAGTTTATTCGAATCTTTCGAATCACCCGGTCTCTCAGAAATATACGTCACCAATGGCGGGTTAAAAAAGTATCATCGCGCCGGATCACTTGCGGGATAGGTGGACTAACGTCTATAGACTTTTGAGTCCACCATGATTCACCGGTGTATCAGTTGATGAATGGGTGATGATCCCCATCGCGTTTTATCGACTCGATAAAGATTATCCCTTTCTACTAATAATAAGCGTGACCGTGCTTTAAATGCTTATCCGAGGAACAAGAGTGTAACACACCACCCGTCAGGCTCCGAGCCGCTACTAAGATTTACGAACTTTTTTTCGAAATTTCGAGATTTAGAAAAACCACGAAAAAAACCTCAAAAACAGCTTTTTATATCTACACCTGAAAATACTTCAATTACAGACATACAAGCCAACCACTACAAGCTACAAGGTAATCTGGTTAACATACATAATGCATTAATAATATCATTAATTTGTAATACAATTTATAACTGTATTTGTATACAGTTATAATTAATTGTGAGTTAACAGTTTTGCCAGCACAAGTGTTTTTATCAATCAGTATACATATTATGTACCAAGGGAGGCACTAAGGATCTGTCTGGATCATAAACCACACAAATACTAATCGACACGGTGTTGGGCGTAAAATGCGTAGCCGCTCATATGAGCAAATGTATGTAAATCTCAAACGCTTGTAGATATATCGTTAAAAAAATAGAAGTATGCCGTATTGTGCTATTCCATCGTGTCGAATAAAAAGCTAAGGCTTGAGGAATACCTCAGGAGTGATTTTATTTCATTGATAAATATTATAACTCTGTATTCATCTGTGTAAATGCAAGCGACATTGATATCCTAAGAAATTACCTAAAAAAAGGCGTATCCAGTTTAATCCGTGGTCTGGATAATTCTATATTAAAAGCCTTTCGGGTTCTTTGTTTTCAATTAACAAGAGTTTGATTATCCATGGCCTCTAAAATTTGATATTGTTAAATGTCAACAATATCCCGGGCGAGTACAATCTGGGGATCTTCAAGAGAAGAGTGAACAGGTACCCTCTAGGGAAGCGCGTTCCATCTTAGGCCTCATCTTAGCTTACCATCAGGCGAGATCGAGATCAAGCGCTTACTTAAAGATAATAGAAAAAAAATTAGTAAATTGCCTACGAAAAATTAATTCTTATTAATCACGTTTTGGACAGAGTTTTAAAATCTATAGTAATAATCCGCCATATACCTATCTTGGATATATGGACGACGATATATGGACCTTTTACGACTTATCTAGCAGAACGGTAGTTGGTTCCAAAGGAGTCTGGACCAACACGGTAAAGAATTATATGGCCTTTTATTAGTGCAATCAGGTGTTCTCACTGTAGATACCTATAATCATCAGGATCGGTGAAGTGGTTTTTGCGCAAAAAGCAAATATTTATCATTGAATTTGACACAAAGATTGAATGTACAGACGACGATACAGATTTATTTCGATAGAGTAGAGTAAGTTGTTAAGAGCTTTTGGTTGATGCTTTACAAAAATGTACAAACGACGTAATCCGGCACCCACCCAAACAGCGATATTCAAAATGCGCTATAAATAAAAAAATACTGAGGTCGGCTGTCGTGGACGATAGTTTTTAAATAAAAAGGATAAAAAAAATATTAAATACATGGTTGCCTGGAGGGAATGTGACGCTTTTTTCCTTACGTGATGATTTCTTTTAGTTCGTTCTACTATAAGCCGCGTAAAGAAATTTCGTTCCAAAAAATTATTTTCGCTTTGCATTATTTCTCGGATTTGATAGATTAATGGCCTTTATTACCACACACCTAGAACTGCGGTAATTTCCGCTTTATTCCAGGCTTGGTGGTAAATGTGGTGGTAAAATTTCATAATAAGGAGGCCAAGCCAGTTCGATGCTATCATACAATATTTTGGAGTCTTTGCATTGCCACTTTTAAGGTAATTCTAAGATGGTGGTATAACTGATTGTTCTTGATGAAAGGACATCGGAGATGTTAATGTTGCGTTGCCAACCGTGTGGCAGGTTTAGAATGCTATATGCATAAGTTTAACGGCTACCTTACCCACCAAATTGGAACAATACAGCCACTAGCACATACGCTATTATGCCAAGAATAGGTAAAGGCAGTGATATCAAGACCCGGGCGAGACGTTGCAGAACTTTATTATTTTAGTAGTGACGATATTAGTAACGAGTATTAAACATTTTTCGCCCTTTAAGATATACCTTCCCCCTTACCTCTTTTAGGAGATACCTTTTCCAAAGGGGTCCAGATCAAACTAATTATTTGTTGTTATAGCAGTAGTAATTAATACTTACACACTTTATGATACTTCAAGTGTCTAATTATTAGGGTTCAAGTCATGCAGCTCTGTAAAAGATCGATGGAAAAACAGCAAAGACCTACTAAAAGAGTCCCGTGGGCACATTTAGGTATATTACTCTAAAAAATAAGACGATTTTTGTACAGAGTTTGCAAAACGATTTCTTTTTTATGTATAAAATCGAAAACCTTCAATGGACAAAGACTTTCCTGATCGTTCTTGCATTAAGTAACAATTTTACACGCTTTCATCTCAATAGCTTCAAAATATTTGCTTATAATAAACTTCGTGACGATATCCGCGACGCGTGAATGCGCTATATCGATATTTGTTTAGATTTATCGACAAAACATTTATAAATAGTTTTTTGTTGTTTGACACTATTGTTATTTCTTTGCAAGACTTTTTGAGATATATTTTTTCTTGACAATGTTTTTGCAGTGATAATGTACTAGTTGCGCCACACCTACATATTTTATGTTACATAAGTTTGAAGTAAGAGTATTGATTACGTCATTGTCACTATTTATGCCGGAATATACGATGCTATATTTGAACAGTTTCTAGGAATATTTGATAATGTGACATATACGCCGGGTTCCTATAATCAAAAATCAAATATTTTTAGCAGTAACCATAAGTAGCCAATTTAATAAAATCGTGGCGTTTCACAAGTGAAATTTGGTAAGAAACAGTTGTAGCTTACACCTCGTAGAAAATGTTTTTACTCATACCTAAAATGAGTCGTTTTATTGATATAGGGCATTAAATTACATTTTTATTTAATTTAATTAAGTACAAATCACCGGATTATTCCAGTAGATTCTTTCTACAAGTCGAAATTGCTTTGCTAGCTCATTCAATATTTTTAACTTCCTACGTATATAGATAAGGAAGATACTGATTGGTACGGTTTGGTGAAAACTTGATGTTTGAAACACGGGGTAACGTGTTTCAAACATTAAGTTTTCACCAGATCTCCATGTTTTAAAGTCCTAAGAACCTATTGCGATTATTTATGCGTTTTTTTTTCATCATCATTGTAGTGTTTGTTGTTTAATCTCTGGTAACAACATGGTTCTCTCGGGTGCACGGGTAGGGGGAACAGTCGCAAACGCGGACGCGGTGTGATGGTGTTACTCCTGCTACTGGTGTCGTAACGAGCCATCCGAAACCATAGTAAGAATAATTATCACATTTGTTGCGCCACTTGATATCGGTGCACTACAATCATCAAATTAGATTGAATGCAAAGTCTAATCAGCTCTGTTCCTTAAAAAGCAGCGTTCAATGCCGGAATTTACATCAAAATCGGCTATCTGTTTGTTGACAAAAAACTTTTAAAAAAGTGTTTTTTAACATGACTGAAATTTTTCTACCAATAAACTTTTGAATTTTAAAAATATTTTAAAACTTAAAATATTGCGTCTATTGCCATTTCAAAAAGCAAATTCGAATCAATTCCAGTTACAGCTTTTCAAATATCCAAATTACGTCGTTTACAACTAACTTACTTCATATTTTTAAAATAACTTTAGGAGTAATATACCTACTGATTGATTTAAAAAGGTCAAAAAAAAATTGTAAATCAGCTTTTCTCCTTAAACAACTTCAACAAATATAGTAAATTTAGTTAAAATCAGTCAATTTATCTGGGATTAATTTACGAAAATTAATGAAAAAAATGTTTTTCGACATTACTTTGACATTTTTCAATCTTACCTATTTCCAACCAACTAAAACAACATTTTAGATCTCAATGTTCCATTGGAAAGATCAAAATTAATCATCAATTTGGTACCAAAATAATCAGCTTCTCAAAAATCAATATACTGTCATTTTAATAAACTAGTTGTTTGAACTGAAATATACTATGCTTATAGATTTCACTTCTTTCACTTCAAATACCTTAGCGGGAAGTTTCAGGGATGGCCTGATCAACGGGTTTACAGATGTTCTTTGTATACAATTAGATTGAAACAACAAGCAGATGACTCTCCTGATGGAAAACATTGCTTACAGGCTCCAAAAATATTAATGGTGCGTTGCTACCAGCTAGTCTTTAGGCGGATGATACAACCTTCATAAGAAACCGGACAAGCACAAAAAAATTGCTCGTATCTTAAACTTGTATTTAACTATAAAGCTTAATAAACGCCAAAGGTGTTATTAGTTCATTGCCGTGTGGCAGGAATAAAGTCACATGCAACTTTACTGGTTATCTTTACCTTTCCATCTAAAACAGAACGCGGTAATATCAAGCCACATATGCTATTGTGACAGGAAAAGTTACCAACGCTGCACTGCAGCAATTGTAAATCGTTTTGTTAATCGTTCAGTTGTCCATTCTTCAAAAAGGACCTATCAACCGAACTAACACGCGGGAAACTCTTATACTCACCTTGTAGGTGTAGTTGTAGGTAGTTGACCTACACCGAAAAAAAAAAACGAGACAACATATTATGTAGGTCTGATATAGAGTTCCAGAGAGAAGTATAGGAAATCGGAAGTCGCTTGTTACAGTTTTACTGTGTTTAAATATTATTTCACGATGGAATTATTGAATGAATCCGGAGTAAATTTATTATGTTATTATGTTAAAATGCACTTGTATCTACCTACTGTTTCACAAAACACTTTTTATTTTGGTTATATCTCCCACCGGCTTCGCTTTTTACGGAATATTATAATTATCTCTGTGGTCTAGTGGTCCAGCGTTGGCGTTGACCACATGAGGTCCCACATGAGGTTAGGGTTCGATTCCCAGTTCGGGCATTAAAAAAAATGTTTTTTCAGTTTTCTGATAAACACAAAGTTGCCCGGGATTGGAAAGTGCCCCGTTGGTGATAGACTTGCCACGTATCACATTTGTGGGACTAAGTATCTTCGGCTAATCGTGAGTGCACTTGTTGTACCTGTGCCTACCCCTTTAGGGGTTACGGGCATGAAGATACTGTAATTACATAATGAATATGAACTATTCAAGACCAATTTCCTCCCGTCCCTGTTTCGTTTGGTCCGGGCTCTTGAAGAATAGATCAACTGCTGTTCTGCCAGGTAGGTCCTAAAAGGCAACTGACTGGCTATAGGTGTCAGTACCATCGTGACTACGAAGTAGTAGAGTTCCGCAATGTTTCGCCTGGGTATTTGGTACCACCGCCTTATCTATTGCCGTTGCGATTGCGTCAAAGTTTGTCATTATCATATTCCGATTGGGAGAGTAAGGTAGCCGGTAGATTTATGCATATGCCTTTGATCTCGCCATATGGATAGCAACGCACAATTAACATCTTTCGTGTCTTTGGGCGATGTTTTCTCTTTCCTTTAGAAAAGCAAAAGCTTGTTTGCCAGCTAATGATATAAAAAACGTAATTCATGATGTTACTTTTAATCCCGAAAAGCGGTTTCCTTAAAATTAGTTTAATACTGCGGACATAATTACGGTTAGATAGTTAAACAGCTTTTTATTACATTACACACGACACGGTGGGCATTGTCGTCATCATTTATTGTTCCAAATTAAGTCGTCAGATAAATATTTGTCTTAAGAAAGTTGTACAGCAAAGTATGGGCTCAAGAATGCTGGTATAAAGTGGGCAGGCATATTGTATTGCTTCCCGGATGCTTGAACTCATTTTTTACCGGTTATATTGTTGTCCAGTTAATTGCGAAGACAAATGATTTTGACAATTAATTTCGGATGCTAAAATAAAGTCTAGTAATAATTAAGTGAATCTACGATATCAATAACTTATGAAAAAATTGTAATAGGTATATATTCTACACTTTTTATCGTCGGCACTTGGTGAAACTCCATTTTAACACAATATTTGCTAATATGTAACACTTGTACAGTTTCACAATAAGATAACTATATTTAATTTCCGACCGGTTTCACTTACACAAGCATCCTCAGGGTATTTACAGTAATTATTAACTAACAACGAAATCTAAATGTCACAAATAACAAGATTTGCCTTTGAAAGATTTGCCTTCAAAATTTGTTATTTGTGACATTTAGATTTCGTTGTTTGAGCTTTGACAGGGTGGTTTAAATTCATGTCTAGATATGTTATCTACCATTAAAATGCTATTTCATAAACATTAAAAAAATAGAAGATACATTTTGTATTAGAATTTTATTACTGCTAACGCTATCTATTATAAAACCAACGAGTTAAAATGCTACAAAGCTACACTAGGCGACGATCTGTGCCCTTAAAGTGGTACATTTTAATGAAAAAATATCGCGTTTTTAGGTTTAAGCTTTGGCGTGGTAGTTTTATTTCATCTTATTCATTTTCATTCACTCCATTTTAATACAATATTAATCTATTAAAACACTTGTACTTTTTAACTTCCCATTACGTACATATGTAGATAGGGAGGTTACTGATTTTGCTCCGATTTTCAAAAATTGAGTTTTCACCATATGTACCATTTTAGACTATTTTCGCGATGACGTCAGTATGTCTGTATGTATGTATGTGTTTGTGTGTGTGTGTGTGTGTGTGTGTCAACAACTCATAAGTTTTGAACGCCTGGACCGATCGAAACGTGGTTGATGGCATTCGATTGATTCCGCTCAACTTATACTTCCTGAAAATTTGAACCAAATGGGCCCAAAAGATTTTGAGAAATTTTTAAAAATCCCAAAAAAAGATTGTGGCGAAATAGAATTTTTTTAAATAACTTCCAGATTAATGTACCGATTGAGACAAAAACTAATCAGCTCTATTTCTCAAAAAAAAAATACGTCTAATGCATAAATCGCCTCAAAATCAGTTTATTCGTTTGGAAGTAATCTATCAATGACGAAAATTTTTGAAAAAAAAAGGTTTTTTGACATTGCTTCGAAAGTTTTGAACCTACCGATTTTTTAGCTAAAGCAATATTTAAATTGAGTTGAATGCCATTTGAAAGATCAAAATCGATCTTCGTTTTCAAAATATACAGCTTTTCAAAAATCAATATACTGCAATTTTTATCAAAATAGATGTTTATACTGAAAAAACCTATGTTTATAGTTTTTACTATTTTGAGCTTAAAATTCGTTAATTTAGCGGGAAGTTTCAGGGATGGCTTGCAAGGTCAACCATTTACAGATTACAAAAAGTGATAGGTGACCAGTCTATCACCAACTGGGTACTTTTCCAATCCTGGGCAACGTTGTTTTTATCAGCAAACTGAAAAAACACATTTTTGATTTCTCTGACTCGGAAATCGAAACCCGAGAATTTCTCTGAGGGAAAAATTCGAAAAATTTATTCGCCGAGTTTCTACCGCCAATTCTTTGTGCCTGCGGTAAATCCAATATTAATTCTAAAAATTTTGAAGGGTAATTAAATTAAATTTTCTTTATAAGATCAACTTTTATTTTTAAAACTCATTTTTCCTAGAAAACTCTTTTACAAGAAAGTTACCATAAATAAAAATTGATTTCTATCAATATTAGACTTCAACAACGAAGTGGTGGTGCGAGATAGATCTTAAGTTGCTACATATTATAGGTAGGTACTATATTATAGGTAAACCAGAAAATATGGTGTAAAATATGTAGATAACGTAATTGTTCTGTGTAGATAACATTGATAATTATAAAAATCGTGTTTTTAATAAATCAAGAAAATTTTAAAGAATTTTTCTAATACATAAGTACTAAAAAATTTATCTTAGAAACATTTTATTTTTTATTTTGGTTTTATTTTTCTGCGCCTCCCTAGATGCAAAGCCTGACCACGCCTTTGATGCGAATATAATAAATAAAGTCCATGATACATTAAAAGATGTACTTCGCATAAAAATACTTTCCTAAGAATATTACTAGGTAATATAACTTTGCGAGCCCTTACAAAGCTCTGCTTTTTGCTAGTTTTAATAATATAATTTTTGTTTTAGAGTCTACATTTATCTATTAGGTCAAAAGCTAATATTTTAATGCTTAAAAATATTCCAGTTGTCTGGTGAAATATGCAAATCGATGTTAATGTTATAACATCTACGTGTACACTATTTCGAACTAAAAATGAATTTATTAATGCAGTTCTTTAAAGATACCTAATCTTTATAGTTAATAAATAATAATAAAAATGCGCCCCGTGTTGGTCCGGGCTCCACTGAAGAAAAGGCCAACTGCCGTTCTACCAGTCAGTTCGTAAAAAGGCGACCGATTGGCTAAATGCGAGCCACTACCATCGTGGCTATTAGGTGGTAGAGTTCTGCATTGTCTCGTCCGGGTCGGATACCACCGCCTTACGTATTCCTGCCGAAAGAGCGTCACTGCTTGTTACTGTCGTGTTACAGATTGAAGGGTAAGGTAACCGGTAAACTTATGCATGTGGCATTAGACTTTTTCCATCAGGAGTCACATCAGCTGCTTATTTGATATATTATGAGATAAAATAAATGTACTCGTATATCGTATGTACATGTCAAGGTAAAATCGTAAGTTTGTAATTAATCTCTTTTTATACATCATTACATAGAAAATAAGCTTATGACTCTCCTGATGAATCCTGAAAAGAGAAACTATCACCAAAGATGTCAATGGTGGGTTGCTCTTCGTGTGCCAGGATAGCAATGCCACATGCATAAGTCTAACAGCCACCTTTAACCTTACCCTGTAAACTGAAGCACGACAGTAACAACAGTGGATGCTATTGCGGCAGGAATAGATTAACCAGTAGTAACATACAAGGACGAGACATGAGATGTAGTAGTCATGATGGTAGTGACACGTTTTGCCATTTGTTCGCCTTTTACGAACTGCCTGGCAGAATGCTAGATGGTCTTTTAATCATAAGGGGCTCGAATCAACATGAGGAAGTGCTGTACTAGTACTGCGTATTATAATAGAGAGACAAAATATAAATCGTAAATTATAAGTTCTTTCATAGTATTTAACCATAATATACAAGAGTGCCGCCATACTTAGGTCTGGGCCTTCGGGGAGGGAGAAAGGAGGAAGTAATCCATAACCAAAAAAATCTAAATCTTGAGATGATTCCTTCCATCTCCCCTTCCTTGTGCACTCCCTTGACGACGGCCTTTACCATGTACTATGGTCAAATGCTGATAAGATATAGTGGAAGAAAATCAAGAGGCGTGTGTTCTTGAATAACTAGTTTTTGTGTAACATCACATAAGCTTATAAAAATTCGGCATAAATTACATTATAATAATTGCAAAAGTTTGGATATAAGGACCTAGTTTCAATCCGTCAGTATTTTGGGAACAAATATTCAAATACACATTTAGTAATCTAGTTTTGTAGTCAAATTTTATTTGATATATTTTTAAAATTGATTTCCTGGTAAATCTTTTAGAACTTCCGTAAGTTTATAGTAATTACATATATTGTTCGATCAAAATAATTTTTCATATTTTCTGGGGTGCATAATGTTGCGATGCGATACAATTTGTAATGTTACGTTTAAAATATTATTTTTTAAGAAGGATGACTACTAGGTGGTAGAGTGGCTATTAGGTGGTTCTGCCGCCTCTGGTTCTGCATTATCTCGTCCGGGTCTGGTACCACCGCCTTACCTATTCCTGCCGCAATAGCGTCAGTGCTTGTCGCTGCCGTGTTCCGGTTTGGAGGGTAAGGTAGCTGGTAAACTTACACATGTGGCATTGAACGTCGCCGCAAGATAGCAACGCACCATTAACATGTTTGGTGTATATAGGCGATGGTTGACTCTTTTGTATCAAGAAAAATCTTTTCTATCTTGATGGTTCTATCAAGAGATCCATCTGCTTGTTTGCTATCTTATGATATAAAAAAATAGATTTTTTCTTGCAGGAAATTGCCCATACAGCCCTTCTCAGGTATAAATATTATAGGTATTTGTTTTAGGAGATTTTTTTATGATTCCACATCAAAAACTATGGTAGAGCGAACTTATATTAAACTACATTGTTTAGGAATATTTATGGAATAAAAAAAAATTTTAACTTCTTCATCATCATTATCATTACATAGTACAAAACAAAGTCGCTTTCTCTGTCTGCCCCTATGTATACTTAAATCTTTTTAAACTACGCAGCGGATTTTGATGCGGCTTTTTTAAAAGATAGATTGATTCTTGAGAAAACTACCCATTTTTATCTCACCGTATTGCCCCGTTTATTTTAGCCCCTCTCGAAGAAAAGATGAACTGCCTTACGGCTAGGCATCTCGTAAAAAAAACGCCAATACGTATCAATAGCATCATGACTTCTAACTAGATGATAGAGTTCTGCAATGTGCTGTGATTATTTTTACAGTAGCATCTCTTATACACAACATAAATCCTTTCGATAGTCTCTGCAGCGCTGGTACAAGTATAGCAAACAAGCAGATGGGTCTCCTGATGGAAAGAGTCAACCATCGCCTATAGACACCAAAGATGTTAATGTTGCGTTGCTATCTTGTGGCGAGGTCTAATGCCACATGCATAAGTTTACCGGCTACCTTACCCTCCAAACCGGAACACGACAGCGACAAGCACTGACGCTATTGCGGCAGGAATAGGTAAGGCGGTGGTACCAGACCCGGGCGAGACAATGCAGAACTCTACCACCTAGTAGCCACGATAGTAGTGACTCGATAGCCAATCGGTCGCCTTTTACGACCTGCCTGGCAGAACGGCAGTTGGCCTATTCTACAAAGGAGGCCGGCACCAACACGGCGAAAAAGTTGTTCTGTTCTGTTCTTAATGTTTGATCTGTTCTTAATGAGGCTATATCATCATCATCGTCAATGGGTTTCCCATATTGATAGGGGTCAGTTTTGAAGAATAGATATACTGTCTCACTGCTGGCATTTCGTAAAAGCAGAAAGAAGGATTTTACGTGTAGATAATATCGTAATACGTGACTAGCTAGGTAGTAGAGTTCTGAAATGTTTGGGTTTGGTACCAATGCTGTACCTATTCCTGCCACAATAGCGTCTTTCTGATATCGTGTCCCATTTTGAATGATAAGATAGCCGGTAAACTTATGCATGTTTCATTCCAATCCCCCCCCTCTCCCACATGGATAACGTTGCACCATTAAAATCTTTTGCGTATATAGGCGATAGTTATCTCTTTCCATCAGAAGAAGTTTTTATCCACCATCCGCATGTTTGCTATCTTATAAAATAAATTAATGGACTTCTTACTTACAAAGGCATATTTAAATGTTCTATTACATTAATTGGTATACAATGATCGAGGGGTTAGTGATTCTAACTACGCGACCAATGGGGTTCGGGCTCGATTCCCGAAAGGAGCCGGCATTTGTGTGATGAGAATAGATGTTTATAGTTCTGGGTTTGGGTGCCTACTAAATATATGTCAGTATTTTTACACGCATTTCTATGTATTAGTATCATTGACTAACAGCCATATCACAAAAATAGATTTTACATTTTCAATCGTCGGCATTTGGTGAAATTCCATTACTTTTAGTTGAAACTAGTTAACAACACACTTGTACTTTTATTTCACTATAGTTAAACACTAAATTATTTAATTATATCGACCGGTTTCACTTTTTAAAGCATCTTCAGGACGTAATATTCTTTACTATTATATTTTTATCTTTACTATCCATACTAATATTATAAATGTGAAAGTCTGTCTGTCTGTCTGTTACGCTTTCACGGCTAAACCACTGGACCGATTTTCATGCAATTTGGCGTAGAAATAGTTGAAGTTCCGGAGTCAAACATAGGTTAATTTTTTTCAAAAATAGACCCCTAAAGGGCTGCAATAGGGGATGAAATTTGTATTTAAAGCTATTTCGACGACATGTTTATCTACTTGCCGGCGAAGCAGTGCGGGTAGCTAGTTATTAATATTCTTTACTATTACGTTCTGAAGATGCTTTAAAAACCAAAACCGGTCGATAAAATTAAATAATTTAGTGTATAATTATAGTGAATTAAAAGTACAAGTGTATTGTTAACTAGTTTCAGCTAAAAATATCACAAAAAGCCCATGCTGGTCCGAGCTTTTTCCCCGTGTTGGTTCGGGCTTCTGTGAAGAATAAGCCAACTGACATTCTGCCAGCAGGTGTTTCTCCGTGTTGGTTTCGACCTCCTTTGAAGAACAGACCAACTACCGTTCTGCCAGGCAGGTCGTAAAAGGCGACCGATTGGCTATGCGAGTCACTACCACCGTGGCTACTAGGTGATAGAGTTCTGCATTGTCTCACCCGGGCCTGGTACTACCACCTTTTCTATTTCTGCCGCAATAGCGTCAGAGCTTGTCGCTGTCGTGTTCCGCTTTGGAGGGTAAGGTAGCCGGTAAACTTATGCATGTGGTATTAGACCTCGCCAAAAGATAGCAACGCCCCATTAACACCGTTGCTGTCTAAAGACGATGGTTGACTCTTTCCATCAGGAGACCCATCTGGTTGTTTACTATCTTGTGATGTATATAAAAAAAGGTCGTAAAAGGCGACCGATTAGCTATGCGAGTCACTAACATCGTAGCTACTAGGTGGTAGAGTTCTGCATTGTCTTGTACGGGTCCGGCGCCTTACCCATTCCTGCCGCAGTAGCGTCAATGCTGGTCACTGTCGTGTTCCAGTTTGGAGAGTAAGGTTAAGACCCGCTAGGTCAACTTATGCATGTGGCATTGACCTCGCAACAAGATAGCAACGCACAATTAACTTTTGTGTCTATAGGCGATGGTTGACTCTCTCCATCAGAAACCCTTGTTTGCTATCTTATGACATAAAAAAACAAATAATTTGCTTAATTGGAGTTAGGTTAATTCAAGTAATTTGCCCACAGATGTAATTAATATAAGTATTATTAATATTTTGAAAGTGACGACTTATCAGTACAAATCCCAAACTTCTGTAGGCATTTTTACATATATTTGTAAAATGGCAACGAAATAATTTTTGTTTCATTTAACAAAACACGTCTTCAACCGACTTCCGACAAGAGATTCTTAACTCGGCTGTATGTTTTTTAGGGTTCCTAACCTAAAAGTAAAACTGAACCCTATTACTAAGCATCTGCTGTCTGTCTGTCTGTCACCAGCTGTATCTCATAAACCATGATAGCTAGAAAGCTGAAATTTTAAAAAAATATGTATTTTTGTTGTCGCTATAACAACAAATACTAAAAATAAAAAAAATAAATTATTAATATTTATCCCCATACAACAAACGTGTTTTTTCGTATTTTTTGCTAAGATGGTACGGAAACCTTCGTGCGCGAGTCCTACTCACATTTTGCCGTTTTTTTAATGTTTATCGCCTATGTGTAATCGCCTCTGTGGTCTAGTGGTCTAGCGTTGGCGTCGACCACATGAGGTCCCGGGTTCGATTCTCGGGTCGGGCACATAAGAAAAGTGTTTTTTCAGTTTTCTAAGAAACACAAAGTTGCCCGGGATTGGAAAGTGCCCGATTGGCGATAGGCTTGCCACCTATCACATTTGTGGGACCAAGTATCTTCGGCTAATCGTGGGTGCACTTGTACCTCTGCCTACCCCTTCGGGGATATGGGCGTGAAGATACTTTTTTTTTTAAAATGTTTATTACCTTATAAGTAAGAACTCAGTAACTTGGGAACCCATTTTGAAATTATTTTTTTTATTTCAGAGGGTATAATCGTGTGGTCCCACTTTAATTTGATAATGATTTGATGCTGGGCTCCGCAGGTTTAGGAAATGGGAAGTCGGTTACTGCAGTTTTACGGCTTTATAAAAATATGTTATATGTGAAAGCCTAAGAAAAAACAATGCTAATATTTTTTGCTAGGTAGTATGAACATATCAACTGTTATATAATCTGTGGTTTACATGTAAATGCCCGCGTAAAATAATATTTAAGGAATTTTAGAAATCGTCGTAATTAACCATAACCATAAATTTTGCATGCATTAAGTATTTTTATTTGTTATTCTTACTTTCATGTTTTAATTAAACATTCAAAATACAAACAGTTTATAATTTAAGTACCAAACGTTTTTTATGTGTTTACATTAACTTATGATCGAAACAGATTTTAAAATTCTCTAAGTTTTCAAAAAGCAGTTGACTTCAAAATCATGCGTATGAGGCCAGTCTATTCGACTCGGCTTATAAGGCCCTGGCTTTGATAAACTATAAAATATTTTTGAACTGGCTTGTATGAAAATGTTATTGAGTTTTTCGGATAAAAGTCATAATCAAAAATCAAAATTTTAGTAGCAGTTAACCGTACTTCAGATAAACGCTTTAAGCTGTTCGTCCCGGTAATGCAAGAAACAAGCGATATTCGTTATTAGGTCAGTAAAATGGGGATCACCAATCCAACTGACAAAGCCGGTGATCGTTGTGAACTTGAACTTCTATTAACGATATTTTTACTTATATCATTAGATAGCAAACAAGCAAAGAGCTCAGCAAAGCAAACATTAAAAATTTGCAAGAAATTTGATTCCTATAAAATTTATCCATACTTAATATTATAAATGCGAAAGTAACTCTGTCTGTCTGTCTCTTCTTCACGCCTTAATCATTAAACCGATTTGGATGAAATTTTCTACAAAGATAGTGTGAGATCCGAGAAAGGACATAGGATAGTTTTCATTCCGGAAAACGGGAACTCTGTGGGTAAAACTCCGGGACTTATTTTAGAAATTTTTAAACGCGAACGGAGTCGCGGGCAAAGCTAGTACTAAACAAAAGACATTACTTTTATATAAATTAAAAATACTTAAAATAATATTTATAAAGAATTATAGGTTAAACCCGCGCAGGTAATCGATATAAGAAAATTTAACCCCATATTTAAAGCCCCTTAGGGGTTGATTGTTGAAAAAAATAAGGGTTTGTTTAGTCCGTGAGATCTTTAACTATCCCCTTGCCATATTTTATTAAAACTGTTTCAGAGGTTTAACCGTGACAGCGTATCAGACTAATGACGGACTTTCGAATTTATATTATTAGGTGGTAAAGTTCTGCATTGTCTCGCTCGGGTCTCCTTCCTGCCGCAACAACGGTCTAGTACTTGTCACTGTCGTGTTCCGCTTCCGGTTTGGAGTGTAAGGTAACCGGTATACTTATTCATGTGGCGTTAGACATCGCCACAAGATAGCAACGCACGATCTTTGGTGTCAATAGGCGATGGTTGACTCTTCCCATCAGGAAACTTATCTGCTTGTTTGCTATCTTACGATATAAAATAATAATAGTAATAATAATATTATGAATACCAAATCTGGAAAGATGTTGCGAAACTTTATCATCTAGTAGATACGATGGTATTGATACGTTTGGCCAATAGTTCGCTGTTTACGAACTGCCTGGCAGAAAGTATATGGTCTACCCTTCAAAAGGGGCCCGGACCTTTATAAGCGAAGTTCTTAATTTAAATGGGAAATAACTTTTTTACGATGACGTAGCTATCAGCCTTGTTTACATTTCATAACATCGCCGTATAGGTCGTATAGTACTTGTAATTCCTATAAATCGAGTTAAGATGCTAATTGCTAGAACAATGAAACCTTGCTGGTGCGTTGTTAGCTTTTCTGATATACCTATTTATCATAACATTGTTTTTTCTGTTCTGTTTTGAAAATTTTTTGAAAAACAGTAATTAAAATTAAAAACGTTTATTTATTTATTTTATTATTTCGTAGCATAGCAAACAAGCAGGTGGTTCTCCCGATAGAAAGAGAAAACTATTGATTATAAATACCAAAGACGACAATTTTATCCGTGTGGCGTGGTTAGATTGTCACATGCAAAAGTTTACCGGCTATCATACATCCAAACCGGAACACGATTGCGACATTCACCGACGCCGTGGAGGCAGGAAAAAGTAAGTATTTGTGATGTATATGAGGATGCTACTATAAATAAAAACGCGGTACAAAATTACTTAATTAGGATCTAATTATGTACCGTAGTTTATGTAAATAAAGAAATTGTTATTACTGTTATCATTATTATTATTAATCGAGTACTTTCCGAAGGTGGTGTCAAGAGTCTTCGCAACCGGCGTGTGTGTATGAAGAGAGTAATGAATGTGGAGGAAGCGAGACAAGCCTGCAAGGATCGTGAAGTATGGCACTCGGTTCTCTCTGCCTACACCTTAAGGGATCTGGCGTGAATATATGTATTATTATTATTAATAGCCTTCTCTCGCTTTTAAAACATCCGGACATGGAACAACACTGTGCATTTGTCTAGGTAAACTTCAAAATTTACGTATAGTGTACGAATATTGAAGTTTGAACTAATTCGAAAGGAAAGTACAATAATACCCCTAACTTACGCGATAGGTGGGGCTGAGCGATAACCGCGTAAGTCGAATTCGCGTAAGTTGGGGTATAATTTCACCTATAAATACAAATAAAATATTTTTCATTGAGGCTTTTAAAAATACACGTAGACAAAAAATGTTTATTAATATCTCAAATTATATAAATATAAAATCGCCAACCAAAGTTATCTCGATATAGAAGGCTTCGTAAAATCTAACAAAGTAGTTTAACAAGTTGATTTTTTCTCACGCAAAATTTCCAAACCCAAAAAACTTTTTTATTCCTTGTTTTGTAGCGGAATTACTCCTCTTTGGAGTCCGAATTTTCTACAATAAATTTGTCTTTCAATTGTCTGAACCCGTACATTGGCTAAGCAATAGTGTGGTGTGGAGCCATTAAGTCAAATAAAAGATGAATCAACGAGATTTGAAAACCGCATAACTGCGGGTCGCGTAAGTCGGGGTAGCGTAAATCGAGGTATTACTGTACTGGCAAGAATACTTAGAGTTGCTCTTTTCAATACATATAAAAATACATAATAAGTTAGTTGATGTTAATTAGTATATTATACTTATTAATATTGACTTAAACAAAACATATATAAAACTAATACATAATCTTCTTAATACTATAATAATTTATATAGAAATAAAATTAATAATATGCAAAAGGTATTTCATTATAATAAATATATAGAAAATAACTATTACGGGCATGAAATCTATGGTATTACTGTAAGTAATAAATAGTATTTTGTAATAATATATATTTAACAGAATTCCCTCGTCACGGACTTTAGAATTTGTCTTTAAAAATTATGTCTTCGGAAATTTTAAGTTTAATTTGATGTAATTTCCTAATTACAATTGACTACATTTGGCCAACTTTAGGAAGTAATAATTTACCTTTATTTTGCCTGTTTGTACTGTGTTCCACTTTGGCAAAATTGCATAATTTTTCTAACATATTTATTTTTAACTGAAAATGTGTGTTGGAAAATTTTTAAAAAGTTACACAAAAAATTCGACACGAAAGGATTTGAATCCGCGACCTTGCCTCTGGCCGGCATGCTCTAACCAACTGAGCTACTGTCAACTGATTCAACGAGTGAATGGAGTCGAAGCGTATAGTCTCTTAAAATGTATAAGAGACTATGTGTTTATATGTGTAAAAGCCCTAAGCGTTTCGACTCGATTGATGTTTTGTTACGTAAATGGGGGGTTGATCGTTAGATATACGTACGTACATAATACATACTAGTCGAATAGTTGAATGAGTTCATCGTTACAGATGAAATTAACATTTTTAATATTAATCAATACTTTCGTGTTTCTAACAGCATACTTATGTGTTTTCAGCACTTATATATATATTTTAAACAAGGAAAAATTTGACACGGCAGACTTACCTAACTTGAAGGCTACTTGCTACTGGCCGGTTGTTGGTGGAATCTTTGTTTGAAAAACGTTTTTAAGTTTTTCCTTGCCCGGGAACAGTGCTAAATCACTTATATATTAAATAGCAAAATCTCTGTCTGTCTCAAAAAGGGCATACAGGTCGATGACATTATCAAAAGAAAGTAAATTGTTCTATTTTTAAGACTGAAAATATTGTGGTAATTTAAGATGGGCGTGTTTACCCTTCAATTTCGCTAAAGTTTAGCGAATATTTTAAACTAGACAACAATCCGTCTACTTATTGGGCGCGGCCTCATTAATGCCGTAGTCGCCTACGTGTCTGTCGACATTTTTTGTCTAGCATTGTGTGTGACCATTGTAATATTCGAAATACCAATTATTTCGGATTAATTATTTTAATTAACTAGCCTCTGTGGTCTAGCGGTCCAGCGTTGGCGTTGACCACATGAGGTCCCGGGTTCGATTCCCGGGTCGGGCACAAAAAGTGTTTTTTCAGTTTTCTGAAAACACAAAGTTGCCCGGGATTGGAAAGTGCCCGGTTGGCGATAGGCTTGCCACCTATCACATTTATGGGACCAAGTATCTTCGGCTAATCGTGGGTGCACTTGTTGTACCTCTGCCTACCCCTTCGGGGATATGGGCGTGAAGAATTAACTAAAATTTATCTATCCGCCTCGCCTCGCCTTTGCAGATCGGAAAAGATTTTTTACAAGTAAGTTTTGTTCTCGTGTTGGTCCGGGCTCCTTTAAAGACTAGACCAACTCTCGTTTTGTCACGCAGGTCGTAAAATGCGACCGATTGGCTATTCTATATATATTATATATATGGCTGTAAATTTTCCAAACGCTCATATCTATTCAAGATTTTTATTTTATTTTATGTATTTCGCTACTTAGATAAATCGAATAAGAGAACAAGTGTAATAAATACAAAAAATAATTAGTGTCGTATATGCGGATATCTATGCTTATCGTTCTGTACGGTGTTTTATAATGCACATTTTAACATTTAAAACTTGTATTTCTAATATTTTTGGATGGTGATCTTAAGTTGCTTAAGGTATTGTATTTAAAATGAAATACGTTGTTGTTTTTCATAAAACATTTATATTTTATGAATTTATCGCATTGTGTTTTCAGCTTTTTTGTTTTCAGCGTATAAAGAGGTATCTCCGACTTGTCTTGATATGAATGTCAATATAAAAATAGTCATCTATCAGTTTTACCGGTAAAATATTAAAAAAATTAAATGCTTAAATACTATTATGGACTCCCTAAATATAATAACTCATTGAACAAAAAAATATATTTATAATTATGCATAGAATTATCTCAAGAGAGATTTGAACACTAATTACGCTCTCCTGTAAACCTCAGTTTTAGACGTGTCCCTTTAAACGTAGGGACCGTCGATATATTTATATATTTGTATATATACTTATATATAGATAAAATGAATAGTATCAGTATTTAGTCACTGATCCTGATTCTACTTAAGAATTAGCCTCTTTTCCGCTAGGTCTTAAGAGTTGAGCAATGCGAAATGAAATAACCTGTCACCGATTCCTTTGTGAGGCAAGCAGCGTGAACTAATTTTCCGAAGACGAAGACGCCATTGAATCGTGATCAAGGATCACGAATCGTTTGTCAATTTGTCATATCTGCGGTGTTTCCCGCTGTCTAATTTGTCCACTGTAACAATAATCAAATGTTTGATAACGCGAAGCTACTGCTTCTGGTAGAGTTCCGCAACGTCTCACATGGGTTTGTCACCACTGCTTTATGTATTGCTGCTGTAATAGCGTCAATTTTTTGTAACTTTCTGGCAATTCCAAGCCGGAAACACCAAATCATGAATGAAAACTTTAAACTTTTTGAACTCTGTATGTGACGGTTATCTCTACAAATTACACTTACTGATCTAACCCCAAAGTAAGCAAATTATTTGCTTGTGTTATGCGTGTTAGTCAACGATACTAATACATAGAAATACATGTATAAATACTGGAATATATTTAATAAACACCCAAACCCGGAAATACAAACATTTATGCTCATCACGCAAATGCTTGTCCCCGTTTGGGATCGAACCCGAGCCCCGTCGATTGCGTAGTCAGGGCCGCTAACCACTCGACCAACGAAGCGGTCATATAGCGGTATATATATATATATATATATATATATATATATATATATATATATATATATATATATATATATATATATATATATATATATATATATATATATATATAATAAAATAAGTACATATAATATAATATATATATACATATAATAAAATCGTAGAAAATCAAAACTGTACATTGAATATTTTTTTAAAAGAATACTTGGGGTGTGATCTACAATCGATATCGAAACCAAAAATATAGTTTTTAGAATTTTTGTCTGTTTGTCTGTTTATAAAAAATTAAAATAATTGCGAAGATTAGTCTTAAAATCATCATAAACAGTTCTATATCTTTATTTTTTTGACTTATGGGTCTGCAATTAAAAACACGAAATCATCATATTCATATCTAAACCACTAGAGAATCATATTTGACAAATTATCTACACTTTTTTATTTACAATATTTATTTATTGTAAGACCTAGCTGCCTACTTAGACTGATAGTGGGCTCTTGTTTACTCCGATAGAGATAGATTGAGTGCGCATTTTTGGTGTTGACAGCGCCTTAACCTTTTTTTTTTGGGAAGTTAATTGAAAAGTGATTGTTTAAATAAAGCTTAATAAAATATTACGCATATTAGTAGAAAGTTATTGTTACGATTAAGCAGATTGATTATCGAAGGTAAAAAATTAAAACCAATTGCACCGAAAAAAGTGAATTATGTAACTACAGTGCGACAAAAAGTCTTTTAGTTGTAAAGTAGTGAATGGCGAGCGGCCGCCATCACTTGATTGTGGCGGGGTGTGGTCCATTATACAACGGTAAATTAATACAAAGTTGAGGACAGATGTTTATACATACATACAAACATTGCATTATACATAGCCGAGTAACCAATCCGCGCGAAAGCGATTTTTAATCGTGTGTGTAGTTACTTTTTAATTTAATTTTTATTTATAAGAAAACTTACGGCTGAACTAAAAACTCAAATTAAGATAGGTAGGTAAAAATACGCCTACTAATAATTTTTTTACAGTGTTGATCCCATGAATTCCTGAAGAATACACCTTCTTGTCACACTTTTGACCAGTTTTTTCAAAACTGGTCACAAAAGTGTGCCATTATAATCGTGGTTATTGTATGGTACCTAGAGTTTAGCAACAACTTGACTGGGCTTGATAATAATGCCTTGTTATATTTCTTACGTAAAAGCGTCAATGCTTTTAACTTTTGTGTTTTGGTTTGAAGGGTAAATTAGCTTGTAAACTTATGTGTAGCACGTGGCGGTCATAACTAACACACCAGTCTGTAAGCAATAGCTATCTCTTTTTATTGGAAGAATTATCTGCTTGTTATCTACAAAAAAATATGATTTATGCTGATAAATTCTTGTGATAAAATTGTTATGTTATACTTATTATATACTAGCTGCTGCGTGCAGCCCGCTACATTATACATTTTTTTGGTGAATCCCGCGGGATTGCCTAATTTTTCCGGGATAAAAAGTAGGTTATGTGCTATTCCAGATTATTATCTACCTGTGTGCCAAATTTCATTTAAATCCGCTCAGTGGTTTTTGCGTGATTGAGTAACAAACATCCATCCAAACATCCAAACTTTCGCATTTATAATATTAAATACAGAAATGAATACAGATTAATACAGATGTTTAATCCGCAATTCGCCGAATTAATGTTTGTTAATTTAGTACACTCTACAATGTAATGTAGTATTCAATGGGTAAGACAGAGCAACAAACGAGATTTGTATAAATAATAAAAACCCTGTCGCCGCATTTGCCACCCTTGATGCCTATCGCTTATTGAAACGCTGACCAGGATCAATAGTTTTACCGTTACGTGATGTCGATTCATAGACGTGTTAAAAAGCATAAGACCAACCTACAATTTAACATTAATAAATAATAATAACAAAAAACAAAATACCAATAACTTTTTTGCAAAGTCAGCACCTTATATACCTTAATATTGTTTACATTAAAATGGACTAAGTTCTAACACCTGCACTACCAGAGGTTTTGAAGTTGTGTTTTCGGCCCTTTAAAAATGAATAAAGTACTGTTAGCAACACTTTCTGCTAATAAAAGTACCTAATAAAAATATTGGTTTTTGGAGGAGCATTACGTTATAATTTGACAGTGGAAACGCACGTGCGTCCGTTGACCGGTGGCGGATGCATAGACGACCCACCGCCGGCCATGCCCATCGACTGTTACGATCGACCCAAATAAAATAATCATACTACAACGGGTCGATCTCATATGCTTTATTATGAAAAATGCTCTACAAATCAGGCTAGAGGTCGTACAATTGTACTACTTCATGGCGTTTAATTTGTTAACCTTTAAATAAATTGTAAGGTAAGAAGGCGAATGATTGGCATTATGAGTCATTGCCATCGTGACAATTAGATGGTAGAACACTAGAATATCTCGGCCGGGTCCAGCGCTGGTACCAGAATCACCGCCTTATCTATTCTTGCCACAACAGTATCAGTGCATGTCATCGTCGTGTTCTAGTGTGGAGGGTAAGGTAGGCGGTAAACTTATGCAAGAGGCATTAACAAACCGCAACACGTATAGAAACTCACTATTGATATCTTTGGTGCCCTATAGACAAGCTTGTTTGCTATCTTAAAATTTTAAAATGCGTGAGTGTTGCGGAACGCTTAGTTTAAGTATTTTTTGCCTCATTTTTTATTTTCTCGGCTCCTCTCTCTCCCTCTTTCCTTTTCTTCCGTATCTCCCTCGCTCCCTCTCTTAATGCCTCTTTCTTTCTCTCTCCCCCGCCTTACGCCACCTTTCCACCCTTACGATTCCTTTCTCCGCTTTGCCTAACTTCTCCCCTCCTCCTTCAATCCCTCCACACTTCCCCCTTTCCCCTCTTACACGCTTTTCCCTTTTTCCCTCATTTACATTTATTCCCTTTTTTCCCTTCCCCCCTCTCACGATTCCCCGCTCACTATTCCCCCCTTTCTTCCTTACCCCCTTGTCCTTCCTTTTCACCATTTACCTAATTAGGTACTGTGCAAATTTTTATACCTTCGTTTACAATTATGACGTAGTGAGGTGGAGGTGGTTTACAAATAAATAATTTAGATAGATTGACAAAACTAGCCTGAGAGTTAAAATTAGTTAGTGCGAAGGTTGATCCTGTTTTTAATTACATTCATTCTTGGAACCATTACCCGCATAAAATAGCTGTTATCTCCCCGGGCGGATTATTATTTACAGGTTCGGTACCAATGTTCCAACAAGTTGTCAATCTTCTAGCAATTGTGGTCGAGTTTAAACCAGGACTATTACCAAGTAGTTATTAAAATTGTTAAACGACGTGCTTACAATGAATTCGAAATAACATCATCAAACAGGAACGAGAAAACGTGATTGAATGTGAACTGCATGTTCCGGTAAAACATTGTTATTATAATACCCTGCTATTATAATTTTGTTGATATCAGCATTTTATTATTTTCAACGGCAATCTTATATGACATTTAAATGTTTTTATAAGATAAAGGACCGCTCTGTGGTCTAGTGGCCCGATATCGGTGTTGACCACATTCGGTCCTGGGTTCGATTGCCGAGTCGAGCATTTCAAAAATATGTTTTTTCTGTTTTTTGAAATAAACAACGTTGCTCGGGATTGGATAAGTGCCCGGTTGGCGATAGGTTTGCCACCAATCACATTATGGGAATAATGGCCAATTGCACTAACATTAGCTTAGGACAATCCTAAATAATATGCTGTCACTTGTTATCTTAAATGAAAAGAATGTGCCAGCTTATAATTGAGTATTGTCTTAAGCGAAGACAATGTTAGTGCAATTGGCCATAAGTATCTTGGGTTAATCGCGGGTGCACTGGTTTTATATCTCTGCCTATATCTTCAGTTATACGGGCGTGAAGATGCTAAGATAAAGTAATATCTTAACGGAAAGAGGCAACCATCGTCTATTAAATACTAAAGATGTTATTAATGCATTGCTATCCGTATAGCGGGATGATAGACACATGCTATAATTTTACCGGCAACATAGCACCGGCCCTAGCCATTGATTAGGGTAGAGCATGATTATTCTTCAGCGCCTTGACCATTTTCAAAAGTCAAGTGTACTTTGCCACACAAACCTGCATGAAGAATAGGGCTTCTATAAAGGTGCTATCGAAATCATTTTATATGATTATTCTCCAGCACTCTTTGCTCGGCTTTTGACTATTTACAAAATACAAGAGTACTCTGCTACACATACCTGTACGAAGAATTGCTCTTCTATAAATACGCCATTAAAATCATTGGATTATATCAAATTCATTTAACTCTATCAAAATCTTTTTATATGATTATTCTTTAGTGCCCTTTGTTCGACTTTTGACCATTTACAAAATACAAGTGTACTCCGCCACATATACCTGTACGACGAATAGCGCTTTCAGGTATATAGGCTCTAAGCTAATTGTTACCATATGTTATATTTGTTTAAATAAATTAAAAAAAAATCAAAATCATTTGACGTTATCAAAATCTTTTATATGATTATTCTTCAGCGCATTTTATTCGACTTTTGACCATTTAAAAACGACAAGTGTACTCCGCCACACATACCTGCGCGAAGAATGGCGCTTCTATAAAGGCGCTATCAGAGTGCCAAGTGTGAGATTTTCTTTTCGCATTCGATCGTGAGCGCGTTTGGAGTTTACTAGGAATTTGTATGTGATTTGTACAGCGCCACCTAGTGGTAAACGTGAGAAACCAGTTTACCACCAGGTGGTACAAATCGCATACAAATTCCTAGTAAACTCGAAACGAGCTCACGATCGAATGCGAAAAGAAAAACTCACACTTAGCACTCTGAATCATTTGACTCAGTCAAAATTTTACTTTAGCGCCCCTTGCCACCCGAAGGTTAGATTGATCGCTCTTCTCGAACTACCCCAAGGCCGGCCCTGCGGCTACATTATTCTCCTAACTGTAACAAGATTTTGAAAAATATTGACGCTATTGTAGCAAGAAATAATAAAATTATGGTACTAAACCCAAAACGTTGTAGAATTCTTCTGCGTAATAGTCATGATGGTAGGTGGACAGGTGTGTCTAATCGTTTGCCTTTTACAAACCGCCTGGAGGGAAAGTGGATTGTATATTTTTTAAACGGCGCTCAAGACAAACGGAAAATTAACGGGAAAATTAGTTTGTTTATTACAATTAATTAACAAAATAACATCTAGCAAGATTACAAATATAAAAAACCCGTTACAAGGATTATTTACGTAACATTAACTACAATATACTTACTTTTAATTAGTAGCTTAACGAACACAAAATGGAACAAACCGTTTTAAGAATTTTTCCTTATAATATAGTAATTTGATCAATCAAATTAAATTATACATTAACTCGTACACATTTAATAATGTCAATTGAGACGAGGTTAAGGTTAGATCTCAAATAAAGACAGAAGTATCTTCACGCCCGTATCCCCGAGAGGGTAGGCAGAGGTACAACAAGTGCACCCACGATTAGCCGAAGATCCCACAATGTGATAGGTAGCCAGCCTATCGCCAACCGGGCACTTTCCAATCCCGGGCAATGTTTTTATCGGAAAACTGAAAAAACACATTTTATAATTGCCCGACCCAGGAATCGAACCCGGGACCTCATGCGGTCAACTCCGACACCGGACCACTAGACCACAGAGGCGACAGAAATGTTTATATATAGTGTTATTTTTGCACTCCTTACCTTTTTACGAAAATTGCGAGGAAATATAAAAATTTTAAGTTTATATGGTTAAGAATAATAGAAAGCTTACCTATATTTTAATATACCATACATTTGATATAAGTTAAATTTTTAATTTACCTGTAATTACCTGTACTTTTACCTTTACCTGTATTGCCGAGCCCTCATAGAAGAAATGACTATCTGCCATTCTGCCAGGCCGTTCGTAAAAGGCGAACGATTGGCTATACGAGTCACTACCATCGCGACTACTAAGACTACTAGGTGGTAGAGTTCTGCATTGTCTCGCTCGGATTTTATACCACCGCCTTACCTATTCCTGCCACAATGATATCAGTGCATGTTAATGTCGTGTTCCGGTTCGGAGAATAAGATAGGAGGTAAACTTATGCATTGGCATTTCCACCCCGCCACACTAATACCAATGCACCATTAACATCTTTGGGGTCTATAGGCAATGGTTGCCTCTTTTCAACACGAAAGCCATCTGCTTTTTTTGCTATCTTATAATATAAAAAAACGTTAAACACAATACTATGCGTTGAAAATACATAAATCTATGTACATACTATCTAGTCTGTTGTAAAACTTAGAAGAATTTCTAATATAGCCTTGGTAAGGGAGTCCACGATACAAAACCTAGTCCCAAAAGACTACCAAATAGTATAAACATGGTTAGATACGCCATTAATGGGGGAATATGGCTATGCTGCTATGCGAAAAACCTGGCAACTTTATTAAAAAAATTAAAAAAAGAAATAAAAAATATCCGATTTCCAGTACGATAATACTACCAAACGTTTGTTCCTCGATATAGGGAGGGATAGCACTATACGAAAATTCAGTGCTGCATGTTCTCATAATCGACCTTTTGTAGCAGGCCTTTTCTAGGCCAGTGGCAGCAGTATGATAAGTGACGCCTCGTACCAATTTCTATGTAAGAAAAACCACTGCTACATTTTCGAAACAGTGGGGAAAGTGGTTGCTGCGGCGATTGAAGGTCGCCCAATGCACAACTGAAATCGGAGTCTCTACTCGGTTTTGTCAGCAATCACCCGGTTTGTTTCGATTGATACTGATTGATACCCGTGCCACGGTCGCAATCCAATCGCATAAATTATGTGATACTCGTATTGATTGATCTTTCAGCAGTTTTTATCAGGTTGTTTTAATGTTATGTACTTACTACTTAAGGATTTATAATGTCCCGTAGTCAGCTAGGAATCCTTATTGTTTCGCTATGTCCGTTCGTCTGCCTGTTCCTGTCTGTCCGTTATTCACAGCTTAGCTCAGGGATTCTTAGTACTAGAAAGCTGTAATTTGGCATTTATATACATACTAGCTGCAATGTGCAGCCCGCTGCATTATAATAGTTTTTGATGAATCCCGCGGGATCACCTAATTTTTCCGGCATAAAAAGTAGTCTATGTACTTTTTCACGTTATCATCTACATGTGTGCCAAATTTCATTCAAATCCGTTCATTCGTTTTTGCGTGATTGAGTAACAAACATCCATCCATTCAAACACCTAAACTGTTGCATTTATAATATTAATGCAGTTATCGATTAGTCACACTGACAAAATGGTAAAATAAAATCTTGAAACATATATATATACTAGACAGTACCTCCTTTACACGACGATAGTGATTTTTAAGCCTCGATAAAAAATGAGGAATGGTATAAGATTAATCTGTGTATGTATTTGTGCCTATGGCATCATAGCTCCCTAACGAATGAACCAATTAAAATTTATATTTTAATAGGTTCAAAAGCTCCGTTTGTTGAGATGTCGCTTAGCCAATAAAATCAGTTCAGTCGTTTTAACGTTATCAGCTCTTTCCGACTTGATGAAAGGAATTAAGCATCACGTACAGGACAGATCGATACGAAAATTGGTATTCCGTTACATCAATAACATATTTAACACAGCAATATAAGATAAGGTTGACTTGACGTTTCAGGATTCCAATTCGAAGATCATCAGCTCTTTTCACGTTTTCCATTGTAAATGATGCAGATAGAACAGAAAAGTGTTCTGATAATATGGGAATGTATTGAGAAATTTTTAAATTTATACAAATAAATAAAATTTAAGTGTCTGTTTGTAATATTAAAATGACCACTTTTTATTAAATGCATATGGATGTATACACGGTACATATACTTACGAAAATACATTTTTTTACATATAAATAATCCATTTTTGTCTGTTGGCCTGTTTGTTCTGACTGATCTCTAAAATAGCTGCACCGATTTTGACAGGATTTAGTAGATAGTTTATGTGAAGTTTGCACAACATCGGTAGAGCGGTTTTTCATTTATCACATTTTTTGTGAATTTGATGTTCCAACTTTTTTTTTTAATATTTCACTTTATACGTAGCGAAGGACGTACCGGCCTGCTAGCATATTAATATAATACGGTAACATAAAAAAATATTTTTAATAAAATAATGTGAATAAGAAGCGTTTATTGCATTAATAAATCTTTTAAATTTATGTGATTTGCAAAACAAAACCAGTTTCAGTGTGAAGATTATAAAATTAACATTTTACAAGGTTAAGTACGAGTTCCGTGTATAAACATCTCCTATTAGTCATTACGACTATAATGTCTGGTTAGTGATTTTTATCTGTTTTGCTAAGTCTGCGATGTAAAGTAATTCTAATTAAACAACATTCCCTTAGAATATTTAAACATATAAATAGATAATTCAAAACGTTTAACGTGTTATTGCAAAATTTTCCAACGGGTATCTATCCATATTTGAAATTCTGCATGTGATTTTTGCCAAATTCATATGGGCTCAAAAAAAGAAATACTGAAAAGAATACTCGCGTGAATAAAATAGATTTTTTGCATTTTTTATACTCGCTCGTATCATAAAATAGCAAACAAGTAAATGGGTCTTGATGGAAAGAGTCGACCATCGCCTATAGATATCAAAGGTGTTAATGGTACGTTGCTATCTTGTGGCGATGTCTAATGCCACATGCATAAGTTTACCGGTCTTACCTTACCCTTCAAACCGAAACACGACAGTGACAAGCACTGACGCTATTGCGGCAGGATTAGGTAAGGCGGTGGTACTAGATCCGGGCGAGACAATGCAAAACTCTACCATCTAGTAACCACGATAGTAGTGATTCGTATATCCAATTCGCCTTTTACGACCTGCCTGGTAGAACGGCAGTTGGACTATTTTTCGAAGGAGTCCGGGACCAACACGGGGGCAACAAAAAATTGATATAACAATTATTTGAAGTGAGGAGGAAATTTTGAGGTAAGGGCTCATCCATAAATTACATCACACTTCCAGGGAAGAGAGACAATTAAATGTGACATTGTGTGACAGGGGCTATTTAAAAGTAAACAAAAACATAAAAATATTACTAACTCGATCTATATTTATAAGGCTTCTTCTGTGTGTTTTAGAGTATTCGCTTATGAAGGTTAAGTCGTTGAACAGTGCAACTTGGGAAAAACTATTTCAATTTAATTACTTTTAAATACAAAGACTTAACTTAAATATAAAGACTAAACTTACCGCCCCGTTGGTCGAGTGGTTAGAAACCCTGACTACGCAATCAACGAGGCTCGGGTTCGATCCCCGACGGGGACAAGCATTTGTGTGATGAGCATAAATGTTTGTATTTCCGGGTTTGGGTGTTTATTATATATATTCTAGTATTTATATATGTATTTCTATGTATTAGTATCGTTGACTAACACCCATAACACAAGCAAATAATTTGCTTACTTTGGGGTTAGATCAGTAAGTGTAATTTGTCCCGTGAATTATTATTATTATAAAATTGAAAAATATGTGACGTCTCATCAGGGGTTTCGGTTACACAAGTGTGACAACCTGTGACAAAAAGGGAGCCAAAAATTTTAAAATTTGTGTGTCGTAAATATGGATGAAAATCCATAGGAAATGGTGGCTAGTGTGCTTAGTACTATAGTTGTGGTGGTAGAGTTCTGTATTGTATCGCCCAGGTTTAATCCCACGGCCTAACCTATTCCTGCCGCAATAACATCGGTGCTTGTCACAGTTGTATTTCGGTTTGGAGGGTAAGGTAGCGGGTAAACTTATGCATGTGGCATGAGACATCGCCACAAGATAGCAACGCACCATTAACACGTTTGGTATATAGATATACCAAACGTGTTAATGGTCGCCTATAGAGGCGATGGTTGACTCTTCCATCAGGAGGCGCACAGATACTAGGCATCGCCATATGGACGTTCCACGTACCCGGGAAAAGCGGTTCGACATTCTTGATCCGAACCGCAAGGAACTGGAATATGCTTCCTCAGTCTGTGTTCCCCGACGAGTACAACCTGGGGATCTTCAAGAGAAGAGTAAACAGGTACCTTCTAGGGAAGCGCGTTCCATCTTAGGCCGCATCTTAGCTTACCATCAGGCGAGATCGTGGTCAAGCGCTTCCCTATCGATAATAAAAAAAAGACGTAGGCATTCCGCTAAGGCCCACGAGCATGACCTTCGATATTAAATCCCGCTGGTGTTTATGAACTAATAACTGGTTGAGAACGAGAATTCATAAAAATGCTTGGTTTAAATAAATAAATATATATATATATATATATATATATATATATATATATATATATATATATATATATATATATATATATATATATATATATATTCTACTATTCAGTAGATGGTTTATGTGAAGTTTGTACAAAATCGGTACAGCGGTTCTTCATTTATAGATTTAAGTCTGATTATGTGATTTTCTGAAATAAACATTTATTATTATTATTATTATTATTATTATTATTTATCACATTTTTTTGTAATAAATGAATTCAATAAATGGCGATACGTAGCGAAGCACGTACCGGGCCTCTAGTACAATATGTATTTCCCCGTGTCAATCCGGGCTCCTTTGAAGAAAAGTCTGTCATTCCGACAGGTAATACGTAAAAGGTAGATCATATTGACCAAACGTGCCATAACTATCGTGCCTACTGGTTGCTAACTATTCCTACTAGGTACTAGGTGCTCAGAAATCAGAAGAACTTTATTCAAAAAAACTGTTTACAAGTTATTTTGACATGTCCACAACATTTTTTAAAACTACTACCTGATTGGAAACGCGGCCACACACTGAGAAGATCCGGCGGAAGAAACTCAGCGGGCTAGTCTTTTTTCATAACATTTTTTTTTTCAAAATATCACAATATTATAAAATTATAAAAAAGAATATATGAGATCGGTTTGAGGAGCGATTAATCTGAGGCTTGTTTGTCTTCTAAATTTATCTGACATTTTATAATACCCTTTTTTACATAGTTTTGTTTTAAAATATTTACTTTAGCACTTAAGTGTGCTGGAGTTCAATCATATAAACGAAAGACTCATAGAATTTTTTCATAATTTTTCCTTTGAATGATTTCAACAAAATCATGATCAACTGTCCCCGTTTTGCCCTAATATAAGTAAATCTATGTTATCTATATCTTCTACACTTTTTATCGTCGACACTAGGTGAAACTCCATTTTAACACAATATTTGCTAGTATGTACTAATAAGTTACATTACTTATTGTGAAACAGTACAAGTGTTATCAGCTAGCAAATATTGTGTTATCTATATCTATATTAATATTATAAATTCTAAAGTTTGGATGTTTGGATGAATATTTGTAACTCAATCATGCAAAAACTACTTAACGGATTTGAATGAAATTTGACACACAGGTCGATGATGGCCTGGAATAGATACTTTTTATCCCGGAAAAAATATATAGTCCGCGGAAGTTACCAAAAAGCTGCACGCTGTAGCTAGTGTATTTTGAAGAGATCTGTCAACTTCGCACTAAATTTTAATTGTAGTTTTGTAAACGATTTACATTTTTATTTATATCAAAGGAAAGCAAGCAAAATTAAATGGATTATATGGATTTCAGGTAAATGTGAAAAAAATGTCATCACGCCCGATTTAGGCAGCGCTGTAGACAGAGTAAACTGAACGACTATAATCTTTCACCGGTTTGTCGGTTAGCGAGATAAGTGGTGATCCTCATCGTCACATTTAACAACATATTAACAGTTATCGACTGTATCTGGCGATAACCATGACCTACAGCTTTCCGTTCTCCGTGGCATGGGAGTGGTAATACAGCAATCCGCCAGCTTTAATCTGAGCTGCTACTGAGATTTTAAATTTTCGACAAAAACACTTTTGTCTGACCCGGGGATCGAACCTCATGATCTGAGCCGGATAGGCTATTCCTAGACAACAAGGCAGTTAATCACGAGGAAGATATGAAAGGGTTAAAATATCATGTTATATCATTATGATCTGGCTATTGAAAGTATTTTGCAGATAGAGCAAATAGCGGCTTAGAATAAATTGAAAGGCTAAATCGTGTCCAGCCTTTCATTTATGCTAGCCCTGCAGGTCGCCCCTATAAGTACTTTATTTATCACGGAATACATATATTTTTTGATAATTTTCCAATAACACTACAATGTGGTGGTAAAATAAAATAACAGAAAAATGTGGTGGCAGAAAAGAATAAAATTAGGAATCTCTATGTTGGGGACAAAAAAGAATTTCCTACATTTTTTAAAAAAAACTTTACGACGTGCCTAAATGACTCAGTGATAATGTAGCTTTTTAAAGTTGAAAGAATTTTCGGAAAGAAAAGTCGGTCCAGCACTTTTTGAGACTATCAATTACAAACTAACAAACAATTAAATTTTACCACTTAATAATATTAATAATGTAGATTATGAATGATTAAAAGACCACATGGTGGAAAAGAGACATTACAATGTTAGTAATTGTCATCCGTATTAGTAAGTAAGCGGGAAGATACCGTACAGAATATAAATGTGAAAGTTTGTATGTTTGGATGTTTGTTATTTAATTACACAAAAACAGCTGAAGCGATTAACATAAATTTTGGCACAAAGATAGACGATAATCTGAAATAGGACATAGGACATAGGACTTTTTTAACAATTAATGGTTATATGTAAAATATTTGAACAGCGCAATAATGCCCGCAAATACTGTTATTAACTGCCAGTTAATAATATTAGTACAAAAAGAACAAAATATTATTAGCCCTATCACTTTTCAAGCATTGAGAGGCAACTAGCATTGTGAGTTGTGACATTACATTTTCTTACTGGAAGCCTATTATAATAACTTTCTCATGACATATGTTAGCGAGTTCTGCCGCAATATCACCGTCTATGTCCACTGTAATGATCGTTAGTTGCATATTACGTAAATTGTCCATTTAAAATCACATTGATGCTTACCATTGTAATCTGCATGTAATACATGTAACACTGACAGTCTGTAGATCGCCTTTTTATTATTTTTGTATTGACAAGTTACAAAACTATTACGTAGTTATAAATAAAATGAACGATTGCTTAAGTAAACTAAGTAAAAGTATTCAGAATGTCTGGTGTATTATTAATATCTATACCGGAATATTGCGTAAAAGTCATATTTTTGAAGTAGAAACTACTTGCGTTGACCGATTTCGTGTAGGGACAAAACTTGGGTTCGTTTGACCGTCACGCGAGCAAGTGACGTAAGACCTGAGTGCTAAGTGTGAGTTTTTCTTTTCGCATTCGATCGTGAGCGCGTTTTTCACGTTTACCACTAGGTGGCGCTGTACAAATCACATACAAATTCCTAATAAACCTGTTTTGCTATGAAAGCCTCGGGGCAGCGTAAATTTGGCTGTGTCTGTCTTGGAAGGGTTGGATGGCAAGTGTTTAGGTTTAGGGTATAGGTGGTAGGGGTCAAAAATATAGGGGAGAAAAGGTAAGGTAAGAATTGGAAAAATTAAAAAATAACATCAACTTCAAGGCTTTTATTTTTTATCATTTATTGAGCACTGGCTGACCGCGCAACTTCGCCCGCGAAAAAATAACATGATATCAATACAATCTTTCATACAAACCTTCATCCCCTTAGGGATTGATTTTTGTCGGCATGGCTAATGTGTATACGTGCCAAATTATAGCTTTCTACTTTTACTTTTACTTTTAGTACTAGAAAGCTATAATATATAATAATCTCTAAGTTAAGTTAAGACGGACAGATGGACAGACGGACGGACGAACGTACGGACATAGTGAAACTATAAGGGTTCCTAGTTGCCTTCGTAACACTATAAATCCCTAAGTAGTACACAAAATTAAAACAACCTATTTATAAACGGCTGAAAAATCGAACAATATCACATAAAATATGCGATTTCATTTGTTTAAACACTTAACGATTATTGGTACGTTAAAAACAATGAACAAATTAATGAAGTTACTAAGGAAAAATATCTCGGCGTAACCAGTTGGCCAACCAGTTGATCAACCAATTGGACAACCAGTTGGTCAACCAGTTGGGTAACCAGTTTAGCAACCAGTTGGTCAACCAGTTGAGCAACCAGTTGGGCAACCAGTTGGTCAACCAGTTGGGCAACCAATTTGGCAACCAGTTGGTCGACCAGTTGGTCGACCAGTTGGGCAACCAGTTGGTCAACCAGTTGGGTAACCAGTTGATCAACCAGTTGGTCAACCAGTTGGTCAACCAGTTGGGCAACCAGTTGGTCGACCAGTTGGGCAACCAGTTGGTCGACCAGTTGGTCAACCAGTTGATCGACCAGTTGGTCAACCAGCTGAGCAACCAGTTGGCCAACAAGTTGGTCAACCAGTTGGGCAACCAGTTGGTCGACCAGTTGGTCAACCAGTTGGGCAACCAGTTGGTCTACCGGTTGGGCAACCAGTTGGTCTACCGGTTGGTCAACCAGTTAGGCAACCAGTTGGTCAACCAGTTGGGCAACCAGTTGGCCAACCAGTTGGGCAACCAGTTGGCCAACCAGTTGGGCAACCAGTTGGCCAACCAGTTGGGCAACCAGTTGGGCAACCCAGTGGGTTAACCAGTTGGCCAACCAGTTGATCAACCAGTTGGACAAACAGTTGGTCAACCAGTTGGGCAACCAGTTTAGCATCCAGTTGGTCAACCAGTTGGGCAATCAGTTGGTCGACCAGTTGGGCAACCAGTTTGGCAACCAGTTGGTCGACCAGTTGGTCGACCTGTTGGTCAACCAGTTGGTCAATCAGTTGGGCAACCAGTTGGTTGACCAGTTGGCCAACCAGTTGGTCAAACAGTTGGGCAACCAGTTGATCAACCAGTTGGACAACCAGTTGGTCAACCAGTTGGGCAACCAGTTGGTCGACCAGTTGGTCAACCAGTTGGTCGACCAGTTGGCCAACCAGTTGAGCAACCAGTTGGCCAACCAGTTGGTCAACCAGTTGGGCAACCAGTTGGTCGACCAGTTGGTCAACCAGTTGGGCAACCAGTTGGGCAACCAGTTGGGCAACCAGTTGGTCAACCAGTTGGACAACCAGTTGGGCAACCAGTTGGTCAACCAGTTGGTCAACCAGTTGGGCAACCAGTGGGTCAACCAGTTGGACAACCAGTTGGGCAACCAGTATGGCAACCAGTTGGACAACCAGTTGGGCAACCAGTTAGGCAACCAGTTGGTTAAACAATTGGGCAACCAGTTGGGCAACCAGTTGGTCAACCAGTTGGGCAACCAGTTGGTTGACCAGTTGGCCAACCAGTTGGTCAAACAGTTGGCCAACCAGTTGGGCAACCAGTTGGGCAACCAGTTGGGCAACCAGTTGGTCAACCAGTTGGACAACCAGTTGGGCAACCAGTTGGTCAACCAGTTGGTCAACCAGTTGGGCAACCAGTGGGTCAACCAGTTGGACAACCAGTTGGGCAACCAATTGGTCAACCAGTTGGAGAACAAATTGCTAATTTAAGCAACTAAACAAGTTTAGTAGTATACAAACCAGTAGTTGGCTAATGTACCATCACTTGGGCCACATCACGAGAGAGTTCTCAAACCCGTGGAAATTCACGCTCATTCGATTTAAAATATTTGAAAAAAAATAGTATTAAATTGTTATTTAATTGTCTCTGATGTAAAGAAAACAGTAATTGAAATATTGTCAAAAGTCTCATAACACATGGTTATCCTCGCGTAGTCAACACGAATCATCATAATACTTATTAATATTAATAGTATAAAAACTATATTATATATTACTAGCTGACCCGACAAACGTTGTTTTGCCTTCCATATTAGGAATCCATAGCGGACAAACAACGTGACACGTAATTTATATAAGTCTACGGGATTGTCCTTCCACGCAGCCAAAATGGCATTAAACTTTATATGGTGGTTAAGTATTCTTAAATTTTCTAATTTTTCGCCCAATTTTCTTAGCATTTTCTTTTATAAGAACCTTCTCCTTACAATTACAAACACAATAAAAAAAAATTACCGAAATTGGTCCAGCCATTCAGGCGTGATGTCGTGACCAAGGAAAATAGGGATTGATTTTTATATATATAGATATAGATAGTTTAAATAATTGGTAAAGTGCGTATCGGGCCACCAAAGACTGATACAGCTTTCGATTCAGGGGGGGGGGGGGGGTTACATATACAGGGCCGATCCAGTCAGTCAGGGGGGTCACATACTCTCTAAACCGGAACACGACAATGACAATGATGACAATCCAGAATTCTACCACCTAGTAGCCACGATGGTAGTGACTCGCATAGCTCACCTTTTACGACCTGCCTGGCCGAACGGCGGTTGGTCTGTCTTCAAAGAAGCCCGGTCTAACACGGGGGTTAATTTATTTGAATTTAAGTGTAACATTCACTCATATATTTTTTATCATTGGACCAAAAAATTAATTTTTAGTCAAATAATTTAGAACCCATAAAAATATACTAGTTTCCGATGTTGAAAATGCATACATGCTATATAAAATAAACGCATTATTAAAGTTTATCGAAAGGTTGCAGTCTAAATACGCAGTTTACACTGACATAAAACATCCTTCCCATGATTGTATTGTACCACTGCTGGAAGTAATTATGAATAATTGCATTTGCTCTACATTTAATTTGCGGAAATTCGATCATGCCTTACAGCACTGCGCCAAGCTTAATTGGCTTAACATTCAACAGAGGAAGATGGTTATTTTGAAGGTCTTAACTCTCCTAAACATCTCAATGGTTTGTTTTTTAAGATACACGCTCGTGTGTTACCTTCTTAAAAGCAAACTTTTCGTGCAAAACAAACTATTATTTCAAAAAAAAACACGTCGAGGCTTTAGTAATGATCTGAAATTTTTGTTTTAAATCATCACTAGAGAGATTTTCGATTTAAAAAAGCAAAACTTGTCAGCCGATCGATTTCTCGATCCAATATTATTAAGTGCATTCTATGAAATCTACCATCTAGCAGTCATGATGTTAGTATTACTTCCAGAATATGGTTTGCTTTTCAAAAGTATGCTTGCTTTTCACTGCTTTGAATCTTCAAGCTTTTTTTATACGCAGATGACAAAAAAGTATACGCTCAGATAAGATTCCTTGACGACTGTTTGTCACTTCAAAAAGACCTTAATAACTTGAATGGGTATTATTTGGAGAATAGAATTTATGTAAATATAACAATTTAATTTATTTAAAATTTAAATTACATTTTCTAGAAGTAGTTCCCCTATTGTTTTTGACTATTTTCTAAATAATTCTCCTATTAAATCAGGCTCATCAGTACAGAATCTTGGGGTTGCCCTAGGGCATGTCTTATGTCTAGACATAAGCTAACGTTTACAGACCTTTTGGAAAATATTGTCAATAAAGCCTACTTTTAAATATTATGTGGATAAATTTAATGTATCAAGACTGTTATATTCATATGTATCTAGTTTTATGATTATTGTACACTATTTTAACATTTCAATAATTATTGTGTTTACTCTTATTCGGGTCAGCTGGAAGAAATCTCTTTTATTAGGGATAAGCTCGCCCATTGTACAGTCTGTTTTTATTAAGTCTACTACTACTTCTCTTTTAATTGTGTACAATAAAGTATTAAATAATAATAATAATAATAAAAATCTTGGTTTTATTATTCGTATAAGTAAAAATTTTACTGACATTGATTGCCTAAAAGTACTTTCCTTTGCATGCAGTCGTAGCTTACTGGAATATTAGAGCTGTGTCTGGAGTTTCCAATATGTTTCACATGACCACTCATTGATAAGCATTCAAAATAAATTGATTAAATTTGTGAACTTCAAAACTGGTCCAAATATTCTGAAGCTTCTCTCACTACGGGACAGAAGAATTTTTAATAATATGATTTTCTTCGAGAAATTTGCACTGGTGCTATTGACTGTTCACAACTCATTAATAAAGTTTTAAGTTTGTGTGTTCCTGCCAAGCGCACTAGACACACTAGCTTATTATATGTACCACTTATTGAGACAAATTACCACGGTTTATGGTTTAAGACTTTCTTTTCTCGAAGAATAACAATATTTACTTATAATATATTTTCTCTAAAATTGTTATTTTTGTTTGTTATTGTTACTTAGTACCTAAATAACAATATACACATGAGGGTACACATAAAATGTTATCATACGAAAGCGTGAATACAAAGCATGAATACAAAGATCTAAATATCAATTTACTGGAATGAGCTATACAAAGATCTACATATCAATTTACTGGAAGTGACAAAGTGAGCGTACATAGTAATTACCAGTCTATTAGCGTAACTCTGCATCTACCTCACACGTATAACAGATATTAGACCACGCACGTAGACCAATTTGCAGATTCAAAAAATGCTTACAGAACTAAAATACACAATAAACTTTTACCTAGACTTTAAATATACCATATTTTTTCTGATCTACAGCGTCGCCTTTTCTCTCCACTTCTACACAAGCTTACTTTGTCTGAAGGAGCTGAACTTACGGTGTTGACGCTATGGTAACTATCGTTGCTAAATACCTGGAGGAAGTGCATCGTATTTTCTAAGATACGTTTGTGATAATCCAACATTGGATGACGACGGCTGGACATACGTTGGCTGAACATAAAACGAAGGCTATGCTTATCACTAGTCGCAAAACAGTTGAAGTGATGACCTTGACAAGCTGAACTTTAAAGCCCATGTAGATGACATAACAAATAACGCATCCAGAACAGCTCAGTTCAAAGCAACCTAGACTCATGCCAAATATTGGTGGACCACGTCAGAACCAAAGAAGATTGCTTGCCTCAGTAGTTTCATCAATTAGTTTGTATGCAGCACCTATCTGGGAAAAAGCGCTACATCGCAGCGATTCCCGGCGCAAAATAGCGTCCATCTACAGATTAACCGCACTAAGAGTCGCGTGTGCCTTCCGTACAGTTTCAGTGCAAGCTATATGTATAATTGATGGACTTCTCCCAATCCGTGTACTGGCCAAAGAAAAGAAAAACCAATTTTATGGTAAGGGGAGAAAGGAATACCACATCAGAGAAAACAGCTTAGTGGAGTGGCAGAAGGAATGGGATACAACCACGAAAGGTAGATGGACACATCGCTTGATTCACGGGTTGATAGTTTGGGTAAACCGAAAACACCGAGCACTCAACTATTACTTAACGCAGATGTTGTCAGGCCACGGGTGCTTCTGCTCCTACTTGCATCGTTTAAGGCACGAAGATTCGCCAAACTGTATGGAGAGTTGTGATGCTCCAGAAGACGCAGAACACGTCTTTTTCCCTTGCCCAAGTTTCCTAAATGAACGCGAAAAGTTGCAAAAAGGTCTTGGAGACTGAATTAGATCCGAAACTCTGGTGGAAAAAGGGCCTGTAGTAAATTACGACTACAGGAGGTGTCCGACACTACGTAGTGCGTAAATGCATTCTCCAACCTCAATAAAACAACACCTCATCACCTTAAGGGTTTGTGTTGCATGACATGGGTTGTTCCTTGTTCTTTTTGTCTTTTTTAATTACCAACAGTTATTTGGTTATTTAATTCATTATATATTATTTTTAAATTATATTTTCTTTTTCATATGATTTAATTCTCTCTGTTGTCTTTTTTTTGTTTTGGCTTGTACTGTCAATTCACTCTTTAAAAGTGTTAGTAATGTAATGAAAATACGTAATTGGCTAATGTTTAGTTTGCTTACTTGGTGTATTTGTTGAATTGTATGCTGAGGATTTTATATTTATAAAAAAAAAAGAGAAATTTTGGCACAATTGCAGATGGTTTATTCTTAAAGTGGGGTCGTACCAATGTGGGGTTATTTGAATCACATTTAGAAACGTTTATGTAGTATACATATAATCATGTTTAATATTTATGTAAATACTAGCTGTTGCCAGCGACTTCGTCCGCGCGGAGTTCGTTTACTCCGCACTGCCCGTCCCCCGTAGGTGATAGCGTGATAATATGTAGCCTGTATGTTCTCCCGACCTATTAGTAATATTCATGCAAAATTTGAAGTAAATCCGTGCAGTACTTTTTGAGTTTACCCCATACATACATACAAACAAAAAGACAAACAGACATACAGACAAAAATTCTAAAACTATATTTTTGGCTTCGATATCGATTGTAGATCACGCCCCAAGTATTCTTTTAAAAAAATATTCAATGTACAGTTTTGACTTTCCTACGATTTTATTATATGTATAAGATATAGATGTAATAATTATATTTCATTTGTATAATATTTCATGTTTTATATATCGTTTACGATACGGTATTTTACGATATTTTATATATCGTTTAGGTAGGGCTACAAGCTAGGTGCTAGTAGATGTAGAGTAATTAAATATATATGTAAAAATAAAATAGGTAGGTCTACGAGCTAGGTGCTAGTAGATGTAGGGTAATTGATTTCTTAAGAGTGCTAACAGGCATTAATAAAATTTGTTTTGATTTGATTAAAAATATGTGTTATATAATATAATGTATAATATTGTATAACACAAATATGTAATAATTTTATTAAATTTGAATTTTATATAATAATTAAAAATAATATTTAATTAATATGTAGAAATGTGTAAATAAATAAACAGTACATTTCTAAACCAGGTACATAGAATATATTATGATAATTTTTAAATATTTGTACACCATATAATGGTCGAAAATACTCTATATCTTTGATAAATTGTAACAACTTGTAACACTTGCAACTTTTTTTAACTTATAACACCCATATTCCTACAAAAATATTTTCGTTTAATTTCATTTCCACTGTGCAGATGAAAGGAATGACCATACTCTATTTTTTAAAGAAAATTAATTAAGATGACGTTCAGCAGAATTGCGAAAATTAAATTTACTAAAACAAGAAAATTTCCCACGAACAAAGTCGCGTTCACAACAAATAAATCTTTTCAGCCCGCATCCACAACGTATGGTTTGTTGCAATCAGCATGACAATTAATCAATATCGGTTTCCTCCTTAGAGTTATATTCTACTATAGAGACTTTCCATGCATAAACACGTGTGGGTATCAGTACCATATCGTTGGATGTTTCGAAGTTGGGAGAGGGTGAACAGAACTATTATTGGAGATCAACACTAATCAAGCAGAAAGTATGGTTGCCCCCTTGCCGATTTTGAGAACTTTAACGATTCTGTTATTAATTGCGATAAATAGGACTAACAACTTAATAAACCCTCCGAAGAGTATGTTCATATAAAGCCAGCTTCCAGAAACCGGGTTGCCAATAATAATTGATTGATATTCTTAGTAAAAAATAATTTGATATTTTTTATTACTCTAATCAAATCCGAGATTGGATTCATAAAACCAACGAGGGAACGCGATAGTTCTTTTGATTATAAAACATAGTTGCTTACTTTAAGCCCAATCTTAAACAAATCTGTTTGGTAATATTTTTTACATATTAAAACTCTAATAAAATGTAAAAGACAAAGTTAAATGAACTATTTTTACAAGTAGTGTTGAAAGTATTTAAGGTAATTTTCCCCAGTGTTGGTCCGGGATCCTTTGAAGAAGGGACCTACTGCCGTTCTGCCAGACAGGTCGTAAATGTTAAATGAGTGGCTATACGTGTCACTATCATCGTAACTACTAGGTGGTAGAGTTCCGCAACGTTTCGTCCGGATATTTGGTTTACCGCTTTACCTATTTCTGCCGCAATAGCGTCAAAGGTTGTCATTGTCATGTTTCGGTATGGAGGGTAAGGCAGCTGGTAGATTTATGCATGTGGTATTGCCATCCCGCCACCCGGGTAGCAAAGCACGATTAGCATTTTTGGTATCTACAGGCGATGGCTTCTATTTCCATCAGGAGAGCCATCTGTCTGTTTGCTATTTTGTAATATAAAAAAATTATTAATTACTAGATTCTAGCATAACTTTGCAAACATTCATAATTTAAAGAAAAAATTATTGTACTAACCGAAAAACGAACTCAATGAATTTGTTCTATTTCCTACACTATTTTTTGTATCACTGTTAATGCGAAATGCACATATATGAGAATGCACAAGAATAATCCTAAACCTAATTTTTTACTTTGAAACTTCTTCCTTCTTCTTTGATTTAAGTGTCCTACTCTTTTAGGAGAATTAATTGCCATTTTTTTTTATCTCAAAACGTTTTGTCCTCCTGATACAACGTGACATTTACTTTTTCCTTCATTTGATCAAGGTAGGAGGGTCTAGGTCTTCTTTGAAACGTATAAAGATTATTAATTTCAACTTACAAAAACCTTAATCTGCAATTTACAATAAGATCCCGGTTTATTTATGAACTTATGAACGTTCAATTTTCGAAGTATCTAAATAAAAACTTTACTGTCACTTTTTCCTATAAGAGACTGTGTTAGATAATGATGTAAAAAACTGATCGCCTAATCTCGCCAAGAATTGAACATTTAATATAAAATATAAATATTATGGCACAAATTACACTTACTGTTTTTTTTTTGGGCTAGCCTAAAGCAAGCAAATTATTTGCTTGTGTTATGGGTGTTAGTCAACGATACTAATATATAGAAATCCATGTATAAATACTGGAATATATTTAATAAACACCCAAATCCGGAAATACTATCATTTATACTCATAACACAAATGCTTGTCCCCGTCGGGGATCAAACCCGAGCCCCGTCGATTGCGTCGTCAGGATCGCTAACCAGCCGACCAACGGGGCGGTCAAATTTAATATTAATTAATTACTTAATTAATTTGTAGTATAATTATCACAGAAAACATAAATAATCATCATTAGAAGTAAAATTATAGTCATTTAAACTCGGCTTTGTGATTCCCTTTTAAACAAGGTGCAATGAAGACAAGAGTTTCTAAACCATAAAGAATTAAATTACCAATAAGCGCGTGCTATTTGAATCAACCAATGAGTGCGCGTTATTTGAGATAACCAATGAGCGCATCCTATTTGAATTGACCAATGAGTGCACGCTATTTGATATGTGCCTACTTTTTATATTATTAGATAGCAAACAAGCAGATGGGTCTCCTGATGGAAAGAGTCAACCATCGCCTATAACACCAAAGGTGTTAATGGTGCGTTGCTATCTTGTGGCGAAGTCTAATGCCATGCATAAGTTTACTGGCTTCCTTACCCTCCGAATCGGAACAAGACAATGACAAGCACTGACGCTATTGTGACAGGAATAAGTAAGGCCACCACCTATTCCAGATCTGGGCGAGAAAATGCAGAACTCTACCAGCTAGTAGCCAAGATGGTAGTGAATCGCATTGTCAATCGGCTGGCTTTTTACGACATGCCTGGCAGAACGGCAATTGATCTATTCTTCAAAGGATCCCGGGATCAACACGGGGAATCACTTAGAGACGACTAAATGAGAGAGACAGGGAGAGAGATTTTACTTTTTTTATTTTTCAAGGCTCACTCGTTTTTTAAAATAATTACTTTTTTACTCATATGGGCATAGTCTACCGTAAAATATTCTCTTAGGTGTCCCCACATAACGCTTCTTTGTTTCTTTGTCACTTTTCCCATCGAACCAACAGACAATCGGGATGTGGTTTTCCGTATCCTTGTAAATGAGGGTTCGAACTTTTTACATTTTATTTACCACATCAATACTTTGTTTACTCAACAGTTTTTATAATTTGACCTATTGTCTATGGTCAGTACTCGGGGAAATTGCACAAAAAATTTAGGAAATGAGTAGACAGTTATTATTGACTCTAGATACGAAATGCTAATAGTGCGTTGCTGCTCATGTAGTGTGTTAAAATGTCACATGCATAAGTTTACTGACTACTTTACCCTACAAATCGGATTTCGACAGCGCTAACACAGAATATCGAGATGCGCTAAGCACTGATGATGTTACAAGCAGGCTGGATTATTCTATACTAGCTGTGCCCGCGACTTCGTCCGCATGGAAATATTTCTAAAATTAGCCTAAGTTACTCCTTATTACATCAGTTATCTGGCAGTGAAAGTCCCGCCAGAATCGGTCCGGTGCGTGCGTGCGTGCTTGCGTGTGTTTGTGCGTGCGTTTGTGTTTGCGTGTTTTTATATATATCATAAGATAGCAAACAAGCAGATGGGTCTCCTGATGGAAAGAGTCAAATATCGCCTATAGACACCAAAGATGCTAATGGTGCGTTGCTATTCTTGTGGCGAGGTCTAATGCCACATGCATAAATCCACCGGCTACCATATCCTCCAAACCGGAACACGACAGCGACAAGCACTGATGCTATTGCGGTAGGAATAGTTAAGGCGGTGGTACCAGACCCGGGCGAGACAATGCAGAACTCTACCACCTAGTAGCCACGATGGTAGTGACTCAATATCCAATCGGTCGCCTTTTACGACCTGCCTGGCAGAATGGCAGTTGGCCTATTCTTCAAAGGAGGCCGAGACCAACACGGCGAGAGGCGTGTGTGCGCGTGTATGCGTGTGTGCGTGTGTGCGCTTGCGCGTATGTGTGTATGTGTGTGTGTGTAGGCTCATCAAAAACGGTTTATCTGTTCGGAAAAAATCGTTGACAAAACATTTTGATAAAAGTTAACTCGACTTAACTTCGAGATTTTTTATCCTCATTTTTCGACCTTCTACGATGCCGTTTCAAAAACCAATATCGAATCAAGTTTAAAAAAAATACAGCTTTTGTAATATTAATATTATGTTGTTTACAGCTAATTTACTTAATATTTTTAAAATAACTGATTTATTTAAAAATATAATAAGCTTTCCTCTCTTAAAAACTGTGTCAAATACCGCGAATTGGACCAAAATCGGTCGATTTATTTGAGATTAGCAAATGACGAAAATTTTTGAAAAAAAATGTTTCTTGACATTACTTCGAAATTTTTTAACCTACAGATTATGTTGCTAACAAAACATTTTACAACTCAAAAACTGCATTAAAAGCCTTTCGAAAGATTAAAATCGATCATCGTTTCCAAAATACATAGATTTGCAAAAATCAAATTACTGTCATTTTAACAAAATTTAGATTTTTGAAATCTGAAAAAATCTATAAGCATAGATTTTTGTTCCAATGGGCTTAAAATACTTGAATTTAGCGAGAAGTTTTCGGGATAGCCTGCAGGGTCAATCGTTTTACGTTTTTTTTAATAGTTACATAATATGACCACTAAAATTCATTTTGGCTGTTCTGTTGTCCGTAAGATCCTTAATCATAGACTGTATACTTTCTAGTTTATAGAGTTCAACGTCTGCCATAGATTTGTTATCACCGCCATTCTTCTTCCTTCTGTAATACTGTCAGTACTTTTTACTGTCCAGTTAAATAATTTACCAGCTAACATACCCTAAAATTTTTAGGGTATGTTAGCTGGTAGACTCATGTATGTGACATTACATACCAGGTATACGAATGGAAAGGTGCATTTAAGCTTTAGAGTCTATTGTTATCTCCTTCCATTATAAAAAAAATGGTAAATGTCGTGTCGGGCCATGTGCAATGTAGGGAACCGAAGTTGCCCGTCACAATAATGCGGACTAAGAAGAGGGTTTTTATAGTTTCTTATTATGAACATTTAAGCTATTCAACGTCAGTGACAAATATATATCTGCACCACAGGTTCAGCGCCTCTCTAAGCACATTTTATAAGTTGGTCGACTGTTACTCAAAAACTTGTAAATACTTCTAAGCCGTAATAGTTTTCCTTTTAACTTCATTATATTTACGTCTAACACAATTTTTTCCTACCCCCAAAACCAACCGTTTAGCCTGCAGAGGGGAGGAACACTTGACTCTAACAAAAATTAGCACTTAAAAGTCTAATATTTTACAAACGAGTCTCTTAGTCGAAAACTTGTTTTTACAAACCTAAAATAATTTTTAAAAACCAATCTAACGATATTCCACACAATAGGGCACGTGGGAAAAATAATTAACATCCCCACTTTACATGTAGGGTGCTACCCTGAAAAAAATATTTTTCAAATTTTTATGTTACCAATTTGTTGACGTGCTAAATTAATGTGTATAATTTTGCCAAATTACAGCTTTCTGGTAGGAAGGATCTTTGAGCTATCGTGCGAACGGACGGACGTATGGACATAGCGAAACTATAAGGGTTACTTGTTTACTTCGGAACCCTAAAAACAAGTCAGTCGCATATGATGTGTAATATCCGACATCTAAGTTATTAAGTTGTATAACCCAATTGTTAACTCTACAATCGCGCGCACTAATTATTCAATTCAAATTGCGCGCTTTCTTGGCTTCCAATGAAACTTCTGTCACATTTTACGAAATCATTCCCACAGACTCCTAAAAGCAAAAGGAAATACCGATCAAATAGTTTAGATTAATACATATATATACCGCAAAGTTTTTTTTATATCATAAGATAGCAAACAACTAATTTTACAGAATGAAAAATAGCCTATATGCTATTCCCGATCATCATGTACATGTGGCAAATTTCATCCAAATTCATTCAGTAGTTTCCATATCCATCCATCCATAATCCATAAATCCAAACATCCAAACTTTCGCATTTATAATATTAACATAGATTGTTACTGTATAAAAGTATCATAACGCCAGTTTGCTGCGTAGGAGGTAGAGTGAACCGAATAACTATAGACTTTCCGGTACACCACGATTTACCATTTCATTGGTTGGCAAGATTAATGGTGATCATAAGATTATGGGTACGATTCCTGAGTCATGAAAAAATTTGTTGGAGATTTTCCTTGGCGATTTCCCAATAGATAGCTCAGAAAGCCCGTACAACTATTGCACTAGCTGGTGAGATCTGTAAGGTCCCACTTGGATTAAAAACTACTGCCTTACCTACTCCTGCCGCAATAGTTTTAACGTTTATCACTGGTGTATTCCGGTTTGGAATGTAGTCTGCTTGTGGAATTGCCAGTCCCCCACATAGCAACGTACCATTATCATCTTTAGTGTTTATAGGCGTTGATCATTTCTTTCTATCAGGAGAGCCATCTGCTTGTTTGCTACCCTATGATAATACAGAATATAAATAAAAATATGTCGGTCACAACTAGCGCTGGTAAATTACATAAATACATTTTTTATAGCAAACAAGCAAATGGGTCTCCTGATGGAAAGAGTTAATCATCGCCTATAGACACCAAAGACGTTAATGGTGCGTTGCTGTCTTATGGCGAGGTCTAATGCCACATGCATAAGTTTACTGGCTACATTACCCTCCAAACTGGAACACGACAGTGACAAGCAATGACGGTATTGCGGCAGGAATAGGTAACCAGGCTCGGGCGAGACAATGTAGAACTCTACCACCTAGTAACCACAATGATGACTCGCATAGCCAATCAGTCGCCTTTTACGACCTGCCTGGCAGAATGGCAGTTGGCCTATTCTACAAAGGAGCCCGGAACCAACACGGGAAAAAGTGATAACGAATATCACTTTTGGTAGCAAGTGATATTGGTTATGTTTGGAGAATCACTACCTACCCATTATCAAATTTCTATCGACATTCAGTTTACTCTGCCTATCATGAACTATGAAGGATTTAAATTTTTCATCAAAAGCGACGTTCTCTGGTCGATATAATGTCCATTGTCCAGGTCTTAAACTGTCGGTCGTGCCCCGAAAAATATATATCATTTATCTAGGCAGGTGGTATGTTTGTATTTCAGTTTTGTTGGAATCTTAAAATCAGGCCTTAAAATCGACTTAAGTGTACCGGTTTTAGCACGATATAAAAGGCGGTTGTACCATATCTGGTTAAGAGGTTGCAGAATCCTACCACCTAATTGTCACGATGGTGGTTACACGTAAAGTTAATCGTTCGCCTTATACGAATTCTCTGGCAAAATGGCAATGGTCTATTTTTCCCAAAGGGAAATATATTAGCCAGTTTGGAACTACGGCCTTATCTATTTCTGCGCTATCATGTTTCAAGTTTGGAGAGTATGGAAGCAGACATGACAGACAAGCAGACAGACATGCTTGTGACATTACAACTCGTCACAAAAGGTAGTGTACCTAATGTTTTTATGTTATACAAATGATGTCGCGTGCAACAGCCAGTACTAATGAAGCGATATGGTTTTATAGCCGCTGTTATGTAGAATTCGCGACTTTTACCAGTTATTAAAATTGGCCAGGTTTCAAATTAGTTTTAAATTATGTAGGTATGCAGGTACCAAATTAACTGCAACCAAATATTCTGCAGTGGCTTTTGATCAAATTATTATTAAGCTTATATATTTTTTATGGTTTACCCAAATCACCCTTTGAGGGAATTTATTGTAAATAAATTTACAACGCTTTAACTTTGCTATTTATTTATTTATAAATTTACGTATGGTATATGTTTTTATGTGTAACAGTTGCAACATTTTTATTGCAGTCTAGTATTCAAAGAGGTCCTGGATTTAATTTACATTCTAAATCTAAAAGATGTATGTTAATGGTTACAATTTTCAATAAGATAGCTAAAGCGACACAATTGTTTTATAAAGTAAATATTTTTAAAACAATTGTAAAAAAAAAACTTTAAAAAAATTTTTTTTATAACAGATAGGAAACAGGCACATGGTTTTCCTGATGTAAAGAGACAATCATTGCTAACATTTGGAGGTAGGAGTAAATATAATGAAGTTAAAAGGAAAACTATTACGGCGTTTATAAATTTTTGATTAATAGTTAACCAATTTATAAAATGTACTAAGAGAAGTTTTTATAGGCGGTGAAACTGTTGTGTGGATATATACTCCTCATTGACATTGAATAGCTTCAATGTTCATAGTATGAAACTATAAAAGCCTACTTCTTAGTCCGCACTATTGTGATGGGCAACTTTGGAACCCTATATTGTACGTGGCCCGACACGCACTTTACCAATTTTTTTTATATCATAGTACAGCAAACAAACAGAATTCTCTCCAAATGGAAGGCGATAACAATACCTGCAGACACTAAAGATGTAAAATGCACTTTGCCATTCGTGTATCTACCCGGTATGTAATGCCACATTTATGAGTTTACCAGACAACTTATAGCCAAAATTAATTTCTCCTATCTTTGCCTTCATTATCCTATCCCTTCGGAGATTATAAGCATGATGTTATTGATGATACTACCCACATCGTAAAATTTTATTATTGTGACTATTAGTAGTTGTTTTCGAAGATTGGGACTAACAGCTTTGCACGGCACGACTCTGTAAAGCTCAAAAAACAGAATCTAGACTAGTTCTGAAATTTTATCTTGTAAAAATATCCATCAATACTTTTAGCTACCCGGGATCAAATCCGGGGTTTCACGATTTCAGCTGAACCACGTTTGGCTTACAGGCAGTTTGTAAATGCTGGTAAAGTTCCGCAATGTCTCACCCGGATATTATGTTATACCACCATACGGAAATAGGTATTTTCGTCGTAATAGCGTCAGTGCTTGTCATTGTCGTGTCGGTAAAATTATGCATGTAGCATTACCCACCACACTGATGAAAAATTAGCGTCTTTTGGGTATATATGCGATAATTTCTCGTTATAGCCAACCGACTATCCTATATCCTATCCTATCCTATCTTTTTATAATAATATTAAAATTAACGATACGTATACGCTTAGCTTAGAGGAGACAGCGAACGCTCTTTTGCATACGTTAATTCCGGATGATAATCTAGAGCGCGATAACGAATATCATCGTGAAATTAGATCGCTAGTTGACGTGATACCTGTGTCCCCCATGTCAAGCCTTGTAACGTTAGACGAACTTTTAAACACCGTTAACAACTTACCATCGAAAAAAGCCCCCGGAGAGGATAAAATCTCAAATTATATGATAAAACATGCGTGTTTAGCGGCTCCGGACTCTATTTTAAAAATAATAAATCGTTGTATTGCTGAAGGAGTTTTTCCCAAAATATGGCGCCAAGGATATCTTAAAATTATTCCAAAGTCCGGTGACAAGCCTACGGATGACCCTAAATCTTATCGTCCCATTACACTTCTGCCGTCCCTTGGTAAACTGTTAGAAAGATTGATAGTTCCTCGACTTCTACCACGAGGGCCCACGTTCAATAAACAACAGTTTGGATTTACCGCCGGAAAATCCACTATCGATGCAGTGATGTCTATGAGAAAAATGGTAGAATTGTCACGAAATAATTATGTTGTAGGTATTTTTTTGGATATTTCTGGTGCTTTTGACAACGCTTGGTGGCCAATGTTATTGTTGAAATTAAAAACAAGGGGATGTTATTCAAATATATATAAACTAATTAAATCGTATCTAGAAAACGGTCATACGAAATTGCAGCTAGGGCATTACGCAGTGTCTAAACGCCTTACTCTAGGCTGCCCTCAGGGATCAGTACTTTCACCATATCTATGGAACTTAGGATTTGACGATTTATTCTCATTAGCCTTGCCGGAAGGATGCTCGCTTATAGGTTATGCAGACGACGTTGCTTTAATGATACAAGCTAACACACGAGCACAGATAGAGTCGCTGGCTCACACTAGTCTTAATTTGATCATCAACTGGGGCTTGAGAAATCGTTTAAGCTTTGCGCCCCATAAAACGTTTTACTTAATATTAAAAGGTTCGCTCCTATCATCTCCCAGTATAAAAATAAATAATAGCACAATAAAGAGAAAAGAATCGGTAACATATTTAGGTTTGGTCATAGAAAAAAATTATACTTTTATAAATCATATTAACTATATCGGTGAAAAGGCTAAACGGAATTTCTTATCCTTTGCGGGCATATCTACCTCGACATGGGGTTTAACGTTTAACACTTTAAAGATAATTTATAACGCCACGTATTTAGGTTGTATCTGTTATGCTTGTTCAGCGTGGGCTGATAAAGTTACGAGTGGTGCGATCCGGCGCAAACTACTTCAAAATCAGCGTCTAGCACTAATATTTCTATGCAAAGCATATCGCACTGTAAGCTCCGAAGCTTTACCCGTTTTATCAGGCGTCTTACCATTAGATTTAGAAATTCAGCGTCGGGCTTCAATGTATTACAATTCTAGGAATTTTACTAACCCAGAATTTATCAACTCGCAAGCCCAAACAAAAATACGTCGCCTTTTTAATCCCGTAATCGACGTTACTAATGAATTAATTGATGAATGGCAGTCGCGTTGGTCTTGTTCAACTAAAGGACGGCATTTATATAACTTTTTCCCGTGCATCCGGGATCGCTTAAGTAAAACTTGGATAGAAATAGATCATTGTGTTGCACAGTTTCTCACTAGCCACGGTAATTTTAAGGCTAAATTATTTTCGTTTAAATTAGTTCCTTCTCCCTTTTGCGAGTGCTCTACATTAAACTGTAAATATGAACAAACTGCACATCACATTCTTTGGGAGTGTAATCTTTGGCAAAACGAACGTCGTCAAATGCTTGATAGTATCCAATGTATATCCGGTGTAATTTATTACTCCGATCTTGTGGGTACACGTGGGAACTTCCGTGCCTTCAAACGATTTTGTCACACTTACTACTGGAAGCAAAATTAAGTAGGCCATTCTGGTAGGTCCCTAATTTCCAAACTTCCGTGGTGCAATAGCAATCAGGCTTAACCTGATTGTAAAAGTCTCATTTCGTAGCATTTTTATGCTTTTAACATTTTGCTGTCTCCTGCTAAAAAGGGAGGGAAACAGGATGTATTTTGCTACTCCTCCTATATACTTCTGATTAATTTCGTTGCGGGATCCAAGACAGCTTAGCTTTTCCCCAGGGCACCCTGAGCTCGCAACTCAGAGGTTATCAGGACGGTTGCCGCTGTTGATTCTGGTTTACAGAAGTTACAGTGGTGGGAACGAGAGGTGGGCCCATTGCCCTTTAAAAAAAAAAAAACGACTATCCTGATAGAAAAAGAAACCATCGCATAAATGATTGGAAATTCTTTGCTTGAATATTTGCTGAGATCCTGTTGCTAGTTCCATATTGACTGACTGACATCTTTTCACTAGCAGCTGGTTATCACGCGACCCTTATTCTAGTAGTAGTATGGAAAATGTTTCTAAAACAGAACATACACTTAACAAAACTTTGGAATTAGTATCTTGAATATTTACTGCTGTAGAGCCAAAAAGCTTAACATCCTGGCTGCTGCGAAATAAATATATAATAAGAAATAGTTCCACCTACTATAGATAAAAACCAGCCCGACAAACCAGACTTTCCATTACAAAAACAAAACTGCAACCATTTCGGAGCACAGGCAGACGAACAGAGATACATACGTTAAACTTATGCCCTATGTTTTTGCGTCGGAGGTTAAAAATGGGAGAGTCCCACATACTCACATAACATCGTCATTGGGTCAGTGATGCAGATAATTTTTAAAATATATAAGGTATTCAGCAATAGCACTACAATTCCATCATTATCAATCAGAAATCACTAGACAACAAATAGGAAATAAATGGTAGATAATAAATGTTCTATTAGAACAACAGTTTCCACGCGCGAACAAAATTCGATTAACCTACTTTACAACAGTTTTCAATAAAACGATAACATGACATGATCTTGACGTGTCCATGTCAAATGACACGGTTCTATTTCATCATAATTTCACCACAAAATATCAGGCTATTATGGAAACGCATATCATTCTGATTTCCTTTACAGATATTGCAATGGAGTTTGGTCACGTTTCTTTTATCTGTAGGCCTATGCCTCTGCAACAACAAAGTTACAAAGTTTTGTACTCTTGAAATCGTTGCGGCAAACATTTTTATAGTTGCCATGCAACAAGGTATTCAGTAAGAAAACTTAACAGAAGTGAGCGCGGCAAAGGTGAAGGCATCGAGTTGCGCCAGTCGCTTGGCCGAGAGGGAGGAGATAGCACGAGCCACGCTTGCGCGACTTTAGTATTGTCGTCGCGCGCGCAACTCTCAAAAAGTTCGTTTATATGATGTATATTTAAATTTCGAATGTGACAAATTGTGGACGGATCCGGTGTTTTGGTGCTTGTGTTCGACTATAGATGTGAATTTGACATACATATCGTGTAACGGTGTAGATCTGACGATCCATCGACTTGCTAAATCTTAGTGTTAGTGAATTTCAAAACAGTGTGCTGGAATTTTAACGGACTTGTCTTAGCGAAGGTAAGAACGGATGTTTGACAGTTATTGTGTAAGTTTACAGAGAAAGCACGCTAGATCAAGTCTCATTACTACCCTACATTGTATTGTATTAACAATGTTCAATATGCAACATGACGCTTTTCGAAGCATTAGATTACTATATGTATAAACTAGTATTTACTTACTATCTCTAAAAATGAAACTTGTTAGGTTCTAATTAGAAGCTGCGACATCTTACGCGTGATCTCTATTTTATACATATAATACGTAGAATTTTTTAAGTTTCTTGGGAGGTCCTTACTTGATAATTTTTATCTGTATGCAAAGGACTCAGACTAACTTTACTAGACTAATATTACTAAGTATTTGATAACGTCTTTGGTGACCGAAGATTCCGCTTTTCATCAGAGAGGCATCCGTAGACCGTAAGTTCGCTATCTCATGTAAAGTTCCCAACTATACTGTTAAAAACAGAATTATACTGTTTTTCACTACCATTATACTTTTTTCTGTTGAATAAAAATAATTCAACAGAAAAAAGTATTCGGGCGTTTTCAGCTTCACTGGTTCATAGACCCGTTCAAAAAGTATCTAATCGTGAATGGTGTGCGTGGTGACAACACAAAAAAAAATCTGGTCTGAAAGAAGCGTTTTACTTATAAATCAATCGTTTTTCAGATAGGTACCAAGTTATTCTACAGTCTTTGTGAAAATCCATTTCAATATTAATATTACAAATGCGAAAGTTTGGATGTTTGGATCTGTGGATGGATGGAAGTTTGTTACTCCACGCGCAAAACTTACTGAACGGATTTGGATGAAATTTGGCACTCAGGTAGATGATGACCTGAAATAGCATATAGGCTACTTTTATTTTGGAAAAATTTAATGATCCCGCGGGATTTTCCAAAAACTTTTATAATGCATCGGGCTGCACGCTGCTGCACCTTTTATACAAACACACTTGTACTATTCCGCAATAAAGTGTTCTTTATTGTTAAACAGTAAAAGTGTTTTGTATAATGTATTGCATTTTTTTCAGAGAAGCTAAGTGAGAAAGTTACGCTGATAAAATAATCTTTTACATTTAAATTTATCATTATTATTTACTATCTTTTAATTTGATCTGTATCAACAAAGAAAGTTAAAAGAGTTCGAAGCTTTGTTCGCCAGATTTAGGTCTTAAACACTACATTATTGTAACTGAAGCATCAACCATCTGCAACGCAGTTGTTTTTGAGCATCTCAATTTTTTCACATTTACAAATTTATGGTAAAAATATATCAATAATAATGAGTCTAATCGTTTAAAATTTAAAACCACTCCACATATTAGCAGATTTCAGAGGCTCACTTTCCTGCTTTACGTGAATCACCCATGGCCCGTGGGGCAACAAAACGTGTCCAAACACACACACATAGATACATTTCCACACATACACACGCACGATGGGATCATATATTTGTTGCAAGTTATCGAGGAGTAGGTAAGTCTTTCCTCGCCGCATTATCAATCATGTTACTGAGTATGTACTATAATATGCATTATGCATTTGGCGACATCTTTAGTGAATATACCCGAAGTTTCGCTTTTTATCAGGAGAGGCATCCGCATCAATAATCACTTACACTAAGAAACTCGCCCCAATTTTTTTTAATATAAAAGAAACGCATCGATATCGGTTCATTCTTATGGTTTCTATGATGCCACAGGCAAGATTCTTGCGCTGTTTGAACTGAAACTCCCTTCTATTCGCTTTGGGGGTTTTTAAAATTCACTCATTTCAAAATTAATAAATAATATCCCGGTTTTCTTGCGCGATAGATAGAGTATAACACAACACGAATTATATTGTCACTAGCGACCTGCCCGTGGTTTCACCCGCGTAGCGTTTGTTCCCGTAGGAATATCGAAAAGGTTTGTATACTAAAACCTTCATCAAGAATCAATCTATCTATTAAAAAACCGCATCAAAATCCGTTGCGCGGTTTTAAAGATTTAAGCATACATAGGGAGATAGGGACAGACAGAGAAGGCGACTTTGTTTTATACTATGTAGCGATGAGAAAACCATTACAAAGTAGCCATAGAGACCTCAAAATGATACATCACAGTGCAGGCAGTTTGTCTTGCTTTTTTTACATTTACTCTTCATTCTCTTTTGAGACCCCTCTCGGATAAAATGCGAACAATTTCTTTACGGTATGTTAGTTTTGTTCCGAGGGTGACCATCAGTTCTTACATCTTCTCTATACTTATTAAAATTTTATCTACACTTTGTAGTAAAGGTACTTAAGGAGTAAAAAGCTTGTGTAGATCGTAAGGGGCCGGGTTCGAATTACGTGTCAGGCAAAAAGTTATTATGCTTCTTTCTACCTAGAATAACCACAGTGGCAGCTCTCGAAACGGCGTAATAATATTTGTTCAATTAAAACTGGTTAGCTTTAATATAAAATTTCATGCAAATTGGTAAAATTATTTATCTGTGAAAGCGAAACTAACAAACTCTCTATCAAAAACTTAACTATATATATTTGTGCAAATTTTACTATAAACTTTATTTTATTGATTAATTATACCTGCTTATCAATTACCCTTGAGCAATCAATTAAACGTTTTATTAAGTTTATTGTTACAAACAATAAACTTAATAAAACCGTGTCCACCCTGTTGATTCTAGCCTCGTTTAAAATCTAGACTATCTGCCTTGCTGCCAGGCAATTTGTAAAAGGCGAACGATTGGCCAATCATATCACTACTATCGAGAGTATAAGTTAATAATGTTCTGCATTGTTTCGCCCGGGTTTAATACCTATTCCTGCCGTAATAAAGAATAAGCAGATGGCTCTTCTGATGAAAAGAGTAACCATCGCTCATAGACACAAAAGATGTTAATGGTGCGTTGCTATCCATGTGGCTGGATGGCAATGCCACTTGCACAACTCTACTGGCAATGTTACCCTCCAAATCGAAACATGTCAATGACAAGCATTGACGTTATTATAGGAGGAATAGGTAAGGTGATAGTACCAAATACCCGGGCGAGAGGTTGTGGAACTCTACCATCTTATAGTGACGATAGTAGAGACACGCATAGCTAAACAGTTGCCTTTTACGATGCCTGGCAGAACGGCAGCTAGCCAATTTTTCAAAGGGACTAAAACAGGGGAAAACATGATATGTATTAAAAAATCATGCTTTATAATAAAAACCTAAATGAAATATCTTCTTAATGCATGAGCCTTCCCCTGTTATATATTAAGTCGGGTACATAGTGACGTAGTAAAGTAAGTTCACACAAAACAAAGACTTTATTTAAGATGCAACAAGTGTACGAGATGAGTCAGACCCAAAGGCCATTTCTCCGTTCTGTGCACTATTTATTCTGAACATAAACCCGTTCTATACCGTTTTCTTTAATACTTTAGGAATATGCACTTTACTAGTAAAGATGAACATTTTTCTTTTAATTTACATTTTTACTTTAGAAAGTTGCGATTTTGGAGGCGTTTTGATAATTCTTTTATAAGTATGCTTTCCGTTTAGTCACATTTAAATTTGGCCGAGAATTGATGTAGGGTTCCAAAGATACAAGAATTCGAAGTCGGTTTTTGGAGTTTTGTTGCGTTAAAATTATTTGTATTGTTAAGAACCCATTACACATTGTGAAAAATGGTTTTTAAGTTTCGAACGCCTTTCGAACGCCTATTCTTACACAACTCTAACAAGTAAACCTTGGTACTATTGATAAATACAGATTAAATAAATTAACACATTAAACTTGCGAAAACTGACTTCCAATCTTCTGTGTAGCTGAAAATTTGGATAAGATCGCCATAAAATTAATATAGGACCATATGGGGAGTATACTCTCACTAAGAAAAAAATTTTTTTCAAATCTGTTGATAATTGAGGTAACAAACATTATAATAATACATCCAAATTCAGAATCAAAATTCCTTCATTTTAGTATGTTGGTTGACAATCGTATTAATCTGAAATTAAGGATTTTTCATTTCTTTTAAGTAAGTATAAGAAAGAAAAACAACATCGCCTGAATGTGCCACATCCACACCATGGATATAAAAGTTGCGTGGCGGTCCATGCGCTAACGATATATTGCCGCATGCGTAAGTTTACTGCAACATGAAAGTGACAAGCACTGACGCTATTCTGGCAGAATATTTGTATTTCTGGGTATATTAAATAATTATCAGTGAAATATATTTTAAAACTTATTTATATATTGCTGTGTTTCAGTATCGTTGACTAACACTTATATCACAAGTAAATAATTTGCTTATACCCTAGTAAAATTTGATGTAAAATTATAAGTCCTACACATTTTATTCAAAACTGTTTTAAATAACTATTACCGTTTTAGAGCAATTGCAAAATAGCACTTTTTTTCAACTCTTGCCGGTGGTTACTGGTTGCCAACCTAAAAAACCTTTATATACTTATCGTTTTTATATCATTAAGACTATATTATATAGAAAATGTAAAGAGTGGCATATTTGGATTTAAAACTTTGCTTTACTTGGAGTGTTAGGGTTAGATAAATTCGTGTAATATGTTTAGTGATATTTATTTTTTATTGATTTCTCTAGCAAAGATGCAAAATCTCGTGCTAATCTATACATATAATAAAATCGTAGGAAAGTCAATGTAAGTCCGGGGTAAACTCAAAAAGTACTGCATGCATTTACTTTAAAATTTGCATGAATATTACTAACAGAACGGGTCAACATATAGGCTACATATTATCACGCTATCACCTACGGGGGAGAAGCTGTGCGGAGTAAACGAAGTCCGCGCGGACGAAGTTGCGGGCAACAGCTAGTATGCAATAAAATTGAAATTAATTTTAATTTAAAGACCAAAACTAGTATTATTTAAATTAATAGTCGCTCGTGGCCCTTCGTTTGTGCTAAATTGCATTTACCCACGTAGGGTTTGAATCTTTTCAAGCACCTTTTTACTGGTAGTAGACCCGTTTTATAAGAATATTTATTTGTGTACCTGATTACAACCTGATTTATCTAGTGGTTTGATTTGTACGTGGCTAGGATTGTGAGTCAGACATTATTTTTTGCCAAGTACCTACTTCTTCTAGTCCTAATTGCCCGAATCGGGTTCGCATAGCAATCTGTTCGTGTTTAAACTTTGTGTGATCTTCCATAAACTCCTTGAAATAATAAATTATAAAGAAAAATGAAACATGTAACTACCGCATGGTCTAGTAGTTAATTTATTCGGCTAAATCTTATTAGAATTTAGCTTGTTAGATTAGACGATCGTGAGGTCCCGGATTCACTCCGAACGTTAAACAAAAACATTGTTAAGTTTATTCGTTAGCCTCGAAAATTAAAATCTCAGTAGGAGCTCTAAGTTTGGTAATGGAATGGTACTCAAACTTCGGATGAGCACATAAAGCTGTCAGTCTCAGTTATCTCAAGAAACAAACGGTGTTTACGTGGTCGATGAAATGCAACGAAGGAAATTATCATCTTACTCACCAACCATCACACCAGTAAACAGTGGAAAAATGAAAAATGTAGTGAAGTTTTGCTCACTCTGTTTACTCCGCAAGCGAAACAGATGTATAGTTTATATAATTCCATGCGCGGATTTGATATATTATGTTGACTGCCCTAGGCCTACGAAAGATTGCTGCCCTCCTACTAGCTGTATTCAGATAATCCTGTACTAATGTCTGTAGTTTTTGTAAGGCAAAATAAAAGTGATACACTTGAACTTGGAATAAACTAGTAAGTAAAGATCTAGTTGGATAAGCAAATCTTTTAAAACCGTAATTTGCGGGATGCTATATGGACACATTTTTGAGTTTTTACACTTAAGCGCGTGGGCTCACAGAAGACGCGACTACTACCAAAAAAAACACCAAATTTTTTTGCCGCCCCCTAAAATTTGCCTACCAGTCCGGGCTTACTCGGTTTATAGGGAAATCCGCCCGTGTATATTTCCTATAAAATGTTTTTGTAATAATCTTATTAAGGTAAACCGTAGTCATTTTAATCTGGTGCCTCTTCAACAATAACATAAAGACTTGAAATAATACTTCAATTAAAATATTCACACGTTGTATTTTTGTAATATTTTTATAAAAAAATTAAAATACAATAATGAGTAAAAAATATTTTTTCCTAGATTTTTTGCTGTTTCACATCTTAATACTAAACGTGTAAAACAGGTAACTATTGCCGTTTTTGGTTAAGATTAACATATTAATGCTTTGTAGATTATTAAGTTTTTTATACATTTTCAAAAATATTCTTAACTGGGTCAACATAAATTCTTTATTTTTAAACAACAATAATTTTGAAATCTGGGTTAAAAAGAACAATGTATCTATGCAATAATTTAAAAGCATTACATACATATATTCACACCAAATAACTTATGGAGTAGGCAGTTAAAATCAGGTGCATATTTCACGATCCTTTTAGATTTGTTTTGCCACCTCTACATTCATGACTCTACAAACACAATATAATCTATATATATAAAAATCAATTGCTGTTCGTTAGTCTCGCTTAAACTCCAGAACGGCAGAACCGATTTGGCTAATTTTGGTTTTGAATTAATTGTTGAAGTCCAGGGAAGGTTTAAACGGTGAGAAAATATAGAAAAAAAATAAAAGTAGTCAAAAAGACAGAACAACGTTTGCCGGGTCAGTTAGTAATCAATAAGAGCAGTAAATTTTGCATATTCGAATTCAATTCTCCAGTTTGTCTGAAATTCTCTATCAATTTTTATAAACATTTTATAGCACACCCATCAAATACAGGAGGTATTTGATAGGTGTGCCATTAAATTTTTCCGGGTATTTTTTTATGGGATAGCAAACAATCAAAACATTCTATAACAAATCAACTTCAATTCTTTTTTTCACTTTCATTTCATTTCAACTTCTATAACAAATCAAAATCTGTAAATCGGTTGACCCTGCAGGCCATCTCTGGGACTTTCCGCTAAATTGAGGTATTTTAAGCTCAAAGTAGCAATCAATATACTAAAGCATATTTTTAAACTAAAAGAGTTCATAAATCTAAGTTTGCAAAAATGACAGTATGTTATTTTTTGAAAAGCTGTAGGTATGTTTTTAAAAATAATGATCAATTTTGATCTTTCGAATGGCGTTCAACGTTATTTTCGAGTTCTAAAATGTTTTAATACCTACAAAATCGATAGGCTGAAAAATGTCGAAGAAACATTTTTTTCAAAACTTTTTGTCTACGATAACTCTCGAACGGATAAACTGATTTTGGTGCAATTTGCTGCATTGCATGTTGGTTTTCAAGAAAAAGAACGGATTAGATTTTGTACTTTATTAACGTTCAAAAATCGGGACCAAATCAGTAACTTCCTCATATTATTAACATTAAAATGAAATGTCAAGGAATTGTGATTAAAATAATCAAAGTTACCAGCATATTCTACCATGATATTATGGTGTGAAAATATGCCGCACATGGAAGAAACTAAAAAAAAATAGAAGTGCCTCCATTAGAGCTGGTGCACCAACAGTAATTTTAATATCCTTTGAAGCCAAATTAAAATTCCGCTAGTTTTGTAATAACTTGAAAACTTGAATATATTTGTTATTTTGTCTGCGTAGATATTTATTACAAAATATTCAAGGAAAACTTGTGTGTATCACGTATTAAAAACAATCACCACTTGTTTAAATATGTATTTTTATGATAATTAGACACATAATCAGCTGGTCAGCTAGACCAGCGCAGTTTCGTCCGCGATTAAAGCAATATGTAGTCAATATAGCTAATCAACCAACTTCAATTCAATCGAAGACGGTTATCAATTCGGATGTATATGTTTTTAAATATTTGTTTCAGGCCCTTAAAGGTCGATTTTTTGAAAAAAAAAACAGCTATTTTTTATATTATTAGATTTCAAATAAGTAGATGGTTCTCTTGATGGAAAGAAAAACCATCACCAAAGATGCCAGCCAAAGATGCCTAGATATAATATGAAATATATGTATTGAGTTTTGAATACGAAGGTTTTACTTTGGAAATCAATTTAAACATATATGTTTAAATTGATTTCCAAAGTAAAACCTTCGTATTCAAAACTCAATACATATATGTCATATTATATCTAGGGTTGCCACCCGTACTTTATAATAAAGTATTGTATTTTATTTTAAATAAATGTACTATATACTTTTTGAAGGCAATAAAGTGCTTGAAAATACTTTATTTTATCATTTCACTTAAAATTGACAACTTAAAGGAACAAAAACTTAATCTATTTTTGTTTGTAACAAAAATGATACTGACCACTTTTAAACATCACTTACACGTACTTTTGGTATCATTTCACTTCACTTAATTTTTGTTGTATGAAAATAATGATATTGAATATATACAAAACTCTCATTTGTAGTTTTTTCTTTAAGGTGCATTCAGTGAAAACCATTGTTAGATATTGCTAGATGCAACAAAATATATGTATGGTATATGAATAGCACCGTTAATAAATTATATGTTATAGTTTATTTTTCAATCTTGTGCTTATTTATTTGACCTTAAAAAGAAAATGTACTCTATTTTTTCAATTAAAAGGTGGCAACCCTAATTATATCAATCAATCGTGTAGGCATATTAATAAAAAAACTATTATTATATTTTTAATTAATGGACTAATAACTAATTGTACTAACCTTGTCTTAGCTTAGGACAGTTTTTAGTGACATGCTGTCACATTATTTTCATTTGAAACAAAAGTGACAGCATCCTACTTAGGATTTTCCTAAGCTAAGACAATGTTAGTAAAATTGGGTATTAGTTCATTAAAAAAGTATCTTCACGCCCATATCCCCGAAGGGATAGGCAGAGGTACAACAAGTGCACCCACGATTAGCCGAAGATACTTGTCCTACTTACTATCGCCAACCGGGCACTTTCCAATCCCGGGCAACTTTGTGTTTCTCAGAAAACTGAAAAACACTTTTTTTTATGTGCCCGACCCGGGAATCGGGACCCGGGACCTCATGTAGTCAACACCACCGCTGGACCCTAGACCACAGAGGCGATAGTTCATTAGTTTCTTTAAATGTAGATATGTCACAACAAATAGTTTTTGTTTATAAAATTTTAATGCTATTAATAAATAAATTTGAATATTGTTGAATTTTGACCAATGGATGACCACCACATTAATTAAATGTGGGTATTTCAGAACACAATAATCGTTAGTAGTTAAGCGTAAAGTTCAAAATCAGTAAATATCTTGTGCGCAACACAATTTATTAACCTTATCATAATCATCATTAAAGCTGCCGCAATAGGTCAAATGTCGCCGTCGAACGCGCTTTAAATTCATTCTTGTATAGTCGTGGCGAATTCTTATAATCATATTATACTCCATTAAAATATAGTTTTAAATCAAAATATGTCACTCTTCTTTTGCATTTTGGATATAACGTTTTTTTTTATATCATAATTTCGTGAATAAAATATAATACAAGCTTGATATTTCTTTAATGTACTTCTTGCAGACTATTTTAACATTACAATTATAGACTTGAGTGTTCACAAGTTGTCGAGCTCATGGCTCAGAACCGTCTGTCGCTCAAAATGAGGTCTCTCATATCGTAAGCCCCACTACGCGCCATCTTGCCGCGTTCTGTCCCGCCGTTTAGCTTTTACAACTTTAACCAATAGGAAGATGACGCCTAGTGTTGCCATATTTTGTCACTTATTCTAAAATAACACAATTGAAACATATTCTTTTGATGAATAAAATCATTACAAACAAGTTAAATCATTACATTCGGCCATCCGGCAAAGTGTGACTCCCGGCACACTACTCAATCCTAAAATTAACTTTTCCGTAAATCCTTAGGGCATCAATTAGGAAATATTGCAGATGCAAAAGTACAACTAGTTAAATCATTACCTTCGCCCATACTATAAGTCGACACAAATATATTTTTTTTATGAGGAAAAAAAATTGCTTGTACACAATCCTAACATTCAGTAACTTACTAATCATAATCATAATTATTTAAAAAACAAGTAATAATACAGTGTTATCTTCCTTGAAAGCAAAAATTTGTAAGCAGTTTTGCTACATAATTTTATTTTAATTTATATTATACGTTATATAAAATTTATAAAAATTATACATACTTTATTTTACTTTGGTGTTACGTACTTTATTAAGCGTATTACTTTAAGTTGATATATATTCTGTTTATCCATAGTAAATATAATTTTAAACAAAACATTATTTTACTTTTATTCAAGTTGTAATATATTATATTTATTATAGTAAACGTAAATATAAACAAAACTTCATTCACTTCAGCTTGTAATCTGCATTTATTTTAATATTATAAATGCGAAAGTTTGGATGTATGAATGTTTATTACTCAATCACGCCAAGACTACGGATTTGATTGAAGAGAACGGATTTGAATGAAATTTTACTAATTATAAACTATACACTTTGTATTCTACATATTTTTTTTACACATTACTCATTGCATCGATAAAATTAATATTCTAAAAATCTATAAATTATATAAGATTAATTTACAAATGTTTGACCAATTTTACTCCATATACCTACTTATATATTTTTTTTTGAAAGTCAATTACATTATATGGTTTTACTCATTCTACCCTAAAGTGTACCAATTTTAGTTTCTTACTACTAAATCCTACATTACATTGTTAAACATATCTCATAAAAATTTGTTTTACCTTAGGTAATTATTTATTTCAATATTAATTTACATTTAATTATATAATATTAAATTATTTATATATTATTTAATCGAATTATTAATTTCTTTATAAAGCAAGTCTAACAAGTAACTAACGACACTATATATACATATACTTACATTTCCACTAACTATTATCTTGACATCTGACTAGGTATTGACATTTTTACAATTTAAATAGGTATTCTTTTACAGAGAATGAGAAATTAGCCATTTATGCATTTGTATTTTATACCGGTTTATAGCTAGCCATTTCATTATGCTTGGTAATTGATAAATAAAATAATGTACATACATATACAAAATTTTTTTTTTTTTGTGCCATGACTATGTTGTAGTCTATACTATGGCACATAGGGCTTGCTTGCTTGTCTGTTATTTGTACTAAATTGCGGGTTGATTTTAAAGTATTTAGTGTGTTCTTAAAAAAACAAACTGTTCTAATGTACCTACATACAAGGAAGTTTTAATATTCTCAGATTTAAAAATAGGCTTAAAGTTTGTTATTGTGTGATGTTACATATAGCCCTAACTCATTCTTTTGTGCTGTAAAAGCATTTACCCATCAAATCCAGAGTCACCTCATACAAGCAGTCCATAAGAAAATACTAATGAAACATATCCAAAGCCTGTTATTGCCGTTTCCTTATATATTTATATCTAATTTTACGGAGAGCAAATACAATTTAGTATTAAGTGTTACAAATATTGTCCATTTGTTATTTCTTTGATCATCTATATTATACTTCTATAGGATTATCATATTTATATTAAATTTCAATTGTAATAATTTTGCCTTTTCTTCATGTTGATTTGTAAATTATTTTTCATTTGACTAATTATTTCATTTAAAGTTCTAAGTAACATTGTTCATTAATATTAATTTAATTTAATAATTTAATGCTTTATGTACACCATAATCAAGTAGCATTTACATAACACTTAAAATAAGCGCACAAATAGAGGGTCTTATTGCTAAAGAGTGATTCTTCCAGACAACGAGTGGCAATATTCATTGCTTGCAGATTAGGGTGCACAAATTACAATACAGATTTAATAAACATATGTTACATATAGAGAAATAAGTGCCACAATATCTGTCTTACATGTCAACATAAATTAATATATATATATTTATAAAAATCAATGCCATTTTTCGTTGTAATTTTATAACTCAAGAACGGGCTCACCTATCCAAACCAAATGTTTAGGCTTTGTTCGGACTGTTTAGTAGATGGTTTATGTGAAGTTTGCACAAAATCGGTACAGCGGTTCTTCATTTATCACATTTTTTTTGTAACAAATGAATTCAATAAATGACGATACGTCGCGAAGCATGTAACAGGCCGCTAGTATAATATATAATAAAATAGGAGGCGCCTTCTTAAGACATTTGTTAGACGTCAATCGTAGCTAAATTTTGAACCGACATAAATACGAGAATGTATACAACAGTACGTCAACAATAAAAACCTAATTACAGTTAGTGTCAATTTGCCTATATAATTTGCCACACTTTTGACATTGATATGAGCATTCGCTCATATGTACGACTACACGTTCAATGCCTAACGCCACGTCTATTAGTATTATGTGATCTGTGATATATATTAACATTGACAGTAATGTTAATTAGGTTGTTAGTACCAGTCATAAATGGTCTACATCGTACCCTTAAGTCAACCTCAGAAATAAATTATCATTTAATAATTTCTGATTTTACTCCCAAGTACCTGAACGTGTGATTTTACTATTACAATAAATCTACCTATAATACGCATACTACATATAATATAAAATCTAGTATTTATAAATACTACAGGAACATGAAATTTCAATCGAAATTAATACTTAGTCCTACAAAGAGTGACAACTGATAATTCTCAAAAAAAATCATGAATTTAACTAAACATAATCCAATGTGAAATTACGTCATATTATTGAAAACATTTTATTTCATACATTGAATAACAATCGAGATTAATTGGCTGGTCAACTAGTGTAATTTAACATAATTCTAACATTTCCCGCGAATAAATAATAACTACGTCTTTGAATCTTCTTTTTACACTCGATATTATTGGTGTCGATTTTCTTACATTTCCCACGATTACTCCGATAGATAAGATTCTTTTGGGACTTCCGCCTGCGATCTGTTTCGACTTTGTCTCGGTGATTGCAACGACGACATCAGCTCTACAGCTTTCTGGATCTGACTTCCAGTAAGAGATAACGGCGCTTTATATTCAGACGCCGAAGGATCCGCCATTGCTGAAATTTAATATTGATAACAGTACAAACTCTTTATTAAATCCTCTTGTCTATGTACGTGTGTGTTGTGTTTGCAGCTCTGAATATGTCCGCGTGGACGGCCTTTAAGTATGTGTATATGTAAGTGGAATGACTGTAGTTAAGAATAATGCATTTTCCTATAAGATCAGATATTGTCATAATGAACTATACAACCAAAACTTTGAGGCTTCTTATCAGTCAATTCGCCTTATATTACATATGTTTACTAGGAGTAGGCGATACAAAATGTATAGATATTGAAACTGTACATCGTTACGATATTGTAAATCGAATATTAGTCTAAGCTAGAACTACCTATATATTGACGAAACACTATATTGTCAAATATTTACTGAATCTTGCAACGAGACAAAATGACGCGACAGCAGAGTGGGTGCGCCGATAAACTAAAATTGCTATATTATCAGACGGATACTAATATCTACGATTCCAAATCTTACGCCAATTGCGTATTGAATGGTTTTCGAATAAAGCTCGTCGGGTTTATCTGAAAGTATCCATCAATATATAATTTCATAAAATATATATTTTTTGATATCCGGTACCAAATATAATAAAATATAAAAAACATATAAAATCGTAGGAAGGCAAAACTGTACATTGAATATTTTTTTTTAAAGAATACTTGGAGTGTGATCTACAATCGATATCGAAGCCAAAAATATAGTTTTTAGAATTTTTGTCTGTTTGTATGTCTGTCTGTATGTATGTCCGGGGTAAACTCAAAAAGTACTGTATGGATTTACTCCAAATTTTTCATGAATATTACTAATAGGTCTGGTCAACATATAGGCAACATTTTATCACGCTATCACCTATGGTCTAGCGTTGACTACATAAGGTCCGGGTTCGATTCCGGGGTCGGGCACATTAAAAAAAAGTGTTTCTTCAGTTTTCTGAGAAACACAAAGTTGCCCGGGATTGGAAAGTGCCCGGTTGGCGATAGGCTTGCCACCTATCACATTTGTGGGACCAAGTATCTTCGGCTAATCGTGGGTGCACTTGTTGTACCTCTGCCTACCCCTTCGGGGATATGGGCGTGAAGATACTTTTTTTCGATTTAATGTCCATGAAAAATCACATTACCCAATCCTTCTGTTTATGTTAGCTTGAGCGTATCTCATTTTGCTGTAATCATTTTTAGTGGCTGACGTTTGTTGAACGCCGTGAACATAGGATCTTTCGTACATGGTACATTACTTTTAAATCGCTTACCGCCACACTTAAATTCAAATTTCTCTCTAGTACGCATAAATGAAATCTTCGAGCTGATCATACGGACTATCTATTGCTTTACATCATTCTAATTTTGTCTCCTCATCTACGGTGCACGCCTTGCGAATGGTTTCAGTTAGTTCGCCAAACTAAGCCCACCCAAATATTTCATTGGTAATCTCTCGAAACACACCTACATGGTTTCGGCTCTTTCTCTAAACAAGCACACCGACATGGCTTATTTTCAGTGTATCTCGAAACACACCTACATGGTTTCGGCTCTTTCTCTAAACAAGCACACCTACATGGCTTATTTTCAGTATATCTCGAAACACACCTACATGGTTTCGGCTCTTTCTCTAAACAAGCACACCTACATGGCTTATTTTCAGTTTTCTCGAAACACACCTACATGGTTTCGGCTCTTTCTCTAAACAAGCACACCTACATGGCTTATTTTCAATTTTCTCGAAACACACCTACATGGTTTCGGCTCTTTCTCTAAACAAGCACACCTACATGGCTTATTTTCAGTTTTCTCGAAACACACCTACATGGTTTCGGCTCTTTCTCTAAACAAGCACACCTACATGGCTTATTTTCAGTATTTCTCGAAACACACCTACATGGTTTCGGCTCTTTCTCTAAACAAGCACACCTACATGGCTTATTTTCAGTTTTCTCGAAACACACCTACATGGTTTCGGCTCTTTCTCTAAACAAGCACACCTACATGGCTTATTTTCAATTTTCTCGAAACACACCTACATGGTTTCGGCTCTTTCTCTAAACAAGCACACCTACATGGCTTATTTTCAATTTTCTCGAAACACACCTACATGGTTTCGGCTCTTTCTCTAAACAAGCAAACTTACATGGCTTATTTTCAGTTTTGTCGAAACACACCTACATGGTTTCGGCTCTTTCTCTAAACAAGCACGCCTACATGGCTTATTTTCAGTTTTCTCGAAACACACCTACATGGTTTCGGCTCTTTCTATAAACAAGCACACCTACATGGCTTATTTGTTAATATAATTATATATTTATCCACGTTTAGTGAAACATCTAGTTTGTTTTCCATTACCGCCACAAATTAATGATTGGCGCTATAATCAATGTTTGTCTCCAATAGGAGTAAATTTCTTTGAATAAAAGTTGAATATATATAATGTTCTGCGATGTCTACAATATTAAAATATTTAAAAACGGATGCAGTTGCCCTACCAAAATAAAAAGCGAATCAAGTTGTGTGAAGTTATAGCTTTTCAAATATTAGATTGTTTACAATTACTAGTAAACAGATTGATTTCAAATTGATCTCAAAAACTGAGTCAAATAACGTAAATAGGATTTACTCATTTTCTTTGCTCAATTCTTTTGGAATTTATCAACGATATATTTTTTGTGTTAAAAATTAATACATGACTGACATTTCGTTGGTTTCCATTCAATCAATTTTGAAGTTAATAAAAGGTTTTAGCACTCAAATAATTGAGTCGAGTGCTATTCAAAAGATCAAAATCGACGATCGTTTTGAAACTATACGACTGCGCAAAAACTGAAATACTCTAATTTTTTATAAGCTGCTCAAAAATCTATGCTTTGTTATAGAACACACAAATATATTTTACTTTACACTGTAAAATTGAAATAACTTATTTCATCGAGCATACTATTTCACGTATAGCAGGACACAACTATATTATTAAGACAATTGAAGTTATGTAATTTTCGAACGCTCGAAATGCTTTTGTATGTACTTTGAGTTTGCTATTAATATTAATTTTTAAACAGTAACTCGGTTCTCAGAAATACTTATCAAACATGTGGGTAGTTTTAACAAAATACTATTACATTCCATCGGATGATACTGCGGCTACGATCATGTATTGTTTGTAGCTAGAAGTGGCATGTAAATTATCTTAAATTTTTACTATCATTATTTTTTTTTTTTTTTTTTTTTTGAAGATTTGATTAATTATAACAAATAAACTCAAATGCTATCTTTGGGCATAAATTAATTAATCATGTTAAGGGTGTATAAAATGGATATAGGAATAACACGATCGGAGAGCAGCCCCGACCACGTGTTAAACACAGGATGGGTACAGGAATAACACGATCGGAGAGTAGCCCCGACCACGTGTTAGGTACAGGATGGGTACAGGAATAACACGATCGGAGAGTAGCCCCGACCACGTGTTAAGGTACAGGATGGGTACAGGAATAACACGATCGGAGAGTAGCCCCGACCACGTGTTAAGGTACAGGATGGGTACAGGGATAACACGATCGGAGAGTAGCCCCGACCACGTGTTAGGTACAGGATGGGTACAGGAATAACACGATCGGAGAGTAGCCCCGACCACGTGTTAAAGATGTAAAGGATAGACATAGGAGTATATTTATTATTTTGATGTAATCACAATTACTATAGCGCATGTTCTTTTAAAATAACAATTTCTAATTCTAATCTAATTTATTTCAATTCTCATTTGACATTAATTTTTAAATCTATTCTGACTTCTTTTTTTTTGAGTTTTATTGATTTTAAAAGTATTTAAACGTAATTTATAATTTTATATTAAAAATAAATATATATTTTTTCTTTTTGCACGCCATTTATTCGGCAAAGCAGGCTCAAAGTACTTGTATTTATCATCACATGTAACCCTGATTTATTAATATGAGAAATGTACAATTTTGAATTTTTAATTATGCTATCGCACATTTTAATATGCTTTTTAATAATCTACTCCCGTAATATATTTATAATACATAATACATTATTGTATATAAGTGCTGGATTACCTTTGAAGACTTGTGGGCACACAGGTTACTTCCACGTCTGATTTTTCGTGAATAAAATATAATACAAGCTTGATATTTCTTTAATGTACTTCTTGCAGACTATTTTAACATTACAATTATAGACTTGAGTGTTCACAAGTTGTCGAGCTCATGGCTCAGAACCGTCTGTCGCTCAAAATGAGGTCTCTCATATCGTAAGCCCCACTACGCGCCATCTTGCCGCGTTCTGTCCCGCCGTTTAGCTTTTACAACTTTAACCAATAGGAAGATGACGCCTAGTGTTGCCATATTTTGTCACTTATTCTAAAATAACACAATTGAAACATATTCTTTTGATGAATAAAATCATTACAAACAAGTTAAATCATTACAATAAGATAGAAATCAAGCAGATGGGTCTCCTGATGAAAAAAGTCAACCATCGCCTATAGACACCAAAGGTGTTAACGGTGCGGTGCTATCTTGAAACGAGGTCTAATGCATACCTAACTGTACCGGCTACCTTACACTCCAAACCGGAACACGACAGTGACATGCACTGACGTGTCTGGTACGTGCGAGACAATGCAGAGCTCTAACACCTAGTAGCTACAATGATAGTGACTTGCATAGCCAATCGTTCGTCTTTTACGACCTGCCTGATAGGACGGCAGTCGGCCTATTCTTTAAAAGGAGCCCGGGACCAATACGAGGGATGTAGTCATAATGATATAATAACGATATGTAAAGGTTTTTTGGTCTGTAACCATCACCGGCAAGAGCTGAAAAAATGAAAAATTGTTTTTTGAAATTAGAATAGAATTTATAAATTTACATAAAACTAGAAAGAATCATATAAATTTTTTGATGTGAAATTATAAGTTCTACACATTTTATTTAAAACATTTTTGTCTAATTTTTACCAAATTGTAATTGCAAAAAAAAACTCTTTTAACAACTCTTGGTGATGGTTGCCGACCAAAAACCCTTTACATATCGTCTTTATATCATTAAGACTACATTATATCCAAAATGCAAAGAAAAGTGCCATATTTTGATTTAACACTGACTTCGGGCTACTTGTCAGAGTGTTCAGCTAGGCCGTAGTAAATATAAAGTTGGCAATTTTGTTCACTTCAAAAATAGGTACACGTCGTTCTCGTCCAGTAATATTTACGTACGATATCACACAAACAATTTCTTTCTATAACTTGTTAAATATTTGAAAACCGTTAGATAGAGTGAACGGAACATTTTCAGAGCCTTGGGTTTATCACCTGATGATGAAATGTGTGATTATTTTAATTTATTCGAAATCTTTACGTACTCTTACGAGGCGCTATCGCCGGGGTATTTTGTCGGAATAAGAAAATTGTGTTTGACTCAGGGATTAAACCCAGAACCTCTAGTTTGAGACAAATATGCTTAAAGAAATTGTGCAGGCAACATATGATAATTAAATAAAAAAAGTAAAAAAAAATATCTTTGGACGAATTACAAGAAATTAACCGTCCTCCCCAACGAAAGTAAATTATTTTGCTTGTGATATGGGTATTAGTTAACGATACTAATACATAGAAATATCTATATTTAATAAACACTCAAACCAAGAAATAGAAATATATATGCTCACTACACAAATGTTGGTCCCTATCAGGAATTGAACCCTAGCCCCATTGATTGCGTAGTCAGGTTCGCTAACCATCCGACCAACGGGACGATATTCTTTATTTGTATGAGTATGGGTGATGGTAGTTTCAATACAGTATTTGACATTTCGTATATTCACCTGTCTGTATTTCGTAGCCTTAAACTATAAACGGTATAACGGGCGGTAATTAAGCATCCGGTATACTTTGCGTTTAGTTAGACGTAAAACGCAGCCTCCACTCACTATCATTTTACGATTTTGATTTCCGCTGAATAAATTATTAATACATTGACCCCAGATATTTAATTTCGTATACTTACGATATATCGTACGGGACATAATGTATTTATAGAAAAAATGCAACATAGTGTATTGGCACGTTCCAATCATGATAGTTAAGAATACGCGTTTTATTTTATTTTTTCACTTTATGTTCTTTATTATTTTCGAACGACTACTCGAAAAGTAGGAGATTTCAAATGCGATTTCAAATTTATTTACCGATTTGTTTTTTAAGAAGTTATACTCCTATTAGGTTCTATATCAATTTCTAGAAATATAGAAGAAGGGAGGGAGAAGCCAATTGTTGTAGTTCCACTAAATTAATACTTACTTTATTTCTACTTCTTTCTAATTGCTATTAAGCTTCGCTTTTGTAAAAACTAATGACTATGTAATTTGTAGAAGCTCTTTTCTGATGTCTTATACTTAAAAACTGCCTCCCTATGAAATACATATATTTATAAATTTTCAAGTAGGTAACCGGCCAGGCAGAGTCAATTATATAGGGTTTTGCTTACATATACTTATATATAAATGTGAGTAGGTATAATACATATTTACGTAATATATCTATACAAATAAATAAAATTGGAGTGTCTGTTTGTAATATTAAAATAACTGGTTTTAACTAAATGCATATGGATGTATACACGGTTCACATACCAAAATAACACTTTTTACGATTTTTGTCTGTCTGTCTGTCCGTCTGTCTGTCTGTCTGTCTGTTTGTTCCGGCTAATCTCTGGAACGGCTGGACCGATTTTGACGGGAGTTGCACTTGTAGATAGCTGATGGAATAAGGTGTAACTAATGCTACTTTAAAAAAAACACGCGGACGAAGTCACAAAGGCACAGCTAGTACAAAATAAAATGCTTGTCTCATAACTCTTGTCGATAAAATATTCGTACCACTTATTATACTTTGTATAAAGTCACTTGCGTTAAAAAATTTGACACAAGTCCAAGTTACTTATTAAAGTTGCCAATCGTAAATGGATGAATGATAAAACATAAAATACGAACACACTAAGTTAAATTTGTTATTTATTGCGATATTACCTAAGATTTAGTCGTTTAAAGATACTTCTATCAGAGCAATAAGTCAATTTCGACATTTATTTTAATTGACATGTTGTGTCACGGAAAAATCCTTAAACTAGCCGACCTCAGTTTATTGAAAAAAAAACACTGCAAATAATTTGATAGAATTATGTAGGAGACTTGTAATACAAGTATTATTTGGTTGCATGTACGCATATGGTTATTACATTGCAAAATTAATTTGCAACATCGGCTATGCTGAGTTATGTCTCAATAAGAAAACGCGGAAGGCAAGATCGCATGTCAGAGGCGCTGACCGTTAACAGCTTTGTAAGGAATCTGGGTCCCGGCTTTAAGCTTTTTTAACATTTACGGAATGATTAGACATTTTCTATCGTAAAAATAAGTATCTGTATGTCTGTAACATCATTATTAATTAATTAAGATTTTATCAAGAAATGTAGGTTAATGTAAAGTTAGTTACATCCTCAATACTTGTTAAAAAGCTTACATATTCTAGGACGGCAAAGTTAATATTTTTTAACGATCTTTCGCTCGCACTTGGCCGTTTTTTGCTAGTTTATATTGAAAAGCGTATGTATTTTTGATCAAATCCTGCCGATGTAGTATGACTCTGAATAAATATCGCTATAATTCAATAATTGTCGATAGTAAATAAGTTTTACTCTAAATAGCATATAAATAATAGTACTACTTCAGTTCACCAAGGTAGAATAGTTTTTGCGCAGGCGCCGTTGGTGGTGGTTCTTTAAGTCGCATTTCTTATCTTAATCGTATTTTATGTTAAAGTCGGTTAGTGTGCTTAATAATTAATGTTAACGTCACGAATAAAATTTATTGTAGGATACCGTAAGAAATTAGTTCACGCAATTATATCGCTCTCTAATTAGACTGTAATTATCAAGTTTTATGGTTAGTAACTCGTTCGTTTGGGAAATCAAAACAAGTAGAAAAAGTACACATACACACGTATATAAATGTATATATACGTACAGTGTACGATGTATTTTTAACAAAAAAAAAGTTAATGTTATTTATATGTTTATATTTATTTGAGTGATTGAAATTAAATGCACCATGATTGCCAATACGGTGTGTGTGGTTGTATCCTAGAGATGATATAATATAATATATCTTCTCTATGATACAACGGAACAAGGAAGGACTTTGGCGAGAAACCAGGTTGCTGGGCCGTAGTGGTGTGCGATACATACTAAACAATCTAATCATGCACGGCCAAGTTGATCTATTTATTTAAAACGTGAAAGATTTTTGATATTGATATTATAATAACTTACGAAATAACTTAAGACAAAGGGTCCCTTAAGTACATAGGGACTTAATAAATTAACCGACTTGGTATTACATGGATCTCACAACGTTGTCCCACAACACAGACTTGTTTTTTTTACAGGATGTTTTTGATGGCATAATATATACATACATATACATAGAGTAGGCGAACCATAAGCGCGTATGTAAGCGAAAATGTCCTGTTAATAGAAAGAGAAAGAGCATACATTTGGTATAATGGTTTCTGTTTAATGACTATGGGCATTATGTATTTGATTAGCTTCTTCAATAAATTGACGCGCATGCTTTTTGTGTTTCTCTGCTGCAAATTTGATTTTAAAAAGAGAAACGAGTGCCAAATTCTTTGTTGTTTCTCTCTGCATAGACGCGACGTCTTTTGGATTGACTAGCCTACTCTACGTATAATACCACTATGGGATATATACGTATATTATGTAAAACAGATGAAAAATATAACAGCTGGGTTGTAATTATGGCAATTAGCAACAATTTGAACGTAAAATGTTTTGCTGTTCAATTTGTTATTAATTGATAATATTTTGAGTGAGTTCCAATACTATATAATTTCATGTAAAAGTTGTTTGTTACTAAACTACAAATAAATGATAAAAGATTGTAGTTTTTTGTTATAATTACATTGGTTCACATACCGATAAGATTTTGGCAAGTATTTTATTAACGTCACAAAATTACTCGCTAACATATAGCATAAAAATTTCACAAGAGACTAAAATAGCATGTTAACAACCTTGACAGTTTGTCATGAAGGCTAAGGAAGCTTACGTGTGGTAGTCCCTGAAATTTCCATCACATGATAAAACTCACAAATCGTAAATATATGTCAAGGAATTCATGCACTTAAACTTAATAATAAAAGTTCCCCACAAAACTTCACTTCCTCCCAATATATGGTTGTTTGTCACGAGAAATTTAAATATAACATCTACTGTCTTCACATACTGGCCAATGACTTCTACATGAAACGAGGTAGACATAATCTGCTCTTAGTGGAGGAATCTATCATTTCTTCTTTAATAACTTTCTAATTGTGTGTTGAATGATAATGGCGAAATTCTTTAAATATTTTTTTTATATAATTTAGCATTGTCAAACCAATAAAATTTTCCAAAACCAAGAAAATTTAAATCGAACTTCCAGTTTCTTGTTAACATTAAAAAATATGACAGTATCTGTCATAAGTTTTGCATCAAGAAGTGTACATTCCTGACCTTAAACGCCTTTATTCCCGATGTCCTCCACCTGCGCGTCCTCCACCAATAAAAATTATTCCCGCTGTAGCTATCCATGATTGAAAAGTTTATTATAATGCACGAATATAATATGTAGGTAACCTAATCTTAAAATATAGCTTTTAAAGTTATCCATGATTAAAATGTTTATAATAATGTACATATAATTATAGGATCAGATAAAAATGTGCTGTTCACTCGCAAAATTGTAAAGGATTAATAGATGGCTTGTAAAAACTTTTATTTAAGTTTTTTTACTTTTTTCAGTATGTATGATATGTCTTTTATCTGGATTAAGCAGTTTTTGACATCACCACGTACGATAACGCTGAACATGGATTGTTATCGCCCTTGAATACACATCGCAATCATAACAAGGGGAAGCACAGTGTACATAGGACTATAAAGCTCCTATCTGATAACACGGGTTAATATTGTCGTTCGTGTTAAAAAAGCTGTTAGGGTGGAACTTGGAAGATAGCAACAAGGGACTATAAACATTTTAAGCGTTTAAGTAGTGTTAACATAACGATAAGTTTGTTGTATTTAACTTTAAATAATGTGAGGTCAGTGTCGTTCTACGAAAAGTTGAATTCGCTTTTTGTTTAATTTTATTTTCAATCGATTCTAAGTAGGAGGTGGTAGGAGGTACTTAAATTATTATATTTTTATAAGTCATTCAGACTTTTAAATAAATACTGTAAGGTTCGTTTTTAATAATAGACAGTTTGACGTACACCGATGTTTATTCTTTCAAGACTTACAGCAGAATGACCCGAGTAGGCTGGTACAAGGTATTTTATAGTATCACACAGTTTAACAATAATTAAAAGTAGGGTAGATTGAAAAATGTCAACTTCAACCAGATCAGTTCAGATGGCATCACTTCCAAGTTTATAATTTGATATAAACGATTCCACGATGTTGCAGAAGTGGCGCCACTGTAGTTCAGCATTTGATAACAACAAATTCTAATAACTGTTATGTGAGAAACGAATATTAATATTACGTTCAAGCATTATTAATATTACAAATAAATATACCTAACAATACTTATTACTTAATATACCACGTGTTAGCCCAGGCTCTCTTTGAAAAATAGACCATTAGCCGTTCTTCTAAGCAGCTCATAAAAGCAAACGATTGCCTAAACGTTACATTATCGTCGTGACTACTAGGTGGTAGAGTTTTGCAATGCCTGGGTCTGATGCAACCGCCTTACCAATTCCTGTCGCAATAGCGTAAGTGCTCATCACTGTCGTGTTCCGGTTTGGAGTGTAACGTAGTAGGTAAACTTATGCATGTGGCACTACCATTCCGCCACACGGGTAGTAAAGCACCATTAAAATATTTGGTGTCTACATGTGATGATTTGTCTAATTCCATCAGAATTGTCGTCTGCTCGTTTGCTATCCTACAATATAAAAAACAGTGAATCGATTTTAAAATTAATTTTGTTGCTGGCACTGTATTTTTCGTATTCGGTTCCAATTTATAATTGAAGCACATATTATTAAGAGTTCTGTTAAATAAATCATGTTTCTAAATGTATAAATGGCACCTCTGTGGTCTGGTGGTCCGGTGTTAGTGTTGTCCACACAAGGTCCCGGGTTCGAATCCCGGGTCAGGCAAATCATAAATGTTTTTTTTTTTATAGAAGAGAGGGCAAACGAGCAGGAGGTGCACCTGATGGTAAGTGATCACCACCGCCCATGGACATCCACAATACCAGAGGTCTTGCAGTTGCGTTGCCGGCCTTTTAAGAATGAGTAAGCTCTTTTCTTGAAGGCCCCCAAGTCGTAACCGTTTGGAAACACCCCTGCCGGTAATTGGTTCCACAACAAAGTAGTGCGAGGCAAAAAGTTTTTTTCAGTTTTCTGATAAAAAACATTGGCCGGGATTGGGTAAGTTCCCGGTTGGCGATAGGCTTGCCACTTATCACATTGTGGATCTAAGCATCTTCGGGTAACCGTGGGTGCACTGTTTTTACCTCTGCCTACCTCTTCAGGGATACGGACGTGAAAATACTTTTTTATGAGTGTATTGATAACCCAGTATAAAAGTATTTCATCTATATTATCTATATAAATATTATAAATGCGAAATGCGTTTGGATGGATGTTACTTAATCACGCAAAAACTACTGAACGGATTTGAATGAAATTTGGCGCACGTCACGTATACGATTCATTTGGTCATTCATTACGAGTCATTTGGTCACGTATACGATGACCTGGAATAACACATAGATTACTATTTATCCCGGAATATTTGGGTGATCCCGCGGGATTCACCAAAAACTTATAATGCAGCGGGCTGCACGCTGCAGCTAGTACCAAATATTTTATACTTTTCCTTATTTTATCGTTATTATTTTATGTTTTATGATTGACATTAATTGATATATGTTAAATACATGACTCTTTTTATGTATTGAAAAGAGCAAATGCGAGATTTCTACCGATATTTTCCTCTCAGAAATAGTCTTCCAAACCAGTGGTAAATTTATAATTCGACTAACTGTAAAATCCCTAAAAGTTTATGTGGACAAATAAACATTTTAGATTCTGATAAATATTAAAGTTCGCAATATACAGTGTTTTTGTTTAAATTGCAAATTTTGTTATTTTATGTCCTTTAAAAAGAATGTAAATTTTATTAGGTACTTACCCTTTGCTTCACCCAAGATAGCATCTTCTTATTACTACGCCACTTGTAAGCGGGGGTTTCATCTTAAATTTTTTGATGTGCCTACGAAACGGTTGTTGTATGATATAAAAATTATAGTATTATAATATATATATATATATATATATATATATATATATATATATATATATATATATATATATATATACGTAATACTTTTTTAAATGTCGTATATTATACGTGGATGAGTGGTCCGAAATTATTATTATACTGTCAATTCAGAGTATAATGTTAACATGTACAGAAATAAATTTAACAGCACGATATGGTAATAAACATTGATATATCTCATTTTATCAAAAATAAAATATACCCGTCGATTCCTTGCTATCTAGGCGAAATGTATCCGACGTTCTACATTCTACCATCACGCCATAAGCGATCATGCTTGTGGCGTGATGGTCGAAGATTCTCATCGTCGTATAATTAAAAATGACTATATAGTATATATATATATATATATATATATATGTATATGTATATATATATATATATATATATATATATATATATATATATATATGTATATGTATATATATATACATATATATATATATATATATATATATATATATATATATATATATATATATATATATATATATATATATATATATCAATTGCTGTTCGTTAGTCTTGCTAAAACTCGAGAAAGGTTGAACCGATTTGGCAAATTTTGGTTTTGAATTAATTTTTGAAGTCAAGGGAAGGTTGTCAAACTTGTCGCTGTCGTGTTCCGGTTTGGAGGGTAAGGTAGCCGGTAAACTTATGCATGTGGCATTAGACCTCGCCACAAGATAGCAACGCACCATTAACATCTTTGGTGTCTATAGGCGATGGTTGACTCTTTCCATCAGGAGACCCATCTGCTTGTTTGCTATCTTATGATATAAAAAAAAAAAAAAAAGGTTTAAAAGGTGAGAAAATATAGAAAAAAAAATAAGAGTAGTTATTAGTAATACAATAGTAACTAATATGTATTCTGTGGTGAAATCCTTAACGACAATTGATTTTACTTGCAATTACCAGGACCGACAGCCTGACGTGTTCTTCTGGGAATAAGGGTGTTGACACATCCCAATTTTTCTGATTTCAAGCTGGTACTGAAATTTCTATAAACCCTAAACCATTTTATACCAAACCATTCAGGTTTGGCGTAAACTATAATAGGGTTATTCATTTGTCCATGATAAATTGCCAAACAGGATAATTATAGCGCCAGCGAATGAGACAGAATAACACAATCACTATAATTTAAACGCAATAAACAAACGACTCTCAATCTACCTATGCCTCTGGAAACCTTGATGTGTAAAAAATTGATGTGGGATATAACGAGAAGTACACCCTCTTAAATAAAAAAAATGTAAATGACAGAGTTCTCTGCACGGTTTAGAGGGATAATAATTATCATTGATAATTGGCTACATTTAAAAATCTGTTTGATAATTTACCTTATTACATATGTTTATAATAAAAATTTCGCGTTTTAAAATTGAAATTATAAACCGCGAAAACGCTCTAGACTGTCATGGCTTCATAATGATATTCACGCCGTGGTTGGTATTACATAATACTTACGTATGTACCAGTCATGGTTGGTATTATACATATTATACTTTTTATGAAAATGACAAGATCAAGATGACGTTTTCCACGGTGTGACGTAACACTTCCAGATTTGCGTTCACTGTCTTAAGTTGACTTAATGTCTATTTTTGTCGAATTCATGTCCTAATAATATTATTAATCCTTATATTTTTATAACAAGTATTTTAGGGTTTCGTTATCTTCGTGTTATAATTAATAATCATTAAAAACTACTATATATTCGATTAATCCTTAATTAACACAAACCGTTTTTGATAATTATCAAGATACATATGGGTTTGATAATTATATTTGATTAGTACCTATAATAAAAAAATTTGGCACTTTCACGACTACGACTCTTCAGATACATACACTCCTTATCAAGTTAACGCAGTAGAGGTTGATGAGGATGATATTCCACTCATTAATTTAATTATAACTTTCCGTATTTTGATTTATTTGTAAGCTTTAGCCAGGACATTATGAACAAAAAAAAATTAAAAAAAGATTACCTTGATTTTAAAATGCATATTATTTACTAAACTACTTTAATTTTACTGTAAATGTTTAAATGTAATACCAGTTAAAAATCAGTAGATAATTTTTGGATGTCGGTTTATTTTAATGATCGGATAATTATCTGGTAATTATCAAGGAACATGACATATTTATTTAACATCTTGATAATTTCAAACCCGAGCATAAACGAATTAAGAATTATTTCTTTTATAATCGGTTGAAAAACTAGTTTGTTTATATTTGAATAAGCTAATTTAAGTATTTTACTTAAATAATAGTTATTTCATCCTCGAAGCAAGTTATATATGATGAATACGAAACATTCCAAATTGCAAAAACTAATTTCGACCAGAACAGAAACTTTGCTAAAACCAGAGATAAGGCTTTTTAAGCTACTTACATCTGTGACAGAACTGTAAAAGCCAGTTTTAATCATTTCCACAAATAATTATCTTAAAATAATAAAATATTACTTTTCGCGTCTAATATTTTAAAACGTAACATATTTGTGTATGTTATGACAGCGGGTTTTTTTTACACCTAACAGTAAATCTATTCTATAAAAGGGACCTGAATTAACACAGAGGTTTTATATAAGATAGAAAACAAGCAGATAGATCTCCTAATGGTAAGAGAAACATCGTCTATAGATACCAAAGATTTTAATAGTGCGTTGCTATCCATGAGGCGAGGTCTTAATGCCACATGCATACCTTCACCTGATACCTTGCCCTCAAACGGAACACGAAAGTAACAAACACTGATGCTATTGTGACAGGGAGGAATTAGGTGAGGCGGTCGTTTTTTTGTGGGGTGGGCATATTCAATCTAACGTCAAGAGATGCTCCGATTACGATTTATTAATTTTATCGACTATCGAAATAGGTAATGACCGTCATCGCCACATTTGCCATTATTGTTTACGATAGCCGGACCAACACGGAACACGGATAAATTATTATACTGTGTTCAGTGCCACATCACAGTATTTAAATACTTTTTAAACGATTTTTACCATGGTATAATTAAGTATCGAAATAGTATGTTACAAGTAGACCTTACATTATTAAAAATAGAGAAAAACCAAATAACCAAAGAATCGAACTATAACCTCATGATCTAGACATAAATTCATATTTTGCGATATATAGATAATTCTAAACAGCAATATGCAGTGTCATAAAATGAATTACGGACTAGTGACAGCAGAAACATTTTTTATTTATCATATATTTTTTCGAGGCTAAATCAAAGATCGCGCCACGTACGTTAGGGACGTAAAAGTGAATTGCTGCTGATTTTTTTGTAATATTACTTCAGATAATACACTCACGATATTTCGTGAGAAAAAAATTACGAAATAGACAGGGTAAAGCAACAAACACGTTTAACTTTAAAAACTAAATGCTGTACGATTTTTAGCGCATTCTAAATTAAAGACATTTTAACTTAAAAAAAAAAACGATATTCTGATGGTTCCAGAGCACATATTCCAAGCAAAAATTACATGCTGTTGTTTTTCTAGCACATCACACTAACAAACACACTTCAGCTTTAAAAACGAAATACTTTTGGTATTTTAGCACATCCCAAATTAGCAAATATACTTCGAGTTTATGAATGAAATGCTATTGATTTTTTAGCACATCACAATCACTCTTTGGTTTTAAAATAAAATGTTGGCATTTTAGCACATTACATACTAACAAACACACTTTAGCTTTAAAAATGAACTGCTGTTGGTGTTTTTAGCACATCACAATCCGACAAACGCTCTTTAGCTTTAAAAATAAAATGCTCGTGGTGTGTTTAGCGCATCAGAAACCAACACAATTTAGTTTGAATAATGAAATGCTGTTGGTATTTTACCATATTATAAACCAACAAACATATTTTAGCTTTAAAAATGAAATGCTGTTGTTTGTTTTTAGCGCCTCACAAACCAACAGACATACTACAAAGATGATAATTTAAACCTGTTTTTTAAATTGTTAACTTGGTAGCGTGTTCCAATATCTAGTATTTCTGTATCCAGTAATTCCAGTATTTCTGAATCAGGAAACCTGGATCAGATGTTTACTTTTAAATGAAACAAAATGAGAGGTGAACCTACACAAACAAAAATAGAATATTCCAAAACGGTTAAACGTAAAAGTAAAAAATTCGAATTGAGAGCCTTCTCTTTTTGGAAGTCTGCAACAAATGCTAAGTTGTTCTTTTTCCGTGCAGAGCATTTTATCTTAAACTATTCATAATAGTCGGATTACGGTTTTTGCGGAAATCAGAATGGAAAAATTTTAAAATACAGAAAGAGCTGAAATTGTTATTTGGGTAGCCTAACGTCGCGTCGGGCCAGTCTAGTACTTTGTATCATACTTATTCTCACCGAAAAACAAGTACATATATGGTATACATATGGTATAAGTACAAAAATTCTTTCACCACTTAATTCTTTGTTAGCTACAATAATATATCAGACAAAACTGATATATTTCTACTCCAATTTGTTCAATTTTGTGCGACATTAAAAACGTATGATGATGTATATTTAATTCCTTTTTTGTTTGTTTATATACATCAATATTTTATTTTCTCTATATACATTATTAATAATACCAATAGTTTCTTTGTGTCTATTTACTATGTGTAGTTATAATTTTATATAGTGTATAACTATAATGTGTTTTCATATGGTCTTATCTATATCCATATTAATATTAATATTAACCTATATTATCTATATTAATATTATAAATGCGAAAGTTTGGATGTATGGATGGATGTTTGTTACTCAATCACGCAAAAACTACTAAATGGATTTGAATGAAATTTGGCACACAGGTAGATGGTGACCTGGAATATCATATAGGCTACCCCGGAAAAATTAAGTGGTCCCGCGGGATTTGCCAATAACTTTTATAATGCAGCGGGCTGCACGCTGCAGCTAGTAATATTATAAATGTGAAAGTTTAGATGTTTGGATTCATCCAATATATACATGGGGCACACTAAAAGTTTTGCACTTCTAGTTAATCGGAACTATTTGAATTTCGAATGTTATATTTTTAAAATGTTGCAACCTTCTTAGTAATAAAAAAAAGAGTTGGCGGGAAATGATTTGCCAATTGTTTTTTTGTCACACATCAAAGTTCTACCTACGCAAATGGAATTAAGTCGAAAAGATTTTAGAGCGATGATTTTTTTATGATTTTAAAAGTTCTCTTTCTCTGCAAGACTGCCGCTCATCTTCAAAATGCTTTTGGGACAGAAGCACCTTGTTTGAGCACCGTGAGGCGATGGTTTGCTGAATTTGAGAGAAGTCGAGTTTCTTTACATGACGAATTTCGTGAAGGGCGGCCTTCGAGCTAATTAAGCGGCGTTAAGCGCTTAATTGAAGAAAACCCCCGGATTACCTATGAGACAATTCGAGAACTATTGGGGATTGATATGAGCTAAATTCAGAAAAACACGAAGAATTGAAAGTTCGGAAACTTTGTTGTCATTAGATCCGTCATGAATTGACAGCAGAGTAGAAGCGGGCTCGCGTGGAATGGTGCTCACAGATGCTACTGAAGTACGACCACGGACATTCTAATGCCGTTTATGACATTGTCACAGGAGACGAAACGTGGATTTATTGTTTTCAACCCGAAAAAACAACAATCTTGTGAATGGGTGTTTGATAATGAGAACAGGTCAACAAAAGTGAGACAGGCGAGAAACGTTGGTAAAAAAATGATCGCGTTTATTTCCTCAGCTACGGGCCCCATCTGTACAATTCCACTTGAAGATCAAAAGAATATTAATGCCCCAGGGTGTTAGAAAAAGTTCGCGAAAGACACCTTCTCCTACACCATGATAACGCTTCTTCACACACGGCCAACAAAACAAAGTCATTTTTAGCTTCTGAAAAAGTACATCTCTTCACTCATCCTGCACATAGCCCCGACCTAGCACCCTGTGATTTCTGTATTTTCCCCAAAATCAAAGATTTGATGAGAGGTTTTACTTTTACCAACTCCGAAGAGGCAGTGATAGCGTTCAATCAGCACGTAGAAAACTTGCCTTCAGATCTGTGGTCCCCCTGTTTTAAAAAATGGTTCGATCGCATGAAAAAATGTTTAAAATGTGCAGGAGATAATTTGGAAAAGCAATAAACATAATATTTTGCTTATAACATGTTGTTTGTTTAAGTTACGCAAAACTTATAGTTTGACCTACGTATATGTTTGGATGGATGGATGTTTGTTACTCAATCACGCAAAAACTACTGAACGTATTTATATGAAATTTAGTACACAGGTAGATAATGACCTGGAATAGCACATAGGCTACTTTTTATCCCGGAAAAGTTAGCCAATAACTTTTTAATGCAGCTTTAATAGTTAATGCATTATGAAAACTCGATAGTATAATTAATAAATAAATAAACTTTTGCTTTAAGTGAAAATAAGTATGATTCGAAGTTATTTACATTGTAGTATAATGTTTATATCACGTGCTTTATTATATTTTCTTTCTTAATTATAAAGAATTAACTCCTTGAGTAACTAGAGGCCTACATTACACATAATTATGAAATAGATTGTAGAATATGATAGTAGCATCATCTGTGGGGCTATTAACTCGATTGAGGAAGTTATTATATTATGTTATTATCTTTTGTTTATATTACTACTAGCTGACCCGGCAAACTTTGTTCTGCATTTTTAACTATTCTTATTTTTTTCTATATTTTCTTACCTTTTAAACCTTCCCTGGACTTCAACAATTAGTTCAAAACCAAAATTAGCCAAATCGGTTCGAGTTTTAGCAAGACTAACGAACAGCAGTTAATTTTTATATATATAGATTTGCTAGCTTAATGAATTTTGCATAGAAATTAGGAGTGAAATAACAGTAAATATGCTGTCCACGCGTATGTCTCAAAACCACGGAAAGTTTATCTAAACTAATGTTATAAAGAAGTAATTTGCTTGTTATGGAAAAATTTATTTAGTTATTTTTTTATATCATAAGATAGAAACAAGCAAATGGGTCTCCTAATGGAAAGAGTCAACCATCGCCTATAGACACTAAAGGTGTTAATGGTGCGTTGCTATATTGTGGCGAGGTCTAATGCCACATGCATAAGTTTACCGGCTACCTTACCCTCCAAACCGGAAGTGAACGACAACGACAAGCATTGACGCTATTGTGGTAGGAATAGGTAAGGCGGTGGTACCAGACCCGGGCGAGAAAATGCAGAACTCTACCACCTAGTAGCCACAATTTTAGTGACTCGCATAGCCAATCGGTCGCTTTTTACGACCTGCCTGGCAGAACGGCAGTTGGTCTATTCTTCAAAGGAGCCCGTAAGCCTCACGTGGGAAAGAGTTATTGAAAGAAAAAAACGTATTATTTATCAGTATGTGACTTTATGATCTAGCAGTATCGAAATGGTAGGTCATATTATTTTTATATCATAAAATAGCAAAGAAATAGGCGGCTTTCCTGATGGAAAGATATAATTACTTATAACTAAACTACTGACCACTTATTGCTAAAGAATTTCCCTAAACCGTAGTGCAAGCTGCTACCACTTTAGATAAGTTGGAGAATTAGCAAGTATGTATGTATTACCATGAGCCTAGTAGAGCCAGCAGGCATATATAAGCATGAGTTCAATTCATAACGTGGTTGTCGAATTTGGAAAGGAGAAGTCACTTTTAACGGGACTGTTCTTAGCGTGGTACGTTTCAAAATCCATTATGTGAAAATATCGTACTATCTTGTACTCATCAGGTCAACGAAGAAGCTGACTACGTTAAAGAAGAAACAACATCGCCTATAGACAAGAAAGATGTTAATGGTGCGTTGCTATTCTTGTGACGGGGTTTTTATGCCACGTGCATAATTTTACCGACTTCCTTACCCTCCAAACCGTAACACGACGCTATTGACAATGACAATGCAGAACTCTACCACTTTCACGGTGGTAGTGACTCGTATAACCAAACGGCTCTTACGTGCTGCCTGCCGGAACGACAGATAGCCCATCGGTTTTTCTTCAATAGGAGCCCGAACCAACATGTGAAAAAATTATATAATACAAATATTTACGGCACAAATTATACTTATTGATCTAACCCCAAAGTAAGCAAATTATTTGCTTGTGTTATGGGTGTTAGTCAACGATACTAATACATAGAAATACATATATAAATACTAGAATATATTTAATAAACACCCAAACCTGGAAATACAAACATTTATGCTCATCACATAAATGCTTGTCCCCGTCGAGGATCGAACTCGAGCCTCGTCGATTGCGTAGTCAGGGTCGCTAACCACTCGACCAACGGGGTGGTATATATGTGTTGGTTTCATATCCCGTTGTAATTTAAGAATGAAAATTGTTATTCAGTGAGCACACGTGGTTACACAAATGATGAGCTGTACATTTTTGTCTATGTTTCTGTACGTTTTAATACAACCCAAGAAAAGGAGGAGTGATTTTGATATAATATATTCGTATACAGTTAAAGTAGCAAATTATAGGCTTTATAATTTTGCCTGTCTGAATGTCCTTTTTTTAACTTAAGAAAGGCTTGACTGATCGTGATGAACATTGGTATTCAGCGAGAACACGCAATTGCCTTTCGTTATAACTCAATAACGGTTTGAGCATCAAGAGAACACGTGATTGCGTAAATGATGGTATATATTTTTTATATGATAGGATAACAAACAAGCTGATGGCTCTCCCGAGGGCCTATAGATACCAGATATAGTGACAACCATAGCCTAAATACACCTAAGGTATTAACGGTGCGTTGTTATCCATGTACAAAAATACATGCATATATACAAATATTATACGTATATAATAATATATATATATAATAATATATACAAATATTATACGTATAAATGCGAAAGTTTTTGAGTATGCATGTATGGATGTTTGTTTCTCTTTCACGCAAATACTAATAAACCGATTACGATGAAATTTGGTACCTAGGTAGCTGAAGATCCAGAATAATACATAGGCTACTTTTTATCCCGGAAAAATTAGAAAAATTAGATCATCCACGCTAATATTATAATTGCGAAAGTCTGTCTGTCTGTCTGTTACGCTTTCACGGCTAAGCCGCTGTACCGATTTTCATGCGTTTTGGCATGGAAATAGTTGAAGATCCGTGGTCAAACATAGGCTAATTTTTTTTTCAAAAATCAACCCCTAAGCAGCTGAAATAGGGATGAAATTTGTATGAAAAACTATACCGACGACATGTTAATCTACTCGCGGGCAAAGCCGTGCGGGTCAGCTAGTAATGTTATAAATGTGAAAGTAACTCTGTCTGTCTGTTCTTTACGCCTAAATCACTGTACCGATTTGGATGAAATATAGTACAAAGATAGTTTGAGATCCGAGAAATGACATAGGATTTTTAATCCCAGAAATCCCACGGAAACTTGAATTATGCCGGTAAAACCCCGCGACTATCTTTTAAACCACGGTAATAAGCTAAGGCGACGGCTATTTTAGTTTTTTTCCACGCAGATTATGTCGCGGGCACAGCTAGTATTTTAATATGATAATCAATTTTATTGTCTTCTAAATAAAATTAACTACTAAGATGGAAAGGCCAAGACCACAAGTTATTCACGTTGACATTTAAAAAGCCACTTTATTATATAGGATGCTAATTAAGAAGAACTAATGACATTTGGAGGTTATCTAACTTGTTTGTGCTGTATATGTTTAGAAGCTTATACTGGTCAATTCACGAGGACATACAAGGCAACGAACGGCGATTAGCTTCATTCCTTTAGATTTGTTTATTGATACGAGAATTTTATTTATGAGACTTGGTAATAAAAATATTTAAAAATTGTAGTGATCTTATGAACAATAGTGCCTTCATGCTAAAGAATACACTCCAAAATGTATATTTTTAAACAAATAAATATTTTTTTGACACTGGCGGGATTTGAAATAATAAATCAAACAAAAAAATCAAAATTATAGGGTGACTAAATTAAAAAAAAACTCATAACTATAGTGATCTTATGATCAGTAGTGGTTTCAGGAAGCATTTACTCCGAAATATATATTTAAACAATGAAATATTTTAGCACTGGTGGCTTTTGAATCTGTGACTTTTGTCTACAGCACAGCGTCCGTTTTGGCGCTTTCGCCCTCAAAATACCAAATTCAGTCGAAAAAAGAAATTTTGCCCGAATCTGGTATTTCTTTTTATTAATAAGAGCCTGTCCATATGGCGCGTTGCGTAATCGCAAAGTAAATTTTTTAACGCATCGTCGGCCCCACGAGCGCTGCATCATCGCTGGAAGACTACAACGTCGTCGAAATGAATTTACCTTCCGGCTTCGCATCGTGTGTACACTATGGTTATTTAAAGATATGGGCGTTTTTGTTATATTCCGTCAGCGATTCACATCGATATAGTTATTGACGTTTTCATAAACGTTGTGATACTATCTTACTTCAACGTAAAAAAAAAATTTGAGAATAAATAAAAGTTAATGTGAATAAATAGACGAAATATTAAATTACAAGATTTTTTCGCATTTAAAAAGATGATTGTCTATTAAAACGCGCAGTTAACTTGGCAGTTGGAATTGGTATCGTTGCGCGAGCTCATCGTTTATTTACAGTTGGCTGTTGTATTCATTCGCTCGTATCGGCCAACTGTGTTATGATTGACATCGGTTATTGTCGCTTACGGTCGGTATTATTCGATACCTGTCATCGCGTTGAATTTAAGTGTTATTTCGACACCGGATGCTACCACCATGAACTTACATCGTTGATCGGCAACGTTTTATTAAAAACGGCCACCTCCAGTTATTTTTATACCTAATAGTATGTAACACGACGTACCGACAGCGTTCAGTCGACGCAACGTTAATGCAAAGAGCCATATGGAATGACAAATGTAATCAACTTATGCTTTTGGCTAATATACATTCTAGTAACACGGATGACTTAATACTTTTACTGTCTTCGGTGTTTATAAGTGATGATTATCCATGCTATCAACCATCAGTGACGGAAAGCCATCAGGGGAAATATTTGCTTATTATCTGTCCTATGATATAAATAAAAAATCCTTTATCCTTTTAATGCTATCGGATTAGTAAAGCGGCCATTCACTGACAAGACCCAGCAGAAAATACTGAGGGGGCTTGACTTTTTTGCACTAGACGTTTCTCGCTGCATAACCCGCGTACTTTCTAATTTCGCGGGAAAATTGAAATAAAATGCAGCTTATATATTAGGAATAACGAAATTTTTAGTTTATTAACATTCAAAATTTCAGTATTTCCAGAGATTACTTCCTTTAAACAATTTTTTAAACTTACAAACTACCTCTTTATAATATTAGTATAGGTTACAGAATATAGATAGTATAGATAACAGAATGTAGATAATATAGATTATGAGATTTCCCGGGTCACAACAAACGTATTAGTTTTTCCCATGTAGTGTAGTGAAATATAGCTGTCCGGGAGTCTGTGATTTGAAAGGGGATTTAAAGCCACAGAATACCTAAAAGTAACTGTAAAACTATAGGTTCGTATTAGCGCAAAAATATGAGATATTTATTATCCTACCTACCAAATTTGTATTAAGTGATAGAGTTTTGCTACTCTGTCAACTTTGAATAAAGTTTTCTTATTGCTCATTTCATTTTAATATAATAGACCCGGATAACCACTTTAATAGTGAAGTAGTTCCTACGTGCCAAATTAATGAATATCTTTCGACTATTATGTTATTAAAAACAACTTGGTGTTATTTATATACATAACGCGTATATCTGGTTTTATCACGGAACTTTGTAACACCATCCGTAGTGGATCTGTATTTGGCAAATATTATTTCGAAGTGTAATTTTTGTTCACGAAACTTCCATACCAGGTATAATGTTTAAAAACGAGAAGATGACAAAACAAAGAAATACAGAAGAAAATTAAAACTATCGTACATTATGACGGAGAAACTGAAAACGGTTGTTTTATCGTATTTCCAAATTCTTTTTTTACTAATCTCGTATAAATAAAGGAGATTGATAAGATCGGCCTAAAAGGGCTACAAGAATATAGCGTCAGCCGAAATTATTTAATTATTTTAATTTACAATAAGTCAATATTAGAATTCAACGGACACTTTTTAATAGCAAATTTATTTTAAAAGGATTTTAGTTGGAAGTCATGAAACTAATCAAACTTGTACGCTTTTCCTTATTTCTAAATCAAGTAAAGGTTTTTCTTTTCTGCCATAAAGTTAACACTTTCTTTTATTTTCAACCAACCAAACAAATTATAAAATGTTAAATAGGTAAGACGCAAAATTTTAAACAAACTATTGTATAAAATGCACCAAAAATGAAAATATTTATTATTATAGTCGAAACCTACAACATAGAAGGCTGTATAAACAAGTACTCTTAGTATCGTCCGAAAGAAACAAAAAAAAGTGTCATCTTTTTACACTGTGAACGAGTAAACAAAAGTTCTATCGTTTCTTAACTTTTTTTTTTAAATCAAATAATCTTCATGATGAGAGTAATACAAAAATGAATTATATGTATGTTGACGATTTATTGCGATGTGAGTGACTTAAAATCGAATGTAACAATTGTAAATGCAAGTAATATTAATCGTTGAAAGAGCTTCGTCAAGTTTAGTATTATAAAAAGTGTCCGTGATACAATTTACTATTCAGAAGGAATTAATAATGTATTACAATACAGTCAGCAGCTATCATCATGTGTTACTTCATAGGCCAAATTTGTGTGGAGCCTCATCATTCTCTCTTATACAGAATGATGTTACGTTAATTAAAAAAAATGCAATATAATTTTAGCTTAAAATTTTCCCGTATAGAGAGAAACGTGTTAAAACAAAAATTCACGACTTGGAATATTTTAAGATTCTAGCTTTACAATAAACTTAGCAAGTGAGCTTAGTGTGTGTTCGATCTAATGAATCAAACTTAAAAAAATCAGACAAAAAACTTTAAACTTCCTTAACATAAATATTAGAATCCCTAACAGAAAATTAAGAATCGTTTCAAAATATGCAACTGGCTTGGCGCTAAATATGTAAGCGGTTTGCCCACTCTCGCTACCCACATGTTGTATTAAGGGCACTATAATTGGATCGAGGAGATTTTTAACTGCTGTACAATTATTTATGAAATCAAAATATTTTTGTCATATTTTAAAGTTGTTATTAATTCATATTGTATATTATTATTGCAGTTGACTATTGGGGTATGAAAGGCGTTGGCCCAACAAAAGCGCCTCATTATTAAGTAGACGTATAGAGTCAGGTCTGAAAGAAAGTTAAATCAGAAGATTTTGTCTTCTGATTTGCCTTTAACTTCTTCTGAACGAAGAAAGAAACTTACTGCGGAATTAATATTCAAAAAATTATTTCATGACGATTTTTTTTGCTTAAATCTTTAATCAATATTATTCTTTGCTGGGCAAATATTACAGCTTCTAAATGACCTGATATTGCTCTTAAATTCTTGAGTGTCAAATTATATGAGCTGCTGATAAGGTTGGAGAAGAAAAATAATCTGGATATTTTGATTATAAATTGCAATAAAATATTTATGTAATAATAAGAGGAAAACACACAATTTTGTGAGTCCCTATAGTCTCTAACGATGTTGACAGTTATAAATAACTTAGATTCCATTTGTGCTATGTCCCACGAACCTCCATTTTAGATAAGCGTTCCATAAATATTAAAAAGTTGAAACTAGTTCAGCAACGCCTGTTTCAAGGATTCCTGGTCCAACACGGACTTGCAACCTACAAGTCGTGTTGTATGTAACCTCTACTTCTGATTAACGATTAAAACAACTTTCAATGTGATTTATTTGCGCTATTTTTAGTTTAAATATTCCTGAGTGTAGTAAATCCTTATAGGCTCATAGATATATATTTTTATATTAGATAGCAAACAATCAGGTGGTTCTCGTAATGAAAAGAGGCAATCATCATCTATAGACACCACAGATGTTTATGGTGCGTTGTGTTATCCATCAGACACATTTATTATAGTACATATACGTAGGTCACACTATAAGTTTTGCGTAACTTAAAAAAACAACATGTTATAACAAAAATATTATGTTTATTGCTTTTCAAAATAATCTCTTTTACATTTTAAACATTTTTTCATGCGATCGAACCATTTTTTAAAACAGGAGGACCACAGATCTGAAGGCATGTTTTCTACGTGCTGATTGAACGCTATCACTGCCTCTTCGGGGTTAGTAAAAGTAAAACCTCTCATCAAATCTTTGATTTTGGGGAAAATACAGAAATCACAGGGTGCTGGGTCGGGGCTATGTGCAGGATGAGTGACGAGATTTACTTTTTTAGAAGCTAAACATGACTTTGTTTTGTTGGCCGTGTGTGAAGAAGCGTTATCATGGTGCAGGAGAATGCGGCTTTTGGGTCGTCTTTCGCGTACTTTTTCGAACACCCTGCGTAAACAAATGGTAGAATACCACTCGGCATCAACACTCTTTTGACCTTCAAATGGAATTGTACAGATGGGACCCGTAGCTGAGAAAAAAAATGCGATCATTTTTTTACCAACGTTTTTCGCCTGTCTCACTTTTGTTAGCCAGTTCTTATTTTCAAACACCCATTCACAACATTGCTGTTTTTTCGGGTTCAAAACAATAAATCCCCGTTTCGTCTCCTGTAACAATGTCATAAACAGCATTAGAATGTCGAATGTCGTGGTGTCAGTAGCATCTGTGAGCACCATTCCACGTGAGCCCGCTTCTGCTCCGCTGTCAGTTCATGAGGGATCCAACGACAACAAAGTTTCCGAACTTTCAATTCTTCGTGTAAAATTTTCTGAATTTGGCTCATACCCATCTCCAATATTCGTCGAAATGTCTCATAGGTAATCCGGGTGTTTTCTTCAATTAACAGTAGCCACATTATTTTCGTTGACGGCAGTTGAAGGCCGCCCTTCACGAAATTCGTCATGTAAAGAAACTCGACCTCTCTCAAATTCAGCAAACCAGCGCCTCACGGTCTCAAACTAGGTGCTTCTCTCCCAAAAGCATTTTGAAGACGAGCCGCATAGTCTTGCGGAGAAAGAGAACTTTTAAAATCATAAAAAATCATCGCTCTAAAATCTTTTCGACTTAATTCCATTTTGTTACGTACGTAGAACTTTGATGTGTGATAAAAAAAAGATTGACAAATCATTTCCCAATTGTTTTTTTATTACTAAGAAGGTTGCAACGTTTTAAAAATATAACGTTCGAAATTCAAATAGTTCCGATTAGCTAGAAGTGCAAAACTTGTAGTGTCCCCCATGTATTACAAGAATCTAAAGATTTTCTTACCATATTGTGTCCGTACCATATTGTGTAAACCATATTTTGATTTATATAAAATGTAATATTTTGTTGTGCAATTAAAATTTATATTTATTGACCTAGCGCTTTTAATACATTTATAAAAACTTCACGTAAACTAACAAATAATAATAATACTTAAAATTAATTTTAATTTGATATTTGAATGATTGAAATAAATCGTATTTGAGCAATTTTCTTATGTAGATAAAAAAATACTTCATATTGAGGGTGTTTATTGTTGAATACGACATAAAAAAGACAAAGGCAAGTGCTTATTTATTACATTTTTTAAAAGGATTTCGTTTACTTTTAAATAATAGTTGGTTGTTTCTGAATCTTTTTTGATAGAATCATTTGTTCATTTATTAGAGCTGAATTTATTATAATGAGGCATTTTATTGGCAAATGTAATCTTGGATGATAAAATACCTCAGTATAATATTACTTCAGCAGGTACAAGTTATTGCAATAAGGAAAATAAATAAACCGTTTGACGTGATTTTTTATTCCTCCGAGATCTTTGGGTCGTTTGATTCCTTTGTGAGTTTAAATTAATACTAAATTTAAAAAAGAAAAATGTTGTGATCCCATATAAATTAAGTGGATATTTAATATAGGCCTATAGTTGGTCGTTGTCGTTGATATGTGGCATAAAAGTCTTTTGTTAGAAATCAGATGGAAGGGAACTAAAAACTTAAAGAGTTATTATTTGATTTCAGGAATAGCAAGCAACGGAAATGTATTTAAATTTACCTGATGCTTCGAGATAATTCAAAGTATTTAGCTGTAACGTTATCTTTTAAAATACATTCCATCTTGTTTGGTAAAAACTATAATTTTCCTCAGTTTGGAGCGGTCAGTAAGGCCGACCTTGCTCCAGCCTCGGCGCCACCGCATTCACCAATGCTATTGGTTGCTCTGATCGCTTCCAAATACACACTTTTTATACCTGACAATATTGCAAGACGTTATGCTGTTTTATTATTTGGTCACGACAACAATATTTGTTAATTGCAACCTTGTTTGCAAGTTGATGTTCGTTTAATGGTACTCGAGTTTTGAAAGTCTATAAATTAGAGTTCCCCTAATGTTATTGATGTATAAAAATTAATGTATGATCGCGAAGTTTATGGCAAAATTTTTATTCGTTTTTTATATATTTTTACGGAATGTTATTCAAATTCACAAGAATCTACGTGAATTAAAAGCCAGCGAAGGCCGATTATAAGTTTGTAGGTATGAACGGAAAAACATATGAATCGAATTGATAAACTTGGAGCTCATCCTGTTTAGATTATGTTGAAACATTATAAAGTAAAAATACCGTCTCTGTTTTAATTTATCTTATGTATTGTAAATTTATAATGGCAGTAATTTAGTGTTAAAATTAGTAAGTATATGCAAATATACACCTCTGACACTAAGGAACGAGTTGCATGCTCTTTGTCATTACATTGTGCAGGGTATTTCCAACAATTTAATTCGGCTTGGAAGGACCAGAGCATTATTTTGCACAGCCTTTTACCATTTATATTAAAAAGTTATATTAAAAAAAGTCGACCTGTAGTCCAGAGTCTAACAAAAATATTTTCTGTTCAATACCTACACGTAATATTTCTGTAAATGCAAAATTAAAAAATGATATGTTTTATTTTATTACTTCAACTAACCTTTTTAATTATGCACGCACAGTTTATAAAAACCTCGTTTACGTGTTGATACTTTTTGTTCACATTTCAATCAATGAGAGTAAGCCTCTTTTTTGAAATATTTTGTCATATTGATGAATTTAACTACCATTATATTTTGAAAATTTTATAAAATATGTTCTCATGATTGAGTCCTATGAATCATTTTGTTTTGTAACTACATGACATGTCTTTACAAAACAAAATGATGATGACGACATATAAGAATTATGATTAGATAGAAATAAAAATGTAATTTTCTCATAAAAGACATATAATAAAATATTCAAAATATGACATATAACAATTCAGATAAAAAGAAACGAGAAATTATTAAAGACCTTTCTTAACATCGCGTGACTGTACTGAGCAAGAACATAACTGCTGAATTTAACAATGAAAATGAAAACGTTATAAACGAACAGCACGAACGATAATGATCTGCATTGTGTATAAACATGTGAGCTACCTCGAAATTTAAATGTGTAAAAAAAATGTTGCGAAACGCCACTTATATCATACGATGTAATGAATGTCAAGATTTCACACGATAGCTATAATGACAGTGGCAACATTTTACAGCAATCTACTGGCAATAATGACATAGTCAGGCCGTTTTTCTTTTTGGTCTAAATAGAAGAACATGGAGGTTTCTTATAAAGGTCAACTTTATAATTAAACTGGCTTACATCCACCCGGTATCCTAGGCTTAAATTCACTGTCGATAAAAAATTTATATGGCCTGTTTGCAGAACCACGTATCCTTACTATATACTGATTTCCATCACGATCGGTAAAACCGTTTTACATATTCAAACACAAAGACAGAAAATTTCGTAATGATAAAATTGATGCCAGTAAATATTTATCTTGGTTTTTTACAAAAAAATTAATGTAGATGCAGCCATTGTAGATGTACATTAATTAACTGCAACGTGCAGCCCGCTGCATCAAAAAAGTTTTTGGTAAATCCCTCGGGATTATCTAATTTTTCCGGAATAAAAAATAGCTTATGTGCTATTCCAGGTCATTGTCTACCTGTGTGCTAAATTTCATTTAAATCTGTTCAGTAGTTTTTGCGTGATTGAGTAACAAATATTCATCCATTCAAACATACCAACTTTTGCATTTATAATCTATACATATAATAAAATCGTAGGAAAGTCAATGTATGTCCGGGTAACTCAAAAAGTACTGCATGGATTTACTTCAAATTTTGCATGAATATTACTAACAGGTCGGGTCATCATATAGGCTACATATTATCACGCTATCACCTACGGGGGAGGAGCCGTGCGGAGTAAATGAAGTCCGCGCGAACGAAGTAGCGGGCATCGGCTAGTATTAATATAGATTAGAATAGATTTGTACTCTTCATTGTCGACACATGGTATAACTCCTTTATAATGATTAGATATAATTGCAATGTGTTCAGCTTCATAAATAAAACCTACACTACATGGTCTAAGATTCCGATCTATCTTCTGAACCCATTTTCGATTGGATGAAGATAAGAATCAAGTAAATGCACTGCGTGATGCACTCTCAACAGGTAAACCTCTATCATTTTTTATATACATTAGTTTAGCAGACAACTTGAGAACAATGCCACCCCCGAAGCCAATTATAATTAAGAACTGCCGTTCTGCCAAGCAGGTCGTAAAAGGCGACCGATTGGCTATGCAAATCACTAAAATCGTGGCTAAATAGGTGGTGGTAGAGTTCTGCATCATCTCGCCCGGGTTTGGTAATACTGCCTTACTTATTCCTGCCGCAATAGCGTCAGTGTTTGGCACTGTCGTGTTCCGGTTTGGAAGGTAAGGCAGCCGGTGAACTTATGCATGTGGCATAAGACCTTGCCACAAGATAGCAACACACCATTAATACCTTTGGTGTCTATAGGTAATGGTTGACTTTTTCCATCAGGAGACCCAGCTGCTTGTTTGCTTATAATATAAATAAAAAATAAGAACAAGTGACCTCATGAGTATGAAAACTATTAAAATGTATCGTTTTTCAAATGAAAAATTAGTAATCAACGCACGCTGGATTTTATAAATTTTGATAAAACAAATTCTGCCATAAGGTTTATTGAACATAGTCGTCACATCGTTTACTGGAGGTGTGGGAACCGACATTTATTATAATTAATGTGCACGTGACGTTAATGTTTAATTGAGCAAAAACACGTCGGAAGTAAGGTCTGCGGATGTAAATGAGTTTGTTTGAAGTGAACAAAGTAACATTAACTTAAAAATACTAAAATATGTTACAATTGGTACGATAAAATTAGCACATAAAAATCAGACATTGTAGGTATATCGAATTCGTTAATATTTTTTTACTGGATAACCTTCTAGACCGGTCATTGAATATGTTAAGATAAGCATTCTTAGTTTCAATTTTTTTTGATACCAACTGGTTTTTACTATATTAGTAGTTTAAGATTTTATGTCACTTATGAATTACGATTAGTTGTTAAATCGCTTAGTCATTAATTATATCCACCTTCATTCCAAATTATCATATCTTTGTCAAAGTCTATTTCCGAAATCGATAACAAATAATACAAGTTGATTCAGTAAACTCCATATAGTCACCAAAAAATTACATGGCCCACCCAGTGTTGGTGCGGACTCTTTTGAAGAATAGACCATTTGCCGTTCTGCACGCAGGACGTAAGAGGCGACCGATTGGCTATACGAGTCACTACCATCGCGACTACTTGGTGGTAGAGTTCCGCAACTTCTCGCGCAGGTATTTGGTACCACCGCCTTACCTATTCCTGCCGCAATAATCGCCAATGGCACCTGCCGCGGCAATGCTTATAACTATTGTGTTACGGTTTGGAGGTTATGGTAGCCGATAGAATCACGTATGTGGCATTATCATCGCGCCACACGGATAGCAACGCACCGTTAACATTTCTGGTGTCTATAGGTGATGGTTTCTCTTTCCATCACGAGAGCCATCTGTCTAAATATAAAAAAAATCGTCCTATAATAATACACAGAATACAAATTAAATGATAAATAAATAATCGTAGAATTTCTATTCTCAAGTTTGAAGTCAAACAACAAGCTATTTTATAACTCCCTTAACAGGCAAACTATCATCCTCCCACTTCAAGATTTAAGCCAAAAATATAAAGTTGAATAAAATTGAGCATTCAAAATTGTCTGTCTCCGTAGTTTTATTGTTATTTATGCCAAGACCAGCCTGCGGTCCATTTATTAACGCCATAATACCATATTAAATTCAAGTAAATGCTAACCCAGATTAAGTCGTGACTAAGCAATGATGCAACTTGCATATTTATCTCTTTTTGTCTGGTTTGCGATTTGTAACAGAATATTCATTGTAAAGAATAACTTGGGAGATTACGGCTCAGTGGTTAGTTTTTTAGCTGAAATTTCGAGATACCGGGTTCAGAAATCAGAAGTACTTTATTCAATAAAACTTTTTACAAGTTATTTTGATACGTCAGCATATTAAAAGACGAGCATAAGGAGCGAAAGCAAAACATCGTTTACTCTTTCTTTTCGTTTCTTTGTCCCTTTTTTACAAATATCCGCACTATAGTCATGGAACCTAAGGCAAAGTGTCTGTTGGACACTTCCTTCCGTAAGGCTTCTATCTTCTATCCGCCAAAAGCAATTGGGAACTTCCCTTCAAAAGGTTTTTGTTGCGAAAAATATATATTTTTTTAAGATTTATTTTTAAAATATTGACTACTTAATACTAATTATTATTAAATGTGTAGAGTTTTACATTACTATCTTCTTTTTTTAAGCTTGCGGAATTTGCTCGACGCGAACTTCAAATAGCAGATAAAATATATTCCTGCAGATATGCGGATTATAATATTAAACAAAGGTCAGAAGTAATTAATCTCGTGGGATTTTTACTTAAATTCTTGAATTATAGTGATTTTTGTTAAACATGCAAAGTAATTACGCATTAATGCTATTTTGAGAAAAATAAAACCTATGTATATAGATTTGCACTATTTTCTGAATAAATTAAAAGCATTGGGAATATTCTTTAGAGATGCGCTGAGTAGTGGGTAATTAGCGGATACTCTGCATTTTCGACATTTTATTTACAGCGCGTACTTGGGCCGAATATTTCAGTTATAATAAATAATAACCTACTCGGTTATAGTATGTAGGTAACAAAATTTGAGATAGCAATGCGTCGTACGAGGCGACCTGTGCCGTGGGGACAAAAGAAGTTTATTTTGATACTAGCTGTTGCCCACGACTTCGTCCGTGCGGACTTCGTTTACTCCGCACAGCTCCTCCCCCGTACGTGATAGAGTGATAATATGTAGCCTATATGTTGACCTGATCTGTTAGTAATATTCATCCAATATTTGAAGTAATGCAGTAATTTTTGAGTTTACAACAGACAAAAATTCTAAAAACTATTTTTGGTTTTGATATCGATTGTAGATCACTTATGATCACTCACTTATCACTTATCATTATTATATATATCACTTCACCGGCAACGCAACTGCAAGACCTCTGGTATTGTGGATGTCCATGAGCGGCGGTGATCACTTACCATCAAGTGCACCTCCTGCTCGTTTGCCCCCTCTTCTATAAAAAAAAAATCACGCCCCAAGTATTCTTTACAAAAAATATTCAATGTGTGAAATGTTGTGAAATATGAAGTATTTATGAACATTGAGCAACAAAAAAAACAGAAAAAAATGCATTTATGTTAATTACTGACTTTGGCTGCGACTTCGTCCTCGTGGAAAAAATTCTAAAATAAAATTAGCCCATGTTACTGTGGTTTAAAATATAAAGAGTCCCGTGGTTTTACCCGCGCAGTTCCCGTTGAATTTCTGTGATAGATACTATCCTATGTCCTTTCCCGAGTAATCTATCTTTGTACTAAATTTCAGACAGACAGACAGTTACTTTCGCATTTATAATAGTATGGATACTTAAAAAACCCTGAATTACATAGTCATTTGCAATAGAAAACTGCGCCCTGTAATTCTGAAACTAACAAAAGAAAAATTTTCTTGATATATTAAGTTTTACGGGCGTAATCGTTCCAGATCAACACAAACATCCATACAAGCTTGGATTTTTTTTCGATCTGTTTTATTCACACTAAGTACAATAAATGTCCTTTAAAAATATCAAACATGTCAAAACTAGTGTTTTTCTTGACATAAGTGTATTCGTGTTATTCCAAAAGTGCAACATAAGCAAAATAAGACACATTAATTGCTTCGAAAGTTGCTTGATTTTGATGGTAGCTTTCGAGGTGCTTACCTAATGCTTCGCGTTAAGGCGTACAGTAAGTGGATAGCTTTTGTTATAGGAGACATCTGCTGCATCAAGTTTAAACTGGTTTCCGTGACACAAAATCGCTTAGTAATTACCCGAGTAACCCGACCTTTCTACTTATAGCTGTATGTAAAGATTGTGTTAGTGTATATGTGTACGTATGTGTGTGTGTGTGTGTGTTTGTGTGTGTATGTGTGTGTGTATGTTTAGTAGCAGTTGTTGCTACCAGTGGAAAACATAGGACCGTATTTTACTTACTTACTGCTAACCATCTCGTAAAAGGTAAGAGAAGTCTAGTTTATAGTCGCATTTATTCACTAAGTGTTAGAGTTTATCATCTCACCCAAGTTGGGTACCACTGCCTTATCTATTCCTGCAGCAATGGCATAAGTGTTTAACACTGATGTGTTTCGGTTTGGATAGTGAAAAGGCTGTTAAAATTATGTACGTAGCTTTTCGACACACGGATACCGATACTGGACATCGTCGCCTCTGTGGTCTAGTGGTCCGGTGTCGGTGTTTAACACATGAGGTTCCGGGTATGATACCCGGGTCGAGCAATTCCAAAATAATTTGTTTTCCGTTTTCTAATAAAAACAACGTTGCGTCGGATTGGAGAAGTGTCCGGTTGGCGTCAGGCTTGCCATCAATCACGTTGTGGGACTAAACTAAACTGTCACTTCTTGTCTAAAATGAAAAAAATGTGACAGCATACAATTTAGGATTGTCCTAAGCTTAGACAATGTTAGTACAATTGGCCGTAAGTATCTTCCGCTTATCGTTGGTGCACTTGTTTTACCTCCGCCTATCTTTTCGGGGATACGGGCATGAAGATACTGATACTAACGATGCATTAACATCTTTAGTGTCTATAAGCCACGGTTATCTCTTTAAAATTGTTTCTAAAAGTGTAATTATCTAACAGAAATTCCAAATGTCAATCCATCCTGTTAAACTAAACTTAAACTTACATTTTGCGAGTCCATTGTAAAGTGCAATTGTCTGACAAGACAATGGTCAAAATCGCGCACGGCGGAATCTCAATAGTTTCGAAAGTGACCGTAATTTGTATGGAAATTGTTTGTAGTTTACGTGATGCCCCGCCGACCTTCTTACATGTTCAATTTTACGGAAGGATGTTATTTATGATTGTATCTACGATTCCATACAAATGATTTTTTAATCACGCAAAAAAGTCTTTTCTCTTGTTTTGATAGAGCCTTATAATATTTCTGTGGCCTTAGATCAGAAATTGATATCTTATCTATACAAATAATAAAATCGTAGGAAAGTCAAAACTGTACATTTAATATTTTTTTAAAAGAATACTTTGGGGCGTGATCTACAATCGATATCGAAGCCAAAAATATAGTTTTTGGAATTTTTGTCTGTTTATCTGTTTGTCTGTTTGTCTGTTTATCTGTTTGTCTGTTTGTCTGTATGTATGTCCGGGGTAAACTCAAAAAGTACTGCATAGATTTACTTCAAATTTTGCATGAAAATTACTAACAGGTCGGGTCAACATATAGGCTACATATTATCACGCTATCACCTACGGGGAGGAGCACTGCGGAGTAAACGAAGTCCGCGCGAACGAAGTCGCTGGCAACAGCTAGTTACAAAATATAATTTTACATGTATTATCCACAATACACATCTATTATAATTTATTATAGCTGTTGCCAGCGACTTCGTCCGCGCGGACTTCGTTTACTCCGCACAGCTTCTCCCTCGTAGGTGACAACGTGATAATATGTAGCCTATATGTTGACCCGACCTGTAAGTAATATTCTAGCAAAATTTGAAGTAAATCCATGCAGTACTTTTTGAGTTTACCCCGGACATACATACAGACAAACAGACAAATAGACAAAAATTCTAAAAACTATATTTTTGGCTTTGATATCGATTGTAGATCACGCCTCAAGTATTCTTTTAAAAAAATATTCAATGTACAGTTTTGACTTTCCTACGATTTTATTATATGTATAGATCAAAGATGATCAAATGTAATATTCTGTTTTTAACTTATCTTTAAATGTTCATAGACTATAGAAGAGTACAGTGTTGATGGAGATATCTATCTGATCAAACGATCTGTTTTTTGCAATGCTAATTTTATTATTAACATTGTTTAGCAAAACGTGCTGTTATCATGGTTGCCCAATGGCTACAGATTTTATCATATATGTCCTAAATTTTGACGGGCAACTTTATATCTAATACCGGATCGGAATGCGGTCTCACGCTGAAAAGATCCGACGGAAACTTAGTGGACTTTTTTGCAATTTGAATATTTATTCAATTACAAAACCTAATTATTTATCAGAGAGTAGTATGAGAAGCAAGCTTTTTTCTTCAAAATAATTTCAAATTTTGTAATAACCTTTTTTATCACGTTTTTTTAAATTGTATATATGGGTAGATAGTATATCTCTTATAGCTTCGTAACCTTATTGCAAAAGTCGTATATATTTTGCCTAAAACAATATTTATTTTATATAATTTATAAATATATATTAGATTTTCAAATAAGTGTATATGAACGGTGGTATTACATAAAGAACTGAAAATATACTTTTTTTGGAATATTATCAGAAAAATCTAAAGCTGCACATCCTAACATCACATGGCTAATGTTTTGAAAGTCATGCATGTTGTTATAATAATATATAAACCACTCTGTGTGATTTTCCGGTTAGCCGTATAGTTAGCTGGTAGAGAATACTTTATGCATTAAGCTCGCTATGTGTACACTGTACCCTATATAGTCTGTATTTGGTTCAGTAAAGATAAATAAATAAACATTTTGAAGGATAGATGATCTGCCTTTCTAGTTGAAAATTAGCACGGTACCATTGTGACTACTACTGAGCCTGGGTTTGGTACCACCGCCTTAATTTTTTTTTGCATCATAGCGTAACTTGCTTAAGCGAACCGCGACAGTGTCAGCCACTGTAGCACTGTCTTTTTTCGTGTCAGCAAGTGTAATAAACTGGTGCATGTGGGATAACATCCTCAATACACGGAGGGTACGCATCATTAATATATTTGGTGATTACAGGCGATTGTTATTTTTCCATGAGAAGAGCCTGTTTTCTGTTTAAAAGCTTAGCATAGGATGTTTGCTATTCAATATATGTATAAAGAAAAATAAAAAAAGAAACAAAAAAACTATTATAAATATTGTAATACTAACATAATTACATTCCATTAATTTGAACATCAAACGAATTCTTCAAACAACACATTAAAACAATCTATTAATCATTTTCTTTTTAAATATTATATCTATGGATACTCCACCATCAAAAACCTGTTATTCAAGGTGTCTATTTACTAATACAAATCTTTAAAGATTATTCGTCTTGAATATGCATAAAAAAGAAAACTTTGTATCTATCGATATAATATCACGCTTTTTGACAACCGGTGTGTTACATCACGGAGAAATTGGAAAGCATGTGTAAAACATAATTGACTTTCTATGTGGCTTTGACGATGGAAGTATATTGGTAGCTGTCGTGGTGTTTATAATTTCCCTAAAGATAATTGCGGGTTTTAATTTGTGAACAAACAGTAAAGGTTGAGGTAAATAACGCTAACCTAGTAAGCACTTGTGTTTTTTATATCAAGTGACTTTCTTATAGAAAGAGACATCAATCACATTTGCCAATGGATATTATGTCAAACACTTTCCAGCGTTGGCACTTGGTGCAATTTTCTTAAGCTCTTGTAGAGTTTCACAATCTTCTTTTCTTTATCTTCTTTACATAATATAAAACAAAGTCGCTTTCGCTGTATGTTCGCTTAGAGCTTTTAAATTACGTAACGGATTTTAATGCAGTTAATCATCAATAGCGAGAGTTATTCGAGAAGAAGATTTATTTGTATTATACACGCTTAAAATAGAAGAGAAAATCCGAGAATTTGAAAGATTTTTGCAGCATTTCATTAAATACCCATGCAAAGCCAAGGAAGTTCGCTAGTTCAGAAATACATTTCTTTAGGCTATTTCCACAAATATCCGTGTAAATTCAATTATTGTAAAGGACGTTGCAGAACCTTACCACATAGTAGACCCGACGGCACTGACATGTGCATGACCCAAGGACAAAAGCATTCCTATCAGTGTAGCGGGTTTGAAATGCCACATTTACTTATTTATTTAATGCTTTATTGTACACAAGTAAAAGAGAAGTAATACATAGAAACTTATTAATACTTACTTAATAATAAACATACTGTACAATGGCCGAGCTTATCGCCAATAAAAGGTTTCTTCCAGCTGACCCGAATAAGAGTAAACACAATTATCGAAATATTAAAATAGTGTATAATAACCATAAAACTAGATACATATGAATATATATACATATACATATATATATATATATATATATATATATATATATATATATATATATATATATATATATATATATATATATATATATATAGATATGCAAGTTTTCTGGCTACGTTCTCTTTCAAACCGGAACACAATAGTGCCAAGCGCAAATCCGCACAAGTTTTTCTTTATATTATTAAATAGCAAACAAGTAGATAGCACTGCTGAAGGAAAGAAAAACCATCGCCAATAGACGCCGAAGATATTAATGGTGCGTTACTATCCTTGTGGCAAAATGGCAAAACCACTTGCGTAAGTCTACCGGCTACTTACCTGCTCTCCAAACCGGAACACGACAATGATAAGCGTTAACGCTATTAAGCATAAGATGCTGCTAAACTCTACCACCTAGAAGACACGATGGTAACAGGCTTGACCAATCGTTAACCTTTTACAAACTGCCTCTCAAGAACGCACAATTTAGTGTGTCAATATTGTCAAATATGTTGTTTTTCAATGAAGATTATTATTATTATTTTCTATTCTCCTTTTTCTCAACTTTAAGGCTGGTTAAGATCTGCAACTATGGGCTTAGCCAAGTAATAGCAGCATGCGTTGTATATTAAAAAATGTGTTGATTGTCAGTTTATTCCAGGTCTGTTTCATTTTGCTAAAGGATTATTATTATTTTTATTATTATATATCTTTGTCTTTAATGTGAGTAAGGAACACCACATCCACCTATCAAACATCCAACTTCATGCCAAGGTCACTAGGCACGGTTTACCACTAAGCTCATTGCAATCCTCTTCATAACGGATTCCGACAAAATGCATTTATTTTTTACCTAATTACAATACGTTATTTTTATGAAATATAAGATATAATCTATATACAGATTAAAATAAAGAATAAAATAAAATGAATAGTATATAATATACAGATTTTGTTTTAAATTGCACAAATTTCTTAATTAACTAAACACTTATTGTTAGTTAGTTTAAATTTAAGTTAGGTTTATTTTTAAAATGTACCGTGTAATTATAATTAGTATTTAAACTGTATAATTACTGACGAATCACATATAAATCTAGGGAGGATTATATTACTTTTTTAAATTAACGAAATTAAGTTAAATTAAAAGAATTAATTTGTCTCTTGCGGTTCCATTCGGGTTTGCTCCATTCCATTTAACCACATTAAAAATCACCCTTTTACATTCCTTAATTACCTAGAATTTTAATGCTAAAGTTTGTGAGTTTATGTGTTTGTGCCAAGTAACTTAAAAATTACTGAACAATATTAAATTAATTCTATATTAACCCAGATTTTTTATATTCGGGTTTACCATTAAGGCGATTACAGCTGCGAACGACCTTGAGTTTCTAACATGAGCAGCGCAAATATTATTTAGCGCGCTGGCATGGTCCAAAGTCAAAGAGTATTTACAGTGGATGCAGATACCTACGTTTTAACCTATTCACCTATATGATCTTTTATCATCATGAAACGACTGAATGTTGTCAAACTCAAAACCAATAACCAGTAATCGCTTATTTATCGATTACATACATTCATTTTAGAAAAACGATAAATATCTAAAGATAAAAAATATACCGATAATCAACAAAAAATTATATAACAGTTACGTATCCTATTTCTTTGAAAGTGTTGTAATATACAATACATCCCGTGTAGCACTTTATTTTAATACATACAATCAACAATTAATATTTAACAAAACCCTTCAAAATTGATTTTGTAAAATGTAATCTCTTGAATAATATTTTAAAACTAACTAGCTTCTTAGTTTTTGTTTCAAAATCTCGTAATAAAAAAGAAGATATATAAATTGATTTAATGTTTATAGAGAAAACTACTAAATAAGTTGGTTTATTTAGACTATTTGTATGTATAATATATTTAATTTATTTATTTTTAGTTGCGAAGTCCTTACTACCTTCAAATAGTACCAGTTTTTTTTATTCTTTAGAGTTTTGCTTTTTATTCGCTTGCTTGAATTATCTTCGTTGTTTATATGTTTTTTTTTTTTTGTACATTTATACAAAATATTGACAAAATACTTATCTATCTATAGCTAATAAAAAAAATTCAAGCGTAAACGTAGGTAAGTACATGAATAGTCTCAAAATATTATTCAGCGTCTACTCGCAAACAAAACTATTTTTAAAGTACTAGCTTTCAGCCCCTTTAATACCCTCTTTTACCTCTTTAAGAGATAAAACTCACAGCATCCTTACATGCACGTTTATTTAATTGAATTAAAGAACATGACTAATAAATTTGAAGAGATTTTGATTAAACATATTTTATTTTTTTTACAAACTTTACCACTTTTTTCATCGTTTGAAGAGATGACATTTGAAAACCTTAAACTCGTATTCATTTAATTGTATTAAAAATCATAAATACTAAGTTTTAAATAATTTCTACAATATTCTACAATAAACAATCTATTTTTAATACAAACATCAATGCTTTTTTTACCCTTTAAGGAATGAAATTTAAAAAAATCCCGAAATGTATGATTCTTAAATAGTGTTGAAGAACGTAAGTGCCGAATTTCAAGTTATTTCGACCATAAACGTTTGATTTTTCATATAAATTGTAACACACATTTTTACTCCTTTAATGGTCGAAACTTCTAACATTACATGCATGTTTCTTCAATTTCGATTGATGAGCATAAGTACTAAAAAACCAAAAATTCGTACATCTTAATTGTATTAAAAATCATAAATACTAAATTAAAATAATTTAGATTTTATAGTAATGCAATAAATAAACAATTCATTTTTGATACAAACTTTAAAGCCTCTTTTTACCTCTCTATGGGCTAGAATTCAAAAAAATATTAAATTTGTATTTAATTTTTTTCAGTTAAAGGATAATTTAATTACGGCATATCATTCATTTCAACTCAAAAATGACAGAGTTTCATACAAACTTTCACCTCCTATTTCACCATCTTAGGGGATGAATTTAAAAAAATCCTTTCTTATTCCTTGTCTATATCATAAGAACAACATCTGTAAAAAAAACAGCCTTCTCGGTCCAAGCTCATTATCTACTATAAAAAAACATCCAAGCGTAAACGAAATGTTCAGTTTCCAAACGGCACAACCTTACTATTGTGCCAAACGTTCTATCTGTACTATTACTCTTTGACTCGAATATGGAGAGCGGAGCACGCTAACATGCGACACAGCCTCCCCGTATGAACGCTACCGGGAGACTGACTTTCGACGCGAGCGCTGTCCGTGAATTAAATAATAAGGTTTTTATTGATTTAATAGCACACTATAATGATTTTGTAAAATTTTGAACTTAAATTTTATAAAGCAATAAATTGTCTGTAATAAAAAGAAAAAATCATCAAAATCGTTACAGTAGTTTGGAAGTTATAGGCAAATTTTTGCGTAAAAATAAGAAAGATATTTAAATTTTTTCCGTCAAAAATAACAATAAAATTTAAAAAAACGAACTTAAAATTTAAACTTGATTATATTATACGCATAATGCATATTTTTTTTAAATTATTGGACCAACCGGTTAGCAGTAGTAGGCTTTCAAAGAGGTGTCTATTTCGTAGTTTGGCATTACCTATCGCCTTAAAATACTTTTTATCCTGGCAAAATTCGTTTCTGTAGGACTCATACCAACCGCACCATTTAATAACATTAGCGATCGCTCATTGGTCAAAATTCGACCGTTATGACTCTGTTTGACCAGTGAACAACAAAATCTCTTTTAACTTTGACAACAGACTTAAAGAAAATAGTATACTTACACATTGTATGTAGCTATCTTATCATCCATGTCACATGAATGTAATGTGTATAATGTTTATTTTTTAAAGTTAATGTATTTCTAAAAAGCATATTATATAAAATATAAGCTTTCTGCACATCTTTACCATGTGATCTTAAAGCCAAAGTACTCGGGCGAAACAGCATACATTGTTTTCTTTAAAGTTATTAACTTAAAATTTAATATATTCCGTAAAATTCTATATCGACTCCTTAACTTATCCGTTTTTAATATTATTCTTTTTAACTTGGGGAATAGTAGCTTAATAAAGTTGGAATTTATGTAAGGTTTATGTAAACATTTATTTCTCTCCCTAGTAGACGTTTGTGTTTAGTTATTTTTCTGTCTTTGGGTGTCTTTATTGCAACTGCTTATCACAGAAATCTAAGTAAGATTGACATAATTCAGATTTTGCCAAGGCACTTTATAGATACTAAAAATAACAAAAAAAAATTCTTTAAACTATTCTTTAGTACAAAAACATACATCATTTATTTTTTAAACTTACTTATAATGAAAATTATGATTTATAAACTTACTGCTGTTTTAATGTAAATGTTATTAAAGTTGTGTACAATGGTAACACTTTAATATGATAATAGAAATTAATCAAATTAAAGTCTCAATATTTTTATATAAAATAAAGCTACAAAAAATTCTTTCACACACCACAGATCGTCGATAATGAAACACAAATACGAACACGCGAATAGATACCTACTAAGATAATCAGAAAAGTATGTAAAATGATTGAATTTCCGTTCACAAAATATTATTATATTATCCTTGAAAACAGCAGATACTTTCGTATTCATAACTAGCATGGATGAAGGAAATTTGCTATTTCAGACACGCAAAAATCCTTTGTAATATAAACTGTTGTTCGTATGACGTCAGTGATAAAATTGCCGTTCCCATCGCGTTGTTCTCAGCGTATTCCACGTAAACATATATATACGACTACATTATGCAACGTTTCTAATTACTTTCCGTTTCTACCGTTTATCAAATCACCTCGGCACATTCTTTAACTAACTTCCAAAAAGAAGGAAGTTTGCGATTCAGCTGTATTTTTTAAGTGTTTGTTACTCGGAAATCAGTAACTTTTTAACGTTTTATTTTATTCGTTTGGGAGGGTATACTGTCTATTTGGTCTTAAACAAATTTAATGAAAATCTGATTCAGTATTCAAGAGATACAGACAAATTTAATGGAAATCTGATTTAGTATTCAAGAGATACAGAAAATTGGAAATCAGTTTTATTCTACTTCTAATGCTACTAATAAATGCGAAAGTTTGTATGGATGGATGGATATTTGTTACTCATTCACGCATTGGAATTGCAGGTAGGATACTTTTTATCTCGAAAAATAAGGTGTTGATTTTTGAAAAAAAAACCAGAGCCTTTGTTTGAAGTTTTTGCTGAATCTCATGGGAACAAATAATTATTCCGGGATAAAAAGATAAAACATGTATGTGCTATTTCAGGTCATCATCTACCTGTGTGCCAAATTTCATCCAAATCCGTTAAGTAGTTTTTGCATGATTAAGTTACAAACATCCATCCATCCATCCATCAATCACTACATCCAAACATCAAACCTTTCGCGTTTATAATTTAAATATACGAGTAGATATAGATCAATTAATATGGAATAATAAATGGAAGTAGGGATAAAAGAAAGTAATGTAATTAAAAGTCTACATAGCTAAATAGTTATGGTAAGTAAACGATTATATAAATAAAATGTTTTCTGAAATTTCACAAGCTTAGAACAATTGAGGGCGTTAGCTTTGGATATTAACTGACGATAGTTTAAAAATAGTGACTTTTGACAAACCAGATCAGAATATATGAGGCTATTTCGCAACGCTTGGTTAACTCATTTGCATGTCCGAATTGGAAACGGCTAAAACATAATTGACAAGGCCACATCCAAAAGCGACGTTTCTGCACAGTTTACAACATCGGTGGCAGCTGGCAACTAGCGAGATGTCTCTCCTTGAATGTTGAAGAAATCTCGCACGCGATGTTTTCACATGCGCCTGCTTTGACTATATACGACTGTACAACTATGCACACCGTATACCACTTTTGTATAAGTTTTCCAATGATTCTGCGTATCTATTGTGGGTGAAGCGAAACCTGATTGCTTCGAAGAAGACATGGTTCGTTTTGCGTTTAACAAGTATATCAAGTGACAACTTAGAAAACCTAGGGCCATATTGGAAATATACAACACAAAAAATATTTTAGATTTTTTTTTTTAGAAATTATTCTTGTTAACAGTATTTGGGAGCCTTCAAAAACAATTACGGGCTTATTTACTTAAATCCTAGTGTTGTATCTGTTCATGGCAGTATTTTTTTATAGAACAGGGGGCAAACGAGCAGGAGGTGCACCTGATGGTAAGTGATCACCGCCGCCCATGGACATCCACAATACCAGAGGTCTTGCAGTTGCGTTGCCGGCCTTTTAAGAATGAGTAAAATCTTTTCTTGAAGGCCCCCAAGTCGTATCCGTTTGGAAACCGATAATTGATTCCACAACAGAGTAGTGCGAGGCAAAAGGTATTTATTTAGTTGTCATATATTAACTAAATCATAACAGTAGTTTATAACCCAGCGTTTGTTTAATTAACTTTAAATAACGCACTACGGGAACAGCGGCGACATGACATTACAGTTGATTGCTATTTTGTGGCAATAGTATTATCTCGAATGACAAAATCATAAATACACAGTTGTAATTAGAAAGAATTCTACGTAGGCTCGTAGCACGTTATAAATAGCTCGCTCATGTCACAGTGTGCGTTATTATGCACTGTTTACTTTTCAGTGATACAATAAAATTACTGTTTTATTTATTTATATTAATATTATAAGCCTAATGTTGGAGCTGCCCTTACGTCTATTGTCACGAAGCTTCGTGCAATGACACGATAAAATAAAACACGACACACATAATACACGACAAAATAGATACAAGTGCGGCCCCAGCATTATAGTTATGGTTTTTCGTTCATTTATATTACAGCTGAAAGAATTTGTTGATTGTTGTATTTCACCAACAGAAAAACTGTTGAATTGTGATGAGCTGGAACAACATATAACGTTTGATTCACTCAATCTTCATAAGCATCCTGTATATTTTATTTAAAAAAATTATTATTTAAGTGAAACTTACGCAAAACTTATTTTATAACCTAAAATTTTCAAGTTTAGCTGTCAATGAAAGCACGCGTGTGCGCACTGAAGCGACTCAATAAGCCTAGCAAATAATAATCAGTTAACTCGTAGAAAATAATTAAATTATATAACTCGTTTAATAACCGGTCGGCTCTTACAGCGGATCGAGGCAAATATCTCTTAATCATTCAGTTAGAGTTGTCGAGCAGGATATTAGATAAATGTAAATGAATCTGGAGGTTTTAATTGCGGAATGCTAAACAAGTTTTGATGTGATGATGATAATGTACTAAATGCAGCAACACATTGAACATGTTTAAATTGAAAATAATTTGCGAGTTTAACCCATTTGGATAATGTTATTCAAATGGATATACAGGTCTCTTAAAATTCTTCGATATTTGTGGTGTTTAAAATCAAGGAAATTAATTTTTAAAGGGTATAATATAAAGTTATTTTTTTTTCTAATAGAAACTATATGATTGCAGATTTGTTTCTACAAACTATTTTGTGACACTAAGCTATTTAGAAATAAAAAATGTTTGAATTGCCATTTACAGGCTCTTTTGACGAGTTAACATTTTTATAACTACAATCAGATCGGAAGCGTGGCTACTTGCTAAGAAGATCCGGCGGAAGAATCTGTATGGGCTTCTCTTTTGTACACATTTTCATTATAAAATATTGTGCATACTGAGATGAATTACAATTGCATAGGTGCAGTAAGTGCATAAAATACCTCTATCCTATCTATGACATTTAAAATAAAGCTATAAAAAATTCAAATCCAGTTGTACTATTTTAAGATAAATTTAATTTAACGGTTTTTTTTTTGTTAGTCTTTTGAAGTTAGTGCTTCAAATTAAGGTTTTAAAATCCCAGTGTTCCCTTTTAATACTAGTTTTTCACCCTGAGCTGTAGACTCACGATGGTATAGTTTTAACATTACATTTTATGATCCATCTTACAACCCCATATCTTAGCAACCTCTTTACTGATTAAGCTCATGTTTGACTTTAAACATTTTTTTCATGAACTCCCCTACTTTCACTACATTTCGATTAATGATACTCAAGTTAACAGTTATCGGTGGACAAACATTCATAGATACATACATTCATCCACTGGATTATTCCAGTAGATTCGGAGAAGTTCATTTACGAATTCAATTATTAAACTTAATCATTGCAAATTGCATTCTACCATTACAGTTCAGGCAATAAAATAATAGATATTTTTACTAGTCAAAAGATTATTTAAACAACAACATTGTTTGGCTTGAAATTGTGGCAATAGTATTCTATTTATTGAATTGATCTTTGGTTTCTCTTCGTCTTGAAAAAAACTTAAAGAACACACAAACTGTGGGCTGTAGCTTGATCATAAATATACAAGAAGTTTTAACATTTTCATGTTTATCATGGTTTCAAGAGAATAAAGAAAGTATAAATGATAATATAAGTAAATGAAATCAGAAATTATTTATAAAAAATTCTGAAAGAGATTTACGAGATCGGCCTAAATGTGCTACAAGTGTCAGACGTCAGCCGAAAATATTAATATTAATTTAATGTAAAATAGACCCATATTACAATTCAATGGACACTTTTCAATAGCAAATGAATTTTAAAAAGAAATATAGTTGAAAGTCATGAAACTAAACTTATGTCTTATACGCTTTTTCTTATTTCTAAATTAAGCAATTCTTTTTTTCTGCCATACAGTTAATACTTTATATTATTTGTGACCTAAACAAATCAGAAAAATGACGAATAGGTAAGACGCAAACTATTAAATAAACTATTTTATAAAATGCAACAAAAATAGAAGTATTTATTATTATTGTCGAAACTTACAACACAGAAGGCTGTACAAACAAGCTGCTTAATGTCATCCTTAAGAATCAAAAAAGTCAAGTGTCATCTATTTAATCTGTGAACGAGTAACCAATATTTTGCTGTAATTAATCGTAAATCTTTTCAATTTTAAATGGTTGAAATCAAATACCTAATCTTCATGATGAGTGATACATAAATGTATTATGTACGTAGTATCTTTATATGTTGTTGTAGTATCTTTAGATGTTTACGATATATTGCGACGTGAATGGCTTAAAATAGTGTATAACAATTGCGAATTCAAGTAATATTAATCATTTTTAAATTTCTGTTTGTCTGTCATTATTTTTGTATGGGGTAATCTGTGGAATAGCCGGACCGATATTGATGGAATTTTCACTGAAAGATAGACGAATTTATAGGGCAGGACGAATTTATAGTCATTTACCCGTGTGAGCACAATGAAGATTATTTAAATAATGATTTTGGATCACGCGAACGAAGTCGCGAGTAATAGCTATTTTAATAAAAGAATATTAACGAAAAAAGGAGTAAATCTGCATAACTGTTACAGAGATAAATATGATTGGAAGTCGGTAGTTTCGAAAAGTCAAAACAGTATTTAAAATATTAAATACTAGTTGACACACGCAGCTACGCCCGTGAGTAGATTATGTTAGTACATGCTGCTCACAAAGTTTTTCATATCCTCTCTTGAAAGGTTGATTTTTGAAAAAAAAACAGCTAGCCTATGTTTAACCTTGGATCTTTAATTATCTCCATGTCAAATTTCATCGAAATCGACTCAGTGGTTTAGCTGTGAAAGTGTTACAGACAGACAGGCACACAGAAAGACAGACAGATAAACTTTAATATTTGTTTTTTATACCTACCTAAGATAGCAAACAAGCATATGGGTCGCCTGATAGAAAGAGTCAAACATTGCTTTTGTACGTTGTGCATGTGGTGCGTTATTATCTTATGGCGAGGTCTAGTGCCACATGCATAAGTGTACGTACGTTTAGTATGGATGAGGCTGGTTGTACTGTCACGCTGATCGCATGCTGACGGTCGGCGCTGATGTATGTAGCCTACGGTAGTCAGCGCTGAGCGTTCAGCGCGAATCAAAAACGCTACCTCATTGATATAAAAACCCAAGATACACAATCAGTGTCTCAAAAACGTCCTCCAAAAATGAGCGCAAAATTTTAAATTGTGCGCTAATTTCAAATAGAATCGCGTCGATCGCGTCACCGTCAATTTTATTACTTTTTGTAAAAAAAACTATAAATCTTGCGCTTAAGGTTGAATATGCAAAGACTTATGTTTTTGTCATATCTAAAACTATTTAAATGTAATTAGAGACACTTGTGTGTGTCAGTTTTGTTCGAGACTGTGCATCTTGGGTTTTTTATATCAATGCGCTACCTATATACTACATACATCAGCGCTGACCGTCAGCGTGCGGTCAGCGTGACACCAGCCTGAAAGTAGAGGGTAGACGATCTTTGAAATTGAAAGATGACTTAAATGTTGCTCTTTAACCATGTAAAATTATTATAATTTTTTAAAAAGGTATTATTACGTTTATGTAAACGTATTTAGTATTATAACGTTCATTTTATAACTGACAGGATTTTTTATTAGTTGCTTATTGAATACTTTATAAACCAGTTAATGAAACGTTATTATGGAAAACATTTTCATATAAACGATCGTTGGTAAGATATGAAATGTGAAAATTATGTACATAATGATGGCAATAAATAAGATTAGCCAAGTTTTCCGATAAGCTATATTAAACGTCTGAGTAGTCCAAGCGGATAAAAGAGAAAATGCAGTAAAAACTTATTGAGGTCTTTACACTGTACCAACTTGCAGGCGCAATCAAAGGAAAAACACAGTGACAATCATTTATTCCAGTTTTCTATATTTAAGGCTTAAAACATTTATTTTACTTTACATTTTAAAACTTTATGGTTTTTATTTTATATGCTTATGTGTTCACTTATACATTTTATCACCGTTATAAATTTTATCTTAAAGGCTTTAAGTTTTTGTTTTACCTTTAAAACCTTTATAATTTTATTTTATAGGCTTAACATCTTTATCTGTAAGGTAAACTTTTGTAACTTTAAAACCTTTTGTAACTTTTATCTTAAAAACTTAAATCTTTATCTTACCTTAAAACATTTTTTTATCTTACAGGCTTAAACCCTTTATCTTACTTCACACCTTTAAAACTTTGCAATGTTTATCTTACAGGTTAGAAACTTTTATCTTACCGTACAACTTTAAAACCATTATTAGGTGGTACCAGTGTAGGTATAACAATTAAAAGGTATACAAACATAAAGGACAAAGGTTATTTCTTTGCCCTTTATGTTTGTACTCCTTTAAAACCTTTATAAGCTTTACTTTAAAAACTCAAAATCATTATTACCTTACCTTACCGCCCCGCGCCTAACGGGGGGTGCGCAGCCACGACACCTCCCTCCATTTTTAGTCCGAACGCCGCACTAAGCTGAGGTCTAGTCTCACAGGAGACAGCCCTTAGCGCGGGCGTTGTAAGACCAAATATTAATTTAAACTCTGGCTCAGCACTCTGCTTGCCTAAAATGTCCGGTGACACAGTAACGACCCATATGGTCAATCAACAACATACACACTTCAAACTTTTGTAACCTTAAATCCTTTATTAAAACTTACGCCTTTATAACATTTTTCTTAGAGAGATAGAGAAGAGAGAGTAAGAAGTAATCTATATTAAAATGCATTTATATTAATACGTGAGGTGAAAAATTTTTCAATCTTCTTTTTTAAAATAATTGCGCGCAAAGGATCTGCGATTTGGCATACTTAATGTTTATATATATAGAAGCACAAAAAGTAAAATTTTATAATTTGCTACATAGAAAAACCGGTATTTTTTAGGTTACGGTCAAGCTTAATCTTTACTAACCGCTCCTTATATGCTTACGCTGATTAAGATTTGAAAATTAAACAACCCCGCCTTTATGTTTATTTGATTACCCCTTCTTCAGTCAAGTGGTGAGCGACTAGGATGTCCACTTTTTGGTGGGGTTTGGGTTCAATTTTTAACATGAATAAACGTTTGTATGATGAGGACAGCTGGTTTCATGTTAAGCAATTATTTTCTCCATTGATTTAAGTATCGTTGACTTATATCAGAAGTGAATTGCCTGTTTCGGCCTTAGCTCTATTTGTTTTTTGTTTATTTATATTTATTGGTAAGTTTTTTTAAAATATAATTATCTATATATCAGAAATATTACAGTTTTCTGGATTACCTTTCCTACCTACCTACCTAATCTAGGGTTGGAACTTGCCACCTGCCACTTCTTGATTTAAATGTATCATCAAAAACACGGATTTTATATATTTATGTGTTTTTCTGTACCCCTAAGAAAGTGTTTGCAATCCGACACGGGGTACAACTATGCTTAAAATCCTCTTCTATATTTAGCTACACCCCATAGCCCATTGCGTTGAAGCTTTTGTGAACTCAGGGATATAATGCATTCTTGTAATAAAAAGTATCCTTTGTATTATAGAGTTAATAAACTATCTGTGCACCAAATTTCATCCAAATCTGTTAAACTATTTCTCCATGATGGAGTAACAAACACCCACACATATAATAGAAATATGTAGGTTATATTTTAAAATAGAATTAATACTAATACAAAACTTATAATTTAAATAACTGACGTAAGGTATAAATAGATTATTTATACCTTACGTCATCAAATTATTCAGTATTTTAATTAGAGTGTGTTCGATTATAATTATATACAATTTTCGTTTTATAGACAGACAGATATGTTTAATGTATTTCCTGACATACATAATATTCAAGGACGTTTATAATAGTGCTAATGTTTTTTAGTATATCAGGATTGCAAACAAGAGGTGCCGACTCTATAGATAGAAAAAGATCACTGCTGACTAGAAAATTAGTCGTCTCGGCTCTCTTTGGAGAAAAGTCTATCTGCCGTTCTGACAAGCAGTGTGTAAGAGGCGAATGATTATCGATTGGATTCTTACCTATTGCTGCCGCAAGTGTCTGGTTGCTGTCGTGTTCTGATTTGGGGGGTTATGTAACCAGTAAACGTATTCCCATAGTATTCCAACCTCGCCACATGAATACTAAAGCACTGTTTATATATTTGATGTCTATAGGCGCAAGTCTTCTCTTTTCATCTGCTTGTTTATTATCCTCTGAAATAAAAAAAGAACGAAAACAGCTAGTTTTAACAGACACTCGTAAATTGGGGTGCGTCGTGCGTTAAATACATTGCGTTTTGTTTGGTATATTTTCAAATTGGTCTGATAATTAAGTAAATTTAACATCAATACCATACTTGTAAGTCGGTAATGGAAATGAGTTCTCTTTGTTTGTTCAAAACTGGCATTTATCTGTATTAGGTTTCTTGTATATATTAGGTTTGTTATAGAATATAAATTGTCTCATTTTGCAGTTTTTAGTACTTATAATCTGAATTTTTATTGACGTTTTCATTTTAAATGATGTCCTTGAGGGAAAAAGGATAATGGAAAGCGGATATTTTGCTCAACAACGGGATAACATAACGAACGCAAAAAATTGTTCTGCTTCTTCTAGACTCAAAACCATATATATTACGAGGTATATACTAAAGAGTTCCCCTTATCTAATCATGTGGTATATACACAAAGTTCAAAACTCTCTTCATACTAACAAACAATATTTTGAGAGTTTACTTTTAGAGTATAGAGCATTAAATAAAGACAACAACAAAACTTGTTTTCTTTATTTCGTGGTATAGAGCATCTTGATATAGAGCATCATCGTTTTTAAATTTTATTCGATGCGAATATATACGTCACATTTGAGTTCACATTTTTTATGTCATAAGATAGAGGACAAGCAGATTGCTTTCCTGATGGAAAGAGACAACCAATGCCTATCGACGCCAAAGATGTTAATGGTGCGTCGCTTATAATGAAGTCCTAATGCCGCATGCAATAAGTTCATCGGCTACTTTACCCTCCAAACCGGAATACAACAGTGACTGCACTGCCGCTATTGTGGCAGGAATAGGTAGGGCGGTGGTACCAGACCCGGGCAAGATAATGCAGAGCTCTACCACCTAGTAACCACGATGGTAGTGACTCGTATAGCCAATCATTCGCCTCATACAAACTGCCAGGCAGAATGGTAGATGGTCTATTCTTCAAAGAGGGCCCGGACAAAAAACTTACGGAGATGAAAACTTAATTTGACTCAACTTCTAGACTCAAATCTCTCTTCATACAAATACTTATCTTAGTTTGCCTTGAGTACCTAAAGAACATATTGATCATCGTACTTCAATTTTGAGTTTCAATCCGTCCATTCCGCCTACATTTGCATTTGAGTTTACATTTACTGTATCTAAAACAATAGCGAAAAGAAAGCTTTAAAGTTGTTAAAGAAATGCTGTTGGACAACGATTCAATGTCCAATGAAGCGCAGCCGCGTTTTCAAAATGGCTGTCAACGAACAGGGTAAATTAAAACTTACTGCCTTAATAATAAAGGTTATTGTTTCAACGAAACAACAAAAAAGTGCAGATGTTACCGTAACGTCCAATTTACAGATTGATTTATTACTTACTTAGGTCATTGGCCGGTATTTAAATAATTTGAACGCAGTAAATTTGCAATAATCGACTTCCAATTTTCTCTATCTCGAGATCCTTGGATTCTATCTTCACCAAATTTATATATGACGAAATGGAAACTATACCCATTTAAACAAAAAAGTATTTTTCTCAAATCGAACCATAAATGATGGAATTTTCAGCACAAGCGACCTACTAATCACTAACCACAATTTATGCAAAAACAAAAATAAAACTTCTTTTATTGAGTGGCTTACAGTACCAGTATGATAAAAATCATTGATCATGTGGTGTGTTGTTATTTACTGTAGGTATATACCTAATACGGTGTATATAAATTGAGTGTTAAATATACCAATTTCTTCTTCATCATAGTAAATATAACACTCACTCGGCTATCCTACGATATAAAAAATCCATAAAGCATATAGTCATTTACAGTTAAAAAGGTCTTCTGACGTAATTTCTTTGTTTTCAAGTCAAGGACCTCGGCATATTAATCGACCATTTCCAGTTTCTCGAGACGTGTATGGAATTATTATAGTTTTCTAGATGGTATCTTAGCGCATTTAGATTTCATGTTTTTGGAATACATATCGGGTGCTTAAAAATGGAAGTACCTGACAAGTAAGGTTATTTTAAATTCAATCCACATCATAATACAAAAACATATTTTTGTATCACAACACACAGGAAAAAACAGATGGTTCTCCAAACGGAAAGTGAACTACTTCGGCTATAGACACCAATGAAGTTAATGGTACGTTGCCGTCAGAATGTAGGAATATAATGCCACATGCAATTTATCGTATCTGCTGCTTTACCATCTTACGGAATACGACAGCAATAACACTGATTCTATTGCGGTAGCAATTGGCAGGGTGGTGTTACCAAACCCGGGTAAATAGTTATAACCCTCTGCCATCTACTTAATAGTGGCGAACGTAGTGATAACTTTAAATTACTCTTGCATTTTACAAGGTACCTTACTGTAAAATTAATTGATCTAAGTATCTGTATATTAATACGCAAAGAAAAAAATTTGGACCACTTTTTAAGACATCTGCGCGAACGGTGGAGTATAAAATTTGGCACAGATAAAGTTTACATTGCGGAGGACTGCAGAAACCTTATATTTCAAAAAAATGCATTAGAAATACATTAAATTAATAAAAATAAACATTAAACACCCTACGTTATACACATACTTACTATTTTCTTCTATTACTATTTCAAAGTCGATCACAAACTAAACAGTAAAATCTCTTTTACTGTTTAGTTTATGGTCGAATTACGGCCATAGGCGATCGCTAGTTCTATTGAAGAGACCCATATCAACACGGAATTTTTTTGGTTATAAGTTATGACCAAGATGACTCTCCTGATAGAAAGAGACTAACCATCGTCTTTAGGCACCAAAGATGTTAATGGTGCGTTGCTAAGCGTGTGGCGGGGTGTTAATACCACGCAAATGTTTACCCTTTAAATAAGGTAGCCTTTACCCTCTGAAGCGGAACATGACAATGAAAAGCATTGACTCTATTACGTCAGGAAAGGATACCAGACCCGGAATACGATGTAGATCTCTACCACCTTGCATTCAAGATGGCAATGACTCCTGTAGGCATTTTGACTGTTTTTTCGAATGTTATCCTTTTGTCGTCGGAACTTAGTGAAAATCTATTTATTATTATGTTAAAATATACTTGTACTGTTGTCACAAAATACTTTGTTTTTATCAAATGTTATAAAAAATTTGCAAACACGGTCAAACAAGTTTATTAAATGCCTTTTTATCGCCAAAATTCGTCAATTTGCAAAAGTAGTGCGCATAATAAAGAGATTACGTAGCCTTGCACAACAATTTTCGGCTAGAAATATCTTTTACACTTTAATTACATTTAACTTACTTTTATTAAGCGTAATAATGTTTTCATTCGTCAATAGTACCGTTTGTAATTCATGTTCATTCATATATTCAACTTCTTAACCTAGAAACACGTGACCACGATGTTAGTAGGTCATGTTTCGGATATTTTGGTATGAACTCTAATATAGAATATAGTTATTTAATATTATACTGCTAGCAACGAATAACAGAATACTAAATTGAGAATTGAAATAAAAAGAAACCATCAAAAGTATGACTTTTTGATAGTGCTTTTCGTAATCCTGATAATAGATTCTCCATATTTTTGTTTTTAGGTTAAAACGCACTTGTACTGTTTTATAAACTGATTTACATATATTTCTTTGTCGACCAGATTTGGTTTTAACCCTAAAGAAGTTAAAAAAACCGGCTGTCGATTTTAAATTTACCAAATCGGTTATATGTATTTGTGTAACAGTACAAGTGCGTTTTAATATAGTAAAGTAACAGTTATGGTCTTTACGACCTAGATATTAGCGATTGGCCTGTAAGTGTGATAGAGGATTAGGCTTTTTTTAGAGGATTAGGATTTTTAATTTGGGAAATTGGCACTTATGTACAAAAACACTTACTTTGCTTATATGATCATACCGTTAAAGGTTAGTGGTAAATTTATGGATTTGGCATTACCATCCCACCGTATGGGGAGTATTACAGCATCTTTACTGTCTAATGGCGATGCTTGTCTTTTCCATCAAGAGAGCGTCCTGATTATTTCTTATCCCCTGATACAAAAAAGTTATTTGATGCAGAGAAGAAAGTTTTAATTACATTACGTGCGAGTGAATATATGAATAATAAAACGCTTGACAACAAAAGGCATAACAATAGTCAAACTCAAGGTGATCCTAGGTCCAACGAATACCAGTCTGATAATCAATTCCAGTTTTGAGATCCGGCTGCGGTCTGGGTGTCAGTGTCGTGGCTTTGAAAGGATTGTTTATTTTCAATATCACTTGATCCACTTTGTTGTAACCTTTTGTGAGCAAGGTCTTTTATAAATGTCAGCGTTTATTAAAGGTCCGTACTTTGCGAGTAAGTCATAAAATTGGTGGCTCTAAATCCTTGACATAAAAGTTACAATCACAAAGAAATATATAGTAGTAAAATTGTATTTCTATTTAAATTGCTTTTACGGTCACGAAATTAAATGTTTTTGTTGTTACGTATTTTTTTGCTTCAGTACAAAATATAAGTAAGATGTAACAACTCAGAGAAAGATCTTTCTGTTTACATATATGTACTTTCAAATAAAAGTATGAAAAAGTATTGACTTCTCTATAGGTGAAAATAAAAGTATGAAAAAGTATTGACTTTTCTATAGGTGATAGCTGTATATTTGTATCAGGTGAACCACTTGCTTGCTTGTTAATTATATTGTATTAATTATATTGTAATAAAGTTGATTGGTTTTTATTTACATGTACCTTCTAACCTCTTAGTTAGACAGCCGGATTTTAAAATAAAATAATTTTTTTTTTATTTTAGCGACTTTTTTTAAATAGACTCTAGACTAATGTTTTTTGAATTTAGCAAAACGTAGCAATGTTTTTTGATCACGCTAAGTCGCGGTAACAGTTTTACTTATGATATAGTGAAGAGCCTACATACTTTAAGTATACCTAATAATAGTGACAGATTTTCTAAAATCGTTGCTATACATATTGTGATGATAAGTTTGTGTCCGTTGGTCGGGCAACCAACCTCATTTTTATCTAGCTAAACCGGCAGATAACTCGACTGATAGAAAGAGATATCTCTTTCCATCAGTCAAGCTATCTGCTAGTTCATTATCTTATAAAAAAGGCGTAAGAAATTCACGATAAATTATTGAACCGTATAACGTGTAAATTAATATTTCCCTTTCAATGCTGTTAATTGACTTATTTTATCACACTTCCTGAGACATTAACACCGCCTTGTTAGATAAAAAGTGCATCTATCAGTTTCAATGCAACAAGTCGTCTGGTAACGACCTCTCGCGTCACGGCTCACTAATCTTTGTAATAGGATCGCTCGATACACTTCACTCGCTAGAAATCTAGATTCGCACATTGCGGAGATAAGGTTGGTGATGGTTGCTTGATATTCAATACCAGACGCCAGTGTTGCTCTTACATGCGATATTTCTGATGTATTCAAGTATGCTCCATATTGCTTATTAGAATTGTAAATTGAATGTCTACATTTCTTGTTTAATTTTCTAATTTTATTTCATGTTCTTTGACAAAGTAATCAAATGTTAAATGTTAATCGGTGATAAGGTGCTTTATGTTGGTGAAAAGATAAAAAATCAGTAGTTTTGAGTTGATCCAGTACAAACAAATCTTACCTATGTGTTGGTGGATGAAAGCTTCATTTTGGAATGTATTTAAGTAAAATCCGTTCTACACCTACATTGCCTAGACGGCGATGTAGGTGTAGAACGGATCGCATAACTGTTAAATTACAGGTCAATCGGGTGTATAGTTTTAGAGATTTCGTGCCTGATCTAGAGTCTAGAGTGGAAGAAGTTAGCGAACTTAACTATGAGTCGATGGGGCTCGGGTTCGATTCCCGACATGGACAAACATTTTTGTGATAAGAATAGATGTTTGTGTTTCAGTGCTTGGGTTTTTATCATGTATGCTAAAGTGTATAACTTGTATTCTTATCTATTAGTATCGTTGACTATGTTGTAATATAGTGGATGTATTCTTAACCTGTTACAAAATAAAAGAGCAAAACATGAAGAGAACTGATGATCCTGCAGCATCAAGCCAAGGTTATTATGTCATTGCAATATCTCTGAAGTAACAAAATACGACATTTTGTATCAATCAGGAGTTTTACAAATTCAGGAACCATAGCTAAGAATTTTTCGATTAAAAAATCGCAACATAATCAGATCACCAGCTTGGAAGCTACCGCACCCTTAGAATTATAGTAATCTATTTCAAAAATATCCATTTTAGGGAAACGTCAAATAAAGATTTGTACAGTTAAGATTTTTGTATGAAAATTAGATTATTAGACCGAAATATACGTTTTACAGCTTTCTATGTCAAAATCTGCCTGTATTTTAATAAAAGTCGGTAAAGATAGTCGTTTTAGGTCGTTCCCTGACATTAAGTCAAAATCATGATTTTTTAATTAGGTCACTATAATGCTGAAGGTGACATACGTTAAATTTATAACTCCCTTCGTTTTTTCATTGAGGATTAAAAATATTTTGATGGCTTCTGTGCAAGTAAATTTATACATATAATTAAATCGTAGGAAAGTCAAAACTGTACATTGAATATTTTTTTAAAAGAATACTTGGGGCGTGATCTACAATCGATATCGAAGCCAAAAATATAGTTTTTAGAATTTTTGTCTGTTTGTCTGTTTATCTGTTTGTCTGTATGTATGTCCGGGGTAAACTCAAAAAGTACTGCATGGATTTACTTCAAATTTTGCATGAATATTACTTATAGGTCGGGTCAACATATAGGCTACATATTATCAAGCTATCGCCTACGGGGGAGGAGCTGTGCGGAGTAAACGAAGTCCGCGCGGACGAAGTCGCTGGCAACAGCTAGTATACAATAAAAACCCGTACAATTAAAATGGTGTTAAATGACACAGGGAACAATTTAAGCGTTGATATTCATTCTATATAATTTAGTAAAAAATTAATTATAATTACCGTTCTCTCAGCAGTTACTTAACGTTCGTCTGTACATATTTCCGTGTTTGTGTCTTCAATCATATGAAGATATCTCATTTGTCGTGAGAATAGGAAGCAACATTAACTTTCACCATTAACCGTGCCATGTTTACTTTTTCGCTTATATTTGTTCGACAATTGTTTCTTGTTGGAAACCTTTTGTTTAGTTAGTCAAAGTTTAGTTTCGGAGTTATATTGATATACTCTAAATAGTCCAAAAGAAAAAGCAAAGATTACATATGTTCCGTGTATTCAGGTCTCCATTTTGAAGAACAGAGCAGTGGCCTTTGTGCTGGACGTATTTAAGCTGACCATATTGTTTTTATCTTAAACGAAACATTAAGTTAATGCAAGCAATAAATAATTGTAGTGATTAGTTGTATTTATTTTCATAAGGAGTACCATAATTTGATATCAATGTTAAGTTAGATCTGCTAAAAGTTTTAATTGATTTGATCTACTAAAAGTTGTAATTAGTTTTTTACTAAATTATATAGACAATATTATCAACACTTAAATTATTCCGTGTATTATTTAACACCATTTTAATTGTACGGGTTTTTATTGTATACTAGCTGTGCGCGCGACTTCGTCCGCGTGGAGAAAACCTATACATCTATACAAATAAATAAAATTGGAGTGTCTTTTTGTAATATTAAAATAAAAGCTTTTTACGAAATGCATACACGGTACATATTATATCAAAATAGCATTTTTTTACAATTTTTATCTGTCTATCTGTCTGTTTGTTTCGGATAATTTTTGAACCGGCTGGATTAATATTGACGGGACTTTCACTGGCAGATAGCTGATGTAATAAGAAGTAACTAAGGCTGCTTTTATTTTAGATTTTTTCCACATGGATAAAGTCGCGAGCATAGCTAGCTAGTCCCGTTAAAATCGGTCCAGCCGTTTTAGATATTAGCCGGAACAAACAGACAGATAGACAGACAAAAATTGTAAAAAATGTTATTTTGATACGTGTACCGTGTCTACAACCATATGCATTCAGTAAAAAGCGGTTATTTTAATATTACAGATACTCCATTTTTATTTATTTGTATATAGAATAATATTTTTTTTTTACAGAAAAGCCATCAAAATATTTTTAATCCCCGGCGCAAAAACGAAGGGTGTTATAAGATTAACGTATGTATCTGTGTATCTGTATGTCAGTATTTGGCATCTTAGCTTCCAAGAGAGTGATTTGATAAAGTTCCGGTTTTTTTAATCGAAAGGTCCTGATTGATAGAAAATGTCGTATTTTGTTACTTCAGAGATATTGCAATGACATACTAATAACTATGACTTGATGTTGCAGGATCATCAGTTCCCTCCATGTTTTGCTCTTCTATTTTGTAACAGGTTAAGAATACATCCACTATATTACAACATAGTCAACGATACTACTATTAGTTATCTTATAAGACTTATCTATATAAGAATACATGTTATACACTTTAGCATACATGATAAAAACCCAAGCACAGAAACACAAACATCTATTTTTATCACAAAATGTTTGTCCATGTCGGGAATCGAACCCGAGCCCCATCGACTCATAGTTAGGTTCGCTAACTTCTTCCACTCTAGACTCTAGACCATGCACGAGATCTCTAAAACTATACACCCAATTGACCTGAAATTTAGCAGTTATGTAGACGGCGATGTAGGTGTAGAACGGATTTTACTTAAATCCATTCCAAAATGAAGCTTTCATCCACCAACAAACAGGTAAGATTTGTTTGTTTGTACTGGATCAACTCAAAACTACAGATTTTTCATCTTTTCATCAATATAAAACACATTAACACCAATTAACATTTGCTACCTTTTTATCCGATGTAGAGGAAATGCTGTGTGTGGGTCAGGTGAACAAAGTTGCGGGAAACAACTAGTACGTAATACTTGATAGAAAAGACTTAATGCTGCAGGTTTTTCCATGTTTTGCTCTTTAATTTTGTAACAAGATATTCACTTTGTTACGAAACAGTTCACGATAGTCTAATATATATATATATATACACATGGTTCTAATGTACTCGTATTAGTGTGGTTGACTATGTCGTTATATAGTGGATATATGCATAAGTATATGATTTTTCCCGTGTTATTCCGGACTCCTTTGAAGAATAAACCAACTTCCGTTATGCCATACAGATCGTAAAATGCGACCGATTATACGTTTCACTATCATCGTGACTAATCGGTGGTAGTTCTGCAACGACTCGCCTGAGTATTTGGTACCACCGCTTTACATATTCCTGCCGTAATAGCGTCTATGCTTGTCATTATCGTGCTCCGATTTGGAGGGTAAGGTAGCCGGTAGACTTAGCATGTGACATTGCCATCCCGCGACACAGATATCAACGCACCATTTACATCTTTAGTGTCTATATGCAATGGTTTCTCTTTCTACCAGAAGAGCTATTTGCTTGTTTGCTGTCTTATAATATAAAAAAAATATTGTGATAGTATAAATTTTATAAAAACGTTCTAAGCCCCGTTTTCTAAATAGCACTAACAATTTCTGCTTTGAACTTCGACATGTAAATCATGCAAATGTTATTTTCACCGTCGTTTTTACAACAATAAAGATTCCACGGCGCATGATCTGAATATTATTTTAAAGTGAGTTGTGGAAGTAAATATACTAAAGTAAATATTCTATAGTGAATAATATTTATACAATAATATCCACTATAAAATATTTTCGACATCATAGAATAGATTAAATCTACGCTAATAATATGAATGCTAAACTATGGTCTATACTACTAGAAAAATCTTTATATAATATTTGTCTGTTTTATTGAGTTTTTCACTCATCGAGGTGAATAAAATTTTTAATATTATAAAAAAAATCTTCACGCGCAGTTCCCTTGTGGGGTAAGCAGAGTAAACCGCACGCCTATAGACTTTCTAGTTCAACCCGATTCACTGGTTTGTCGATTGGCGATATCGATATATTGGCAATATGGGGATCTCCATAACCACACTTTAGCGACCTTTACCACTTTAAGACACCATTCGACAGAAGAGATAACCATCCAAACCATGATAACCAACGATGTATAAGTATATACATCAAAGATGTTTACAATGCGTTGCTATCCGTATGGTAGGTTAATGAAATGTAAGAAGTATAAGATTTGCTGACATTTCAATCCAAACAAATTTGGCCAAAGGGGATCAAAGTCGGGAACTTTTCTAAGGAAGGCTAACCACAAGATTAAACCAGCCAGTATTGCCATAAAAAATGTATGGCCGTAAGCATAACCTACTGGCCATATGGTCTTTATATTTATACTATGTAACTTATACCCCGTATTGGTCTGGGTTCTTTGAAGAATAGACCAACTGCCGATCTGTCAGGCAGGTCGTGAACAACCGATTGACTATACGTGTCATTACCATCGTTACTGCTACATCAGTAGAGTTCCGCAACGTCTCGCCCGGGTATGTGGTATCACCATTCACCGCCTTACCTATTCCTGCCGCAATATTGCGACACGACCACGACAATGAGAAGCACTGACGCTATTTAGCTTGTCATGTTCCGGTGTGGAGGGTAAGTTAGCCGTAGACTTATGAATGTGGCATTGCCATCCCGCCACACGCACTATTAACATTTTTGGTATCTATAGGCGATGGTTTCTCTTACCATGAGTGGAGCCATCCGCTAGCGTACTATTTTATGATATAAAAAAATGCTTAAGTGTATTATAATAGCGTCGGAGTTACGAGAACGTTATTTTGTTATTAGAATAGTGTAATGTAATGTGTAAACCGAAAGGTCAGTCTTAATTACGTATGAAGTCGGTACTCATAAGAGGTCGTTATGTGCACAACACTAAGTTAAATAATTATGGGTATAAATATCGTAAATCTGAATGTTAATTCATCCGTTTGTTTAATGATTTTCTCAGTTTAGTGTTAATTACGCGTAGAGGTCTGTTTTATTTTAAATATAAAATTCTCGGGTATGAAGTTTTGTAAGCATATTCAGTAGGTCTGAGAATCGGCTACTATCTATTTTCCATACCCCTAAGTAATGAGGGTTGTCCACAAGTAACATTTTTTATATTTTTGTTTTTTATAATGTGGCATTAAAAATACATACAACCCTACATTTTTACCCTTCCACCATCAATTCCTATTTTTTATTTAAGTAATTATTTGGCAAAACGACGTTTGCCGGGTCAGCTATTTTTTTTATAATAATACTAGCTGATCTGCGCAACTTCGCCCACAAGTAGAGTAACATGTAGTTTTTCATAGATACTTTCATTCTCAATTTCAGCGATTTAGCGGTTAATTTATTTAAAAAATTAGACTTTGTTTGACCCCGCGTCTTCTCTCTATCTCGTTGCCAAATTTTATCAAAATCGGTTCAGTGGTTTAGCCGTAAAAGTTATATATGTTATATATGGTATATAAAGTATGTAAGTTATATATGGTACTAACCGAACCCGATCGCAGCGCCGTCTGCTAGTTCTGATTGTGAATCTAAACCATTTTCGAATCCACTTGAATATACACTTCATAAATTTAATCAAAGTCGGTCCAGCCGTTTAGGCGTTCAGTAACATACACACGCACAGAAGGATTATATATTTATATATATAACTGTCGTATTTATAAGTTTAGTACCTATAGATAAAGATGAGTTGTTAACGGAGGAGGTTATCAATCTGGGTATTTTTATGATTGTTATTTTAGAAATTTACTGATTTGGAAAAATATTTTTTTCTTCATGAGGGGGAGGGATTAAGTGTCATATTAATTAAGAAAAATTTTCTTGTTCTTAAGAAGATCTCTAAGATATCGAAGATGGGAAGCCACTTGTTATTATTAAATTATTTCGAGTCTGGTAGTGGTGTTACGGTCTTGGAGTGTGATGGTGGTATGATAACACTCCCATTGTTCGGATGACCATGTTAAGCTGACAATTCTTGTTATTGCAAGAAACACGCAACAGTAGTTACAGGCTATTTCCTCCATATTGGTCCAGGCCTTCTGTTAAAATAGACCATCTGCCGTTCTGCCAGAAAGTTCGTAAGAGGCGAACAATTCGGTGTGCGAGTCACTTTTATCGTGGCTGCTAGATCTCGCCCGCGACTTGTACCGTCGACTTACCAATTCTTGCCCTAATAGCATTAGTACTTGTCACTGTCGTGTTCGTGAGGGTAAGGTAGCCGGTAAACTTATAAATGTGGCATTAAAACCCCATCCCAAAGATAGCAAAACACCATTAACTTATTTGGTGTCTATAGACAATAGTTGTTCCGTTTCATTAGGACAGACATCTGCTTGTTTGCTATCTTATGATTTAAAGAATATCACCGTTAAAATATCAACATTAATCGACGGAATCAATCATATGGCAAAGAAGAATTTCGCCGCTTTGAATCTGTTGAAACTAGCGTAGTTGTATAGCAACCCGGCTTGAGGGTGCATCGCAGGTTCAAATCCCACGTGTCGAAATTTTTCTATGTTGTTTTTGAAGTTTTTCAAATATCACCATTAAATTAATGGTATAGTTATAAATTTGTTTTTTGTTTGTTTCAGGTATAGTGCTATCTAAAGACCAAATAGGTTAACTTCGGCTGCAGATCTAGAGTTGGAAGGTTTTGATCGGAAATTAATATCATTGGGGTATCCTTATCTTTAAAAATCTTAGTAGTAGCTTGCCTAACAGTCTAACCACCTGGCCACGGGGAATTATCACACGCGAATTTTCGCGTGGTATGCACTGCAAAGAATGTAACAATTGAACACGTGTACTGGAATGTACTTAGCTTGCCAGTCTCTAGCTCTAGACGCTTCGCCGTTCGCACCGCGCGAAAATTCGTGTGCGCGAATTTCCCGTAGCCAAGCGGTAAACTAGTGGAATATTCTAAGCTATTCATTTCACTACTATCCTGTCAACTATAACCGCCCCGTTGGTCAAGTGGTTAGCGAATCTAACTACGAATTAATGGGAGTCATTCCCAACAGGGACAATCAGTTGTGTAATGAGCACAGGTGTTTGTATTCTGGGTTTGGGTGTTTACTATGTATTACAGTATTTATAATATATGTATTCCTACGTATTAGTAGCATTGACTAACAAGCATTAACACATGTGTACAATTAGTAAGCAAATTATATAATTTGCTTACTAATTGTTCGATCAATCGTATCATCATAACTATGTGGTAGAGTTCCGCTACGTCATTCGCCCGACTTTGGTATCAACGTCTCACCCGTTCCTGCCGTAATAGCGTCAATACTGGTAACTGTCATGTTTTGGAGGGTAAAGTAGCCGGTAAACTTATGCATATGTCATTACCATCGCTTCACGCGGATAGCAACGCACTAGTAAACATCTTTGGTGTATATAGTTTGAAAATGGCGGAAGTGACCAAACGTGAATGTAATATCGTGTCTAATTAGGTGTATGGTTTAAAAAATCAGGTTTTGGTAACACCTTACTATTTTTCACGTATCCAGTAAATATATGCATGTATTATCGGGTACTTTTGCAGAATAGACCGTTTGCTAGGCAGGTTGGAAAAGAAGACCGATTGGCTATATATATGACTTTCATGAAAATCGTTGGAGCCGAGATTCCGAGATTCTATATTTTAATTGTATATATAATTTAATTATATATATATGTATATATATATATATATATATATATATATATATATATATATATATATATATATATATATATATATATATATATATATATATATATATATATATATATACATATATATATATATATATATATATATATATATATATATATATATGTATATATATATATATATATATATATATATACATATATATATAATTAAATTATATATACAATTAAAATATAGAATCTCGGAATCTCGGCTCCAACGATTTTCATGAAAGTCATAAATTAGGGGTTTTTCGGGTAAAGGAATCGATTTATCAAGGTTCCAGGTCCAAGAAAAGCTCGGTTCCCAAGATATGGGTATGTGAAAAAACGAGCAAAGCTCGGTCAACCAGGTACAGAAAAAAAATTATATATTCTATAGGAATCGATTTATCAAGGTTCAAGAAAAGATCGGTTCCAAAAATATGTGAAAAAACGAGCAAAGCTATGCAGCAGAGCAACCAGATGTTTCTACTATAATATGTTGTATAAATTAAGAGAGATGTATCTGATTTGATGCTAATTTCATGCTGTAAATTTTGTGTCGCTTGCGTCTGCATCGTAAAAATATTCTTTCATCATTTATTATCTAAAGAGGCAGAAGCCGTATAACTTTATAACTTTATAAATAAAAGGTATAACTGTATGAATGACTTGAGCAAAGCCGCGAGCAGTAGTTTTAGTATACACCTTATCGAATCGATTTGTTTACGATATAATCATCTGTTAACACATCGCGTCGTCAGTGACACCACGATACGTTCTCGGCGGCCAGGGAGCGCTCACGCCCGAATAGAAAGCACGTGAAAACGACATAATGTGCGGATTAAATTTGGATAAATAACCAAACGAAAGTTTTGTATCTGACTCTTACTAGATCTGAACTCTATACACAATGTTTTCCAGACTGTTGGAGCTGTTGCCTCAGCTTTTCACCCAATTGTGTTTCCCTTGTTGGTATAATCATTATCATCCTGGCGTATTACTATTACTCCTCCACTTTGACTGATTTTGAGTAGTCTCTAAAGAAAGGCCATTGGCTTACATATATTTTATAACTTCGTCAAGCCATCACTCTCGTGTTGGTCCCGGCCTCCTTTGAAGAATAGGCCAACTGCCGTTCTGCCAGGCAGGTCGTAAAAGGCGACCGATTGGCTATCGAGTCACTACCATCGTGGCTACTAGGTGGTAGAGTTCTGCATTGTCTCGCCCGGGTCTGGTACCAACGCCTTACCTATTCCTGCCGCAATAGCGTCAGTGCTTGTCGCTGTCGTGTTCCGGTTTGGAGGGTAAGGTAGCCGGTAAACTTATGCATGTAGCATTAGACCTCGCCACAAGATAGCACATTTGGTGTCTATAGGCGATGGTTGACTCTTTCCATCAAGAGACCCATCTGCTTGTTTGCTATCTTATGATATAAAAAAAAAAAACTCTCACCAATCCCAATGACTCAATAACTTAGGCCAACGAAACGTATGATCACACGACACACCTACACCTCCCACCCCAGTATCGCCCATCAGCGAACCGAGACCTCGGTCAAGGAATCATCTGAAGGATAAAACAATGTCACTAATCTTCCCATTGCAAATCACGACCCCACCTTAAGTCGAGGTTCGGTCTCACAGGAGACACCACCTTAAGGTGGAGCGCGTACACTCCCCCACCTTTAAACAGAGGGCTGAGCATTCTGCTCGCACTCGCGCCTGGTGAAGCTGTAAGACCCATAAGGCCGACAACGATTCAGTCATTCCAAAAAAATCAAGCCGTCGCTATTTAGGTCTACCACAAGATGTTTTTCGTGATATTGTCAAGAATATCCTTTAAGCCTACTTATCAAGTAATCCCTAAAAGGCAAAGCTATAAAAGTTGTATGAAGTATTTTGGTGACTACAAGTAAGTAGTAAGTAGAGTTTGGTACAACTCTTTATCTATTTCTGTTTTTACTCACCATCCTTTACATATTAAGCGGTTGCTGAAGGTTTATTTACTACTCGAAGGTAATAGTTATTTGTATTACATGTTTGATGGATATTACTTGTAAATTTTAAAGATTTAAGTCATATTCTTACTAATATTTAATAATATTTTTGTATACTATGAATGCGAAAATCTGGCTGTCTGTTACGCTTTTACGGATAAACTACTTAACCGATTTTAATGAAATATGACGGAGAGATAGTTGAAGACTCGTGTTCAACATAGGCTATTTTTTTAACAAAAATAATCTTCTCTAATAAATAAAACCAATTGTTTAAGCGCACATCACATCTACTGTATTTAAAAATAAATTATTAGGAAAAAGTTGTATGGAAAAAATCGGGCAGAAAACTGAACATTTTGAGTTCTAGCAGGTTTGGGGGAGATTTCATCTTACTTTCTTCATTAGTAGAGATAGGCGAGCAAGCGGAGCCGGGCTGCTAGTATCCTTGTCGTAGGCAATTTCGTCCGTATACAAATGGCGTCGTGAAATTGCAAAAGTTTTACAAAACGCCATATGTCGAATGTAAAATGTCATTATATTATAATATGCATGCCATTTACCGCCGCCGGTAACAAATTGCCGCGGCATATTGTTTAAATTACTTATTATGTAAATGTGTTGCTTTTTAGAGCTAGGACCCCATCCGGCTTCTTATATGAAAAAGAAGTAGGTTTGTTAGGTTGCTATTAGGTCCCACGCTTGGGGCTCCCTCGACTGTCGGCGATTTGTTGGGTGTATGATGTCACTAATAAAAGCCAGCCAGCCAGCCACCTATTAAATTTTACAATTTAATAGCTGGCCTCAGTACATTGCTCCTGCGAAAGTGCTCTTTCAAATACATTTATCGTAACCTACTACATGCAAGTCAACTATTGTAAGTTAATTGTACTATGTATATAACCTTGCCATAAATGCAAGCAATAAGTTGACAATGTAATGAAATTTCTGTAAAAAGTAGAACTTATTAATATTTTGCAGATTTGTGAAAGTGAAACGACTGGTTCATTTAAACCAATTATTGTAAAAACCTTGAAAGCTATTATAACATTTTATTGGCTATAATACTGAGATGTTTGGAATAACTTCGTAAAATTAATAATATATATGTTTTGTTTAAATACTAACTTGCGCCAGGTGCGCTGCTTTATTTTATACAATAATGTTGATCAATAATACTAGTGCAAGATATAAGTTTCATCCCGATCGAATAAACAATATGGATTGCCAGATGTTTCCACCAAGTAATTACGATGGTAGTGACCTGTTTAGCCAATTGTTCACCTTTACAATCTGCCTGGCACATGATTTTTTCTTCAAAGGAAGCCCGGATCATCATTTGTTGAATTACCAAAGGTTTATATAAGCTTGAGATAATTTTCCTGTATGAATAGATCAAGAATTCAATGACAATTTGAATACAAAGTATTTAATTTCAATAATATGAGCTTTCAATGAATGTCATGAAACTGACACTCATGACATTCGTAATGTAACACTTCCTGTTTTTGTTTTAGGTCGCCTGTCTTACTTCTGAAGTTTATTTCAGTAAAATAATATGTTTCAGGTAATATCATTCGATTATTTAATATTCATTTGTAAAGTATTTCATTCTCAAAATACATTGTAACCAACAGACCTTTCATTATTTACACGTCTACATGGATAATTAGGCGATGTAGAATGGACAGATTTAAGTCTACAAAATTTTGATGATTTGAATGGCAATCTTATTGTCATTTGAACAGTCAGTTGGAAAAAACAACTTTAACGAGTGAAAATTACATTTTTTCTTAAATTAACAAATATAATATAGTAAATACATGGTACATATGTATCTTTTTGCCAAACCCCTTACGAGATAGGCAGATAGATCTGATTGCCATATATAACGATCAATGCAGATTTGCCATGCTTCCTCCATAGTCCTCTTCATGCAAATATGGTTGACAAATACTTTTTAATAAATAATTTTACATTAAGCTAGAAATTAGAGTAGCTGTGTATTTACAACAGAAAAGTTTACCTATTTTGAGACTCGTATAACTATTGTTATGTTAAATTAAACAGTATTTGACGTTAGATTTACAAAGTTAATTCAACTTTATTGATTTTTTTATTTAAAACTAAAAAAATACCGTTTCAAACCTTTGTAATTTCGTGTCTTCTAAAGTTAATTTTAACTTAGGTAAGTGACAACGCAATTGCTTCAAGAATTTAAACAAAATTCCATTTTGTTTCATATTTCATATTCAAAACATATGTAAAATATGTAAACAGGTGGCGTCTGAACGAAATAGTCTTAAATCAATATAGATTTTACGTGGCCCGTTTCATAATATTACTAGCCTCGGAGACCACGAGCGATGAAAGTTTTTATGTGAAGCCGAGGTAAACTAAACACTTTTCGGGATTAAAATAACTTATGTGTTTAATCTGGACACAGCCTGTCTATATGTCAAATTTCTTTTAATTTCGTTAGCCTCTTTTGTATGATTGAGTTACAAACTTCAAAAAATTTCGCATTGATATAAATTAAAATGACGAGGTAATTAAAACTGTAACAGTTTGGGCATCCCTTCAAGAATAAATATAATATCTGCCGTTAAGTCATACTTAGCTTTAGCACCGGGGCGTTGCGCTGTGCCGCGCTCCCGGCTGCATGGGTACCACCATCTTGCTTGTTTTTCCTGTCAAACAGCTTTGCTGTGTTTCGGAGAGAAGAGCGAGATAAGCAGTGCAGTGCAGTTACTGGCACCGAAATTTGTTTAGTCTCCTTATGCTTCAGGATAGGCAACATATAAATGGGTTGCCTTGGCCGGTTCCAGGTAAACTAGTTTATGTTCGTGTGCGACGTAGACCACTTACCATCAGGTAGCATGTCTGCCAGTTTGCCTATCCAAGTAACATAAAAAAGTAAAGTCTTTTGGAAAATTGAAAAACGTTTTCTTTTTGTTTCCTTAAATACCAATATTGTTTAGTTATGGTGTAAATTGCTTGTAATTTCTCCGTGTTGGTCTGGGCTCCCTTTAAAGAATAGACCAACTGCCGTTCTGTCAGGCAGGTCGTAAAAGGCAAACGATTGGCTACCCACCCATCTAGTAGCCACATTGATATTACACGTATAACCATACGTGTAATATCAATGTGGCTACTAGGTGGGTAGAGCACCGCAAAATCTCGCCTGTGTATATGGTACCACCGAATTACCTGTTCCTTTCGCAATAGCGTCAATGCTTGTTTCTTGTTGTCAAAGTTCCGGTTTGTAGGATAAAGTAGTCGGTAAACTTATGCATGTGGCCTTGCCATCCTGCCACACGGATAGCAACGCACCATTAACATCTATGGTGTTTATAAGCAAAGGTTGCTCTTTTCATTAAAGAGGCATCTGCTTGTTTGCTATCTTGTTATATAAAAGAAAGAAGTGTTAAAGCTGAATCAAGCTAACTCTGCTAGCCATTAATCAAATTGGCTATATCACAGCCAGATTATGCTTAAAATAACACAGAATCGAAGTTGCAATCGTAGCAATTGCATCCCTGTTGTTAAAGTCTAGGCGATAGCTAAATTTGAAATTTGGCTTTTGAATTAACACGTCTGATAATTTCGTAATATTGAACTAACTTCTTTACCCCGTGTTAGTCCCGGGCTCCTTTGTAGAATAAGCCGACTGCCGTTCTGCCAAGAAGTTCGTAAAAGGCGAGTGATTAGCTACGCGATTCACTACCATCGTGGCTACTAGGTGGTAGAGATCTGCATTGTCTCGCCCGGGCCTGGTACCACCGCCTTACCGCCGCAATAGCGTCAGTGCTTGTCACTGTCGTGTTCCAGTTTGGAGGGTAAGATAGCCGGTTAACTTATGGACCCCTGAATCAGATCATTATAGGAAAATATTCATGATAAAAGATTGCAACAGATTGAGGAGCTCTTTTTCGATAGGCGTTTATTTATATCATACAAGCATACAAGCAAATGGATCTCCCGTGACATTTTAGCCACTCGGTTGTCTCTTACAACCTGCCTAGCAGATCGTCAGTTACTCTATCAAGAGCCCTGGCCAACACGGAGGGTGGGGTGTTGTTAAAAGTAAATTCAAATGCAAGTGCATAAATTACGCAAATTTATTGCATGGAAGTAGACGTCATACTGATTTTGCATACAGTTTCATGTAAACAATCAGTCACAAGGATTCTATGACATCTTTTTTTATATATCTGCAGTTCCTGGTTCTTCTTATCATTTCTCCATCCATCCCACCACTCGGACAGTAACGCATAATAACATCACTGATGTCTATTGGCGATGGTTATTCTTTCCGACAGGAGAGCCATCTGCTTGTTTTTTTATGTTTTTTAATGTTATGGAGATAGACAAACTGGCAGATGTGCCACCTGATGATAAGTGGTCAACGTCGCCAATGAACAAAAATGGGATACCTGGGCTAGAACTAGCCGAGGTATTCCATTTGTGTGTTGCCTATCCTGAGACATTAGATGTTAAGTCTCGGTGCCGGTAATTACACTGCCAGTCTTGCCCTTCTCTCCGAAACACAGCAAAGCTGTTTCACGGGAGATATAAGCAAAATGGTTGTACCCATGCAGCCGGGAGCGCAGCACAGGCTCCGAATTTGATGTCTAATGATATTAAATTATGAATGAATGAATGAAAACTGTCAAATTTATATCTATAGTAAGGACAAACTTGAAAAGCATTGATCACGAATTTAAAAGTTAATTCTGATGTTTGCACTCAATTTTGAAGGAAACACGTAAAGCTGGTAGCACACACGTAAAGCGCAAGTAACAATCGTTAGTCGTTAGAAAATGCGGCGACGACGACTCATCTCGCTATAGTGCGCGCGGAACTAGTTGGCCGCGCCATACGTATTACGTATTACGTATGGCGCGGCCAACTAGTTCCGCGCGCACTATAGCCGACAAACACAAATTTCATGCATACCCCGCAAGGAAAAGGTGATATTTACTTTATAGTCGTTGACTCGCGCTGCTGCTCGTTTGCTATTTTATGGTATAAAAAAACCTTGGTTAATCGTAGGATTAATAGTTGTAGTTCTTTGAGAATGTGGGCGTGACACTATTTTATAATTAGAAAGCATAATTAATTACGACACAACAATAAAATTCTAACTGGTTTTGATACATACTTTAATAAAGGTATACATACTTACTTTTACATATAAGTATATATGAAAAAAAGATGAGAAAGTTTTTAATGAGTCCTCTATTTGTGTAATAAAAAGTAGAACTTTGAATAAATATTTCTTTTATCACTTAACAAACACGCTAGATAATTATAGGGCTTGCGTATTAAGATTCAATACGCATAGAATAGAGTTCAACGCCTCGTAGCGATCTCACGCCGGCGGCCATCTTGTACAATCACTGGCACAATTTGTTATCTCGTACAGTACACTGTCAAGGCAACTATACAGTTCACCTGGGGAGGAGCTACAGTATATTTCCTGTTACGATAACGAATATTATTGCTGATTTCCGGACTAGAGGTTAAAGTAGGCTTTTGTGTTTTTTTTTTATAATTTTGTCTTAGCACCGTAATGTTTATATCGTGATATTATAGCAGTCACGTATTACATTAATTCTTGAACATATTTGTCAGTGGGTTGAGAAATGTTGGTAGGTGATTACTATTCATATAGCAGTAGAAGTCATGTTCAATTGATTCAGCGCTTTAAAAAAAATTAAAATCACAATAAAACTCGTGGTAGCTTTATATAAAGCTCTTGACAGCTTTATATGCTAATTGCTAATTGCTAAGCCGTGGCAAGTAATAAGTTAGTGTTATTAATAAGGCGATGTATATAATCAACGACTCGTTTTGATAATCGAGCATATGTTAAATTATGGCGAAACGAACATCTACCAATATTAGGATCACTTGAAATGATAAACACGAGTGTTTTAAAATACTCTAATAATTTTATTTTTATAAATATAGAATAATTTCATTAATCTTTTCAATGTTATCGACCTAACTATATGTACTTTACGGGTTGGACAGGTTTTTTTTAAAAGCAGTAAAAAAAGATTTGTAAAACACTATAAGTATTCTGTATAAAGTTTAGGATAATATAGTATTATAAAGAACTTTATACAGAACTATTATGTTAATTTTTTACACGATATCAATTAAAATTATTTTCATTTACCAGAAATACAGTACAGGTATAAATAAGGTGTGATAATAATTGATATATTAATGAATAGCTTTATTGTTATCATAGAAGTTGCGCTTGATTGTACTCATACGATGTAAAAGCGACAGGTGAGCACATTGTTTTGGTAAGACCTGCCTCAGGCATCTACGCTTTAATTCTATTTCGTACCATATGAAGCACAAAACATCTCGTATTATCTGTGGCTATTTTTGTTCTTTATACAGTTAGCGGTGTAATATTTCAATTGAAGACATTATTTTAGTACGACCTGCATCAAGCAAATACATTAGGTATAATTCTATTTCCTAAAATATCTCATATTTCTGTTACTTAAGCAGTAAACATAAACATTTTAAATGGAAACATTAAATAAACTGTACCTAGTATATAATATATAAATTTTATTCCTCCATGTTGGTTCGATCATTTTTGAATAGACCGTCTTTTGAAGAATAGACTATCTGCCGTTCTGCCTGACAGTTCATAAAAGCAAATGATTAGCTATACGAGTCACTACCATCTTGACTACTAAACCTTACCAGAGTTTACAACATCAAGAAGTAAACATAGACATTTCAAATGGAATCATTAAATAGACTGTACTTAGTATATAATATATAAATTTTATTCCTCCATGTTGGTTCGATCATTTTTGAATAGACCATCTTTTGAAGAATAGACTATCTGCCGTTCTGCCTGACAGTTCATAAAAGCAAATGATTAGCTATACGAGTCACTACCATTTTGACTACTAAACCTTACCAGAGTTTACAACATCAAGCAGTAAACATAAACATTTCAAATGGAAACATTAAATAGACTGTACTTAGTATATAATATATAAATTTTATTCCTCCATGTTGGTTCGATCATTTTTGAATAGACCGTCTTTTGAAGAATAGACTATCTGCTGTATAGCTAATCATTTGCTTTTACGAACTGTCTGCCTGACAGTCGAACTGTCAGGCAGACAGTTCGTAAAAGCAAATGATTAGCTATACGAGTCACTACCATCTTGACTACTAAACCTTACCAGAGTTTACAACATCTCATCCATGTCTGGTACCACCGAATTACCTATTTCTGCCGCAATAGCGTCAGTGCTTGTCACTGTCGTATTCCGGTCGACAAGTCGCTAAGGTTGACAAATTATATATATAACGTATTCTCCGAAGTAAAAACTCTTAAAGTATTATGCTGTTCTCTTGTTCATAGTCACTTAAGATACGCTTCGAAAATCTGGAACCCTAGATTAAACAAATACATTAGCCGTCTTGAGAATATACAGAAAAAACTATTTGTAGTATGTAGTTGTAGTAAGTACATTTGCTTTAAATCAAAACATACTTATTCCTCTTGAAACTACTTATATATTTACAAAAAAACCATCTAATGTGCCTTTCTAAGAAAACTATAAATGTGGTTGATTGTCCCGAACTTTTATCTCAAATATCCATTTCAGTTCCATATAAATCTCCGTAACAACCCTATTGTACCTTTAGTCTTCACAAACTATAAGCAAAATACGTTTATATGTCGAGCTGGTAGCAAATTTAACGCACTCCTAAGTAAATCTCATTTGGATTATTTAACAGTAGCTTTGCGATTATAAAAAACATCATCAGTAGCTCATTCTTTATTATGAACACCTAGTTTTGTAATACTGTAGTAAGAGATTCTCTACTAGAGAGTCACTACTAGTGGGGAATTTGTTTAGCCTCCTATTGCTAGTTTAAGTTTTAATTATATTTTTCTTGTGCTGTTATTCCTCCTAAATAATAAATAATCTTTCCCCGTGTTAGTCAGGGCCCCTTTTTCTATAAGTGTACTAAAATCTTTACGTCTATATTCCCGAAGACTTAGGCAGAAATACAAATGCAACCACGATTAGCCCCAGATACTCAGTCCACAATGTAATACGTGGCAAGCCTAACCGGGCTCTTATCAAATCCCAGGTAATTTTGTTTACATCAGAAAACTGAAGAACCACATTTTTGAATTGCACGACCAGGGAATCGAGTATCAGACAATGGACAACTAGACCATAGAGGCGATTCAATATTACGCCTTTTATAATAATATAAATAAAACGTCAACATTACATATTACACCTTTAAGCTCATCACACACGGTTAAGATACTATAATATTTTATCTTAAGATATTCTAATATAGAATATTATAGTATCTTAAGGTATCACACACGGCTAAGATATGATAATATTAAAATTTGTTCGTTTTATCACGAGTCTGCGTCGTTGCCAAACGTATTCTTTGTAGGAGTTCTATAAACAGGTTGATTAACTATGAGTGATACGGCCTTACTTCTTGATTTGTTACACAGCTCCTCAGACGACGATTTTGTTACAGAATGTGAAATGAAAATTGCAGTAGCACATTCCTAACAAAAATAACTTTGAATGAAAAACTATCAAGACATGTCAATCGTTTGCGGGCGGACACCTAAGTTATTGAAATAAAAGACAACAGCTTTCGTACGTAGTATTCCCCCTTTCCCTCTTACCTGGATGTGGCACGGAGCCGGGAGCACCCCGCACTGCTTACAATAGTAACTATTATATAATACTAGATGCATCGTGCAGCCCGCTGCATTATAGAAGTTTTTGGTGAATCCCACGGGATCACCAAATGTTTCGGTGTCAAATAAAAAGTTGTCGAAGTGCTATTCCAGGTCATCGTCTACCTATGTGCCAAATTACTTTCAACTTCACTTTTTGCGTGAGTGAGTAACCAACGTCCATCCATCCAAACATCCCAACTTTCGCATTTATAATATTACTAGTTGCAGCGTCCAGCCCGTTGCATTATAAAAGTTTTTGGCGAATCCCGCGGGATCGCAAAATTTTTCGGGATGAAACGTTTCCAAAGTGGTATTTCAGGTTTACATTCAAATTACATTGAAATCCGTTCCGTAGTTTTTGCGTGATTGAGTAACCAACATCCATCCATCTAAACATCCCAACTTTCACGTTTATAATATTACTAGCTGTAGCGTGCAGCCCGCTGCGTAATAAAAGTTTTTGGTGAATCCCGCCGGATCACCTAATTTTTTGGGATAAAACGTTATCATGTGCTAGTGAGTGTGAGTGTGTGAGTGAGTATAAAATTGTTAAAATATGGAACAAAAATATTTCTTTTTGTATTTTTTTACCTCTTTGTCGGCGTGACCAATATCTGTGTATATTCACGCATAGTTACAGTTTTCTAGTACAAAGAGTATCTAGGTCTAGTCTAGGTCTATTCATGCCAAATTACAGATTTCTAGTGCTAAGAGTGTGAGTTAAACTGCGGACGGACGGACGGACAAAGCCAAACTATAAGGGTTCCTTATAATCTTTGGAACGCTAAAAATGACGCAACGAACGGAGGCTTGTTCTGACAATTTTTTTCTTACAAGTCTATGAATGAAGCCGTTCATTTAAAACTTAATGATTTAACTAAATGAAACTATGTAGGTTCGTTTTTATCGATTAAAAAAAACAAAAGAGAAAAAATTGTGATAATTATTTATTTATAATAAATTGTTGTAACGCTTTCCCATTACCTGTCTGTTCAAGGAGTATTCGATATTTTAACAATCATGTTACGAGTTGCAAATAATATTTACTATGGTTGCGTAATATTACAAGACATGCGTATACAAGAAAAAAAAAACTCGATACTATGACTTTGAACCCAGCCACACCTTTGCTTCTGAGAAAGTCTAATATTGGTTCTTAAATCACAAACGATAAGGTGCTAATTTATTTGAGTACAACTAACAGAAGCAACTTATTTCTTCAAAATAGTTGTTGATAAACTCGTTGGATCACCTTTTACTTTCGTTATTTTCACTTTCGATGCAAGTAATATAATGTATACGTTACCTAATATAAAATACATAACGACTTCCGTTCCAAGGCAAGATGTGCATGATGTTATTGCCCTTATTGTCACGAAACCAAAATGGTACATGATTAGTATTACCGAAATAAATGTAGTATTTAAAAGGATGATGGATGTTTTGGCAAATTAATGTGGTTTTATTTTACTGATCCACGCAACTTTATATTGTATATAATATACTGTTATATCTTTCATACAAATAAAAAAAAGTATCTTCACACCCACAAAGGTAAGCAAAGGTACAACATGTGCACCCAAGATTAGCTGATGATACGTAGTCCCGTTATGTGATAGGTGGCCAGCCTACCGCCAACCGGGCATTTTTCTAAACCTGGGCAACTTTTTTTTATCAGAAAACTGAAAAAAAACACAGTTTTTGAAACAAATATCATACCCTAACTATGCCCCTTAGGGATTGATTTTTTAATAAAAAGTAGCCCATATTTGACTCCGCTTCTTTAATTATCTCGTTGCCAAATTAAGTTAGTTAAATTCAGAACAACAGTACAGACAGATAGTTTTTAATTTATAATATTAAATAAATGTACTTATGGACTAACTGTCAGCAGCGATTTCGTTGGCGTGACCCAAAATATTACTTCGTTTTTCTCAGTTAGGTAACATATTGTACAATATACGAGTAGAAATATAACAACTATATAAACAATGTAGAGTACAAAAAAATATATTTTTTTAAATAATATTTTTTTATATTCCATATTTCAAATCTGACTAGATCATAGCCACAGAATTCTGGTTAGTCTCCAGTATAGCCCTTTCCCAGGCCCAGACATAGCCCTTTTTAACAAAAATAATCTAATCAGTTTTATCCTTAGACAACAGAACATAAGGACTCGGCATTAATTCAACCAGCAATCAAAATTATAAAAGAACATGTATTCCGACGCTGAATATATAAAAATAGCTTTATCTCTGTTTACTTCGATCAAAATCGAAGTCTGTTTAACAAGTTCGAACATTCATAATAGACAAAGTTACAAAAATGTTGTCACTTGTCAGTGCTCTAATTTCAAATCATTTATGAAAATAACGTCACCTTAAACAGCTTGCTGCCGATTCGCCATTACTGTGGCGCGCTGTCAATGTACATAAATGTCAAATGATGTTTGTTCACATAAACATTTACCAATTTTAATTAAATTATTCTAGTTTTCAATAATTGTGGTGTGTATCTTAAATATAAACGTGAAAAAAATTAAAGGAATGTCTAATTGGAACATTATAGGATTAGAACGAATAAGAGAACGAAATCGCCAAATGAATTATTGTACCGATACGTGTTGTTTAAATGTATTTGTTACTTACACACAGCGTCTTCCTGTTATGTTTTTAACCAGTGTTTTATTTAATCCTATTTGAATTAAAAAATTATTAAAGATATCGATAAAATGTCGATATTTTTTAGATTAATTAAGTCACGACATTTTGTCAGTTGTTAGTAGAGAGCTGTAATAAGGCCCGCCATTACTCGAGACGAAATTATAAGGTTTTCCTTAGTTATTTCATATCCAGTAGGTTCGTTCATCTAAGGTTTTATCATATATTAAGTGGATACGTCTTTTAAGGCAATTTCTTAGTTTGTTAGTGTAGCTTTCATTTACACACAGTAATACAGAGTTATACTACTTACCATTAATATAAAATCACTTCAAGGGTAATTTTTAAACCTTGTCATCCCTTTTGGTACAATGATACAGTACAACATAGCTTATTTCTATTTTTTACGATATAATATATTTACAAATGTATAATGACACTTTTGACAATGATACGTTTGCTCATATGCGCGGTGACACGTTTCCTTCTCAATGACGTTTCTATTAGTGGTTTAGACGTTTCTATATGTGGTCTGTGAGCTTTATTATATGAGTATAAATTAAATTGTTTTTTTTTTGTTACAGATTATTGGGAGAGTTTTGAATAAATTACAATAACATTAAGGTATGTTAAAGGACGTAGGCTGGTTACATTTCACAAAAAACGTCTTTTTACAGAAGAGCAATTTAAAATTTTCTATCTAAAATTATACTGTACTCGCTAGCTGTTAAATTGCTTAGGTAAACATTTAGAATAATGATTATAGCTTTTTTCTAATTCTCATTTTGTTCAAGATCACAAGTTCAACTTTACCACTTACACCATTACGTCACAACTAATAAAATTATTATATTATTGCCGCAAGTCACCAAAACGTAAGAGACAATACTTGTACTATTTATTATGTATTCTGTGGTAATACTAATAATGGCATAAGTGTGTTTTATCCTACTTTTTATGAAGCCTAAAGAAAAAATTCTATGTTAACTTTGTAGCAAACGTGCGATATTTATTTCAATTTTAACTTTAAATTTAAAACAGGTCGTCTTGTACCAAGAGCTTTAAATGTCAACTTAGTTCAACGTAATTATTGCGTTGTAAAACAGTTTCGAACAACCTGTAAATTTTCATGGTTTTCACTTATGTCGCACAGTGTTTGTCACTGTTGTGTTCCGCTTTAGAGCTTTAGGCGATGATTGACTCTCTCCATCAGGAGACCCATCTATCTTACAATATAAAAAAACCAATTACCATAATAATAAAATTATGATTTGACACTCGCTACAGGTTTTTGATCGCGCCAACAGCTTATTTAATTTGAACGGATTGGTAAAAGTTTTCAGCAGCTTTAATACAATACAAATAATTTTAACATGTTTATAATTTTAGTGCAAGCGGGCCTTAACATTTTTTACTCCATAATTTATTATACACGTAAAAAATATATTAGTAACCACTTATGTAACATAACAAAACAGGATGCGAGCTTATCTCTGCAGGGGCTTCCTTCACTTATCTCCAGAGAGAAAGTGCGTGAACGAAATTTAGAAAAATCAGAAACACATGTGCTCTATCTATTAATTTTGTTTGTTTAGCGATATGAAAACCTTGAAAACTCGTGATAACAGACAGAGACTCTTTTCTTCTGAGATTACTTGGTCCTTATCTAAGAAAGTTAACACGACATCCCCAAGAAATATGGCTAGTTAAAAAATATTATAACCACACGCGTTTAGCGATGATTTACAATATAATGAGCAACGAATATAAAGTCGTCGGTATTAATTGGTATAAGTAATTATTTTTTATCATTAAGCCAGTTTCCTTGCAGGGTAGGTCAGTCATCTACCACTGTTCGCTTTTCACGCTCATTTCTGGCCCGAACAGTAAAAGTCTAGAACTATCTCCCTCACACGGTGTTCACAAGGAGCTTGGACATGGTATTTTTAAGAGGAGAACAGTTTTTTTTAAATGCGACATTGGCAGGAACTCCTTCTGTTGCTGATGCCTAGAGGCAATGGTCACTGTTTATCATTAGATGGCCCAATGCTCATATGTTGTCAATTTTAATATAAAAAAACTGTGTCGAATAATTCATCGGTTTGTTGGTTTTAACGAAATGATTGGTGATTAAATCTCATCGCTACGTTTTAACCATTTATCACTTATTTCTTAGCGACAACATCAACAGCTTTACACGCTCAACCCTCTTTGTAAAAAGTAATCTGAGCCAAAAAGGGTTAACTCTAGAATACGAGTACGTATACCTAAATACATACATAAAAATTGTTATAGGGATATGTTCATAAGAAAGTCAGATTAGTTTAAATTTTCGAACTTGAATATCCGTTTATATAATTACTAGTTGACCTACGCAACTTTGCCCGCGAGCTTTTGTTTTATTAAAAAAAACAGAACAATTGAAAATCTATTAAAACTTATAAAAAACGAAAAGTATCTTCACGCCTGTGTCCCCGAAGAGGTAGGTACAGGTACACAACAAGTACTCCCACGATTAGCTGAAGATATTTAGTCCCACATTGTGATAGGTGGTAAGCCTTGTTTTTTAGACAACTGAAAAAACACATTTTTGAATTGCCCGACCCGGGAATCGAACCTGGGACCTGATGTGGTAAACGCCGACACCGGACCACTAGACTACAGGGGCGATAAAGTTTATAATGACAGAATTCAGTAATATTATTTTTTTTATTATAAAAACTATTGTTTTTATCATCGAAATGATGATAAGGTTTAGCTTAATATCTTCTCTGAAACACGCTGAATATAATTATACAAATTTCAAGTTAAAATATTGAACGGTTTTTACTTGGTGTGGGTTCAAAACAGCTAAATGTATTTTTGTATATATACATTTTAGGGTTCCGAAGTAAACTAGGAACCCTTGTAGTCCATCCGTCCGTCCGCACGATAGTTCAGGGATCCTTATTACTAGAAAGCTGCTATTTGGCACAAATATACATATTTGTCACGGCAATAAAGTCGTAACAAAAAATCTTGAAAAATATTTTTTCAGAGTAGCTCCCCTATGTGTAAAGTGGGGATGATAATTTTTATTTCTCACGTATCCCATTGTGTGAGGTATCGTTTTTAAAAAATATTGTAGGTTCGTAAAAACTAGTTTTCGATTAAGGGACTCGTTTGTAAAGTATTAAGCTTTTAATTGCTAATTTTTGTTAGAGTCAAGTGCTGCCCCCCCCCCCCTCTGCAGGCTAACAGCTAACCCCCTCTGCGGTTGCTTTTGGGGGTGGGAAAAACCATGTAGTTAATATAATGAAATTAAAAGGAAAACTATCACGGCTTAGAAGGCTTTACAAGTTTTTGAGTAATAGTCGACCAACTTATAAAATGTACCTACTTAGAGAAGTTTTTATAGGCGGTGAACCTGTGGTGTGGATATATATTTGTCATTAACGTTGAATAGCTTAAATGTTCATAGTATGAAACCATAAAAGCTCTCTTTTTAGTCCGCATTATTGTGATGGGCAACTTCAGAATCCTACATTGCGCGTGGCCCGACACGGACCTTACCAGGATAGCAAACTTACCATAAGATAGCAAACAAGCAGATGGTTGCTATGCTTGTTGTGGTTTCTTAATACTACATGCATAAGTATATCGGCTACTTTACTCTCCATACCGGAACATGACAGTGATAAGCACTGACGCTATTGCAGCAGGAATAAATTACGATAAGAACTGTCTGGCACAATGACAGATGAAATTCTCCGCTAAACGGAGTCCACTCCATCTATCTCCGTCTTTCCAGGGTGTGGCCGTGCCGATAAATGACCACCTCGAGATCCTTGGTATCACGTTAACGCCTAATCTCAACTTTGGTTCGTACATCGAATCTAAAGCCCAATTTGCCTCAAAAAAGCTTGGTATTCTGGCGAAGGTGAGACAGTATTTCAGTCCGGGACAGTAGCTCAACCTTTATAAAGCACAAGTCCGTTCGTGCATGGAATACTGCTCTTACCTCTGGGATGGATCCGCTAAATACCAGCTGGAGACACTTGAGGCCATAGAGAGGCGTGCCAAGAGGCTCATAAACGACGTTGATCTGGTAGGCAAAAAACTCTAGAGCCTCGCTCATCGCCGCAGAGTGGAAAGTTTATCGGTTTTTTATCGAATACACTTTGGAGAGTGCGCTGCGGAATTGCACGACTTAATTCCGCCATCCCCGTTTTTCTATCGATCGTCGAGGTGCACAGAATCTAGGCATCGTTATATGGTGGACGTTCCACGTACCCGGACAAAGCGGTTCGACTCAACATTCTTCATTCGAACCGCAAAGGACTGGAACATGCTTCTGACCTGAGTCTGTGTTCCCGGACGAGTACAATCTGGGGATCTTCAAGAGAAGAGTGAACAGGTTACATCTTAGCTTACCATCAGGCGAGATCGAAGTCAAGCGCTTACCTATCGATAATAAAAAAAAGCTCTATTCTTCAAAGTAGGCCCGACAAACAGATCCTGTTGGAAAATATGTGCTCATTTTGGTGGTATTAAATCAGATTTCTTATTATTAAGACTTTTGTTTTCTGCTATATTACCAATCAAACCGGAGCACGATAGTGACGAGCACTGATGCTATTGCGGCAGGAATAAATAAGACCGTGGTACTAGACCCGGGCGAGACAATGCAGAGCTTTACCCCTAATTGCCACGATGGTAGCGAGTCGCCTTATTGTCAAAACCCTTAATCTATTGTGAATATCTACAGACTTAAAATATTTATTCGTGAAACTCTTCACTAAATGTCATTTTTTCCATAAAACTATCTGTCGGCACGAGAAATAAATCTTTTTAAATTTAAATTAGTTGCTTAGACTGGTTTTGCTTCAAAGCCAAGCTTTTATGTAAATGTCAAAATGTTAATCTGTGACCTTTAGTATTTAACATCAGTGATTTATACGGATACTTCAAAATATCAATTTTATTATCCGCTTATCTAATTATGTGGATTCTTATTATAATTATATTAAAGGTCATATTCATAAAAATATTTCGCCAAATGATTTCCTAATGTCTTTGGTACTAGCTAAGTAGAACTAGTAATCGACTTTTTGTTAGTATAAAGCGCGCTACCTTTCTCTATATAACCCGATAGCGTCGGTGTTTGACGCTGTCGCATTCCGGCTAAGAAGGTAAGGTACGTAAAGAGGGCTGGCCACAATGGACTTTGTGTTGTCAAGTAAAAAAAGCTATTTTTTAAGATATATTACGACCTTCGTAATATATCTTAAAAAATAGCTTTTTTTTTAATATAACTATTATAGAAAGCTATATTGAAATTATCGAAAGATATATTAAAAAATGTACTAGATTTTTTATAAGTCTCTATAGTAAGCAGTTTTGACGTACTTGCGAATAAGAAGCAATTCCGCCACGTTAATGTTCTTGTTTTACACATGGAGTATAGAGTTAAGGAGGACCACCTCTGTAGATAGAAGTGTCCATCACAAAGCATCAAACAGTGGCATCACAACCATTGCAGAACAAATCGCTAATATTTTTGGTCAATGAATTTAATAAAAGATATTGTGTCAGCTTTGTCGTATTTAAATTATGATAAATCTAAATACGACAAAATTGACAACTAGTATTGCAAAATGTCAGTAATTTGTAAATCGTCAAAATATTATTTAATTAATACTTTTTCAGAGACCTTTATGAATGAAACTTGTTTTTAAATAATAAAACAACTATTTTGACATGAATTCCGTTCTAAGACATGATATTCAATTTACGAGTCCAAGCCATGTATGAAGCGCGGGCAGTATTATTTTATGCTGTATTACGTCTTTGACACACGAATAATAACGCATTATTTACATCATTAGTGTCTACCGTTCTGCCAACAGATCATAAGAGGCGATCGATTGGCTATGCGTGTCACTACCATCGTGGCTACTAGGTGGTAGAGTTCTGCATTGTCTAGCCCGAGTCTGGTACCACCGCCTTACATATTCTTGTCGCAATAGCTTCAGTGCTTGTTACTGTCGTGTTCCCGTTTGGAGGGTAATGTAGTCGGTAAACTTATGCATGACTTACACGTCGCCACAAGATAGCAATGCACCATTAACATCTTTTGTGTCTATAGGCGATGATTGACTCTTCCCATCAGAAGAGCCATCTGCTTATTTGCTAGCTTATGATATAAAAAAATAACCGACCCTTATTTTATATTATTAGGAGATTCGTACGTTTGTTTGATATCTAATCATTATCTAATGCAATAATTGTAATCTAAACATTTATCAAAAGAGTAGAAAAATAATTTCTGTACATAAAAGTTTTTTGAAAAATTATAATTAAGTCAGTAAATAATTTTTTTCTGTCTATTATAATAATTTTTTTTGTAATTAAACATTTTTGTCTGTCTATCTGGTAATTTGTGCATCAATCACGCAAAAACGACTGGACAGAAAATTATGAAATTTGGCATGGTAATAAATGAGAGTCTGGAGCAACATACAGGATTATTTTATCCCAAATTTAGCACTGTTCCCGTGGGTTAGGGGAGGAAAGTCAAAACACACTTTTAGGTTCAATTCATTAACCTGTAGTCCTAAACCCTTTTTTTGATCAAAAGGAGATACTATAAAAATTGTCTCTTTTTAAATTTTCAAGGTGATCAGTTTTGTGATTCAGAAGTTACAGATGTCACAAGTTTCAAAAGTTTTCGGGTGACAAATTCGAGAAGTGTGACACCAGGAATGTATAGCAACCTTTGAAAAAAATTAGCCTAACATTAAAAATCTTATCTTGTTCATTTGAACAGTATTGCTGAACATGAGAAATGCTGTGGTCAAACCCGAATAATTACTCTGCTGGGATGATAATCGCAAACGAAGTCGCGAGTACAGCTAGTAATATAATAAACTAACAAACGCGCTAGTCGCCCTTACGATTTTTGAAAGTTCCCCTCGATTTCTCTAAGATGCCATAATCAGATCCTAGTTTCCTCATCTTGGGACCACCCTTGGAATATCTCGTTCCCTTAAAAAAACATTAAAGGCCTATAAACTAGAAGAAGAGAAGAGAAAGTCTAGATAGGTTTATAAATGACGAAGACATTCCGCGAACACATAAAAAGCACCATACGGTCATATTAAGAAACCTCCTCATTTTTGCAGACGGTTAAAAACAAATAGAACATTAAATTCATTACATAACCTATATATTAAATGTGAAGGAAAAATTTTTTTTCCCTTTTTAAGACAATGACGCGAACGGTAGAGTATGGGCACATTAAAGTTTAAATTGCGGTGGACTGCAGAAACCGAATATTTTTAATTAATATGCTCATGGTTGTACCCAGGCCCCAGGTTCTAGGCCAGGAGGGGCAACCGTAATATTTTATAACTATATTTTTATCATATTATATTTTTATCTACAACAGTGCATTGTTAATAGAAGAGGTAAACAAGTTCCAGGGGGAGGGGGGGCAGCTGCCCCTACCTGCCCCCTACAACTATTACCTAACATTACAAACACCACAGTCAAGTGACAAACATGATAATATACACACGTAAATATTATTAAAAATCTGTTGGAGATTATATTGTTCAATTTATGGTTGAATTTTGACCTACGGGCGATCGCTAGTCGCTAGATCGCTAAAATTAGCCATTTTATAAGCGGTAGAGATTCGATCACGTGTGAAAATGTAGTTTATTTATAAGAATAATGTAACTTTCAATTGGTGAAAGAAATGTCAAAATTAGTTCAGTAGTTTAAACATTATTTCCTACAAAAAATGCACTGTTGATCCGGGCGTCCTTTTAAGAATGAACCATCGGCCATTTTGCCAGGCAGGTCGAAAGAGGCGAACGATTGGCGAAACGTGCCACTACCATCGTCAAAATTATGTGGTAGAATTCCACAACGTCTCGCCCGGGTGTGGTACCATCACCTTATCTATTCCTGTCGCATTAGCGTTAATGCTTGTTATTGTCGTATTCCGGTTTAGATGGTAAGGCAGCTGGTTAACTTATGCTAGCGGGATTACCATTCACACGGAAAAAACCGCACCATTACCATCTTTGATGTCTACAGACAATGGTTTCTCTTTCCAGCAAAAGAGCAATTTGTTTGTTATCTAAAGGTGTAAATAAATAAACATATTCGTGTAATATGAAACACTTTTCTGAGATTTATACATCACTTTAAATAAAAGAATTTTAATTCTTTACATACTCCGAACGCATTCTGTTATTACATGTTGAGTATCTTTATAACAGTCACGTAAGTAATTTGGTGAATACTTTTAGGGTTCCGTCCTTAAAGATTACTTACGAAACTCTATTTTTATATCATAAAGTAGCAAAGAAAATAATAAAAAGAGATAAGCGTTGCCTGCACAACACTAACGGTGTTAGTGGTGCGTTGACACTTGACATCCATAAGTCAAGAAAGTAATATGACATGTTATTATACAGCTACCTTACCTTCCATACTAGAATACGCACATTTCAAGTACTGATGCTATTGCGGCACGAATAGGTAAGGCGGTGGTATCAACCAGTGTAAGACTTTACCCAAATCTGGACTGAAAATTAAACCGAACTTCAAGTGGACACGGTGGCAGTGTGACACGTTTGGTCAATCATTTAAATTTTACGAACTGCCTGGTAGAAATGCGAATGGTCTGTTTTAAAAGGAGTCTATCTATCCGTCCGTTTGTCACACGACTGTATGTTATGAATCGTAACACTTGGTAGAACTTGAAATTATTATATGTGACATTGATATTAAGTAGTATTATCTCTGCACAAAAGAAGTAAAGATAGTGGCCCACAGTCATGACTGCTTACATGAGTCAATGAAGAATGTTACTAGGTATGCCAAATCGCTTGCAATTTTGTCTCAGTAAAGCCTGTATGTATACAAATACACTAGTTTTTGTTGTAGTAAAAAATACCTAGTAGTTTTGATTTTATAGGCATTCAAATTTTCGAAAAATATCAAGTCTCGCTAACAGCCACGTGACCGCTTGTGACGTCATGACACAACGCGCCGCGCCTCAGTATCAAATCAAGTCTCCAGCGGTTATAGTATAGTAAGGTGTAATACCTTGCGCAGTATTTTGTTGTTTTCGTCAGCGTATTACTTTAATAGTCTATTAATAGTAAATATTATTCGATTAATAAAATGGATGAAGGATTCGAAAAAGGGCAATCGGATATTTTACCTAAAATAGATGGATTAATGGTTGCGCATTATTTATCAACAAATAGTGATTAAATAAATAAATATTCACGGGACAAATTACACTTTAGTAGGTTAGTAGGTTAGGTTAGCCCCAAAGTAAGCAAGTATTTGCTTGTGTTATGGGTGTTAGTCAATGATACTAATACATAGAAATACTTATATAAATAGCAGAATATATATAATAAACACCCAAACCCGGAAATACAAACATTTATGCTCATCACACAAATGCTTGTCCCCGTCGGGGATCGAACCCGGACCCCGTTGATTGCGGAGTCAGGGTCGCTAACCACTCGACCAACGGGGCAGTCATTTCGTTGGCGCCGAAATGCGAGGAAGAAAAATGCAAAGGTAAGAAAACTTTCCTTGCTACTACTTATGCTTAATAGTTTAACTCTTCTATATTATTTTATCAAAACAAAATACCCAACTAATGTCGTAATGAAAGAATGCAACTCAAATAATAGAAGTACCTACCTACCATTAAATTTTTACGTTAAAGACAACAAATATGTATTAGTTTTGTAGCTATAGGTAGGTACGTAGGACGTAAGTATATGTACGTGTATAGGTACCGTTCTTCTTAATTTAAATAAATACCTCGGGAACTGTACATTTTCCCAGAATTAAAAGGAGCCTATGAGTTATTCCAGACTTCGTCCAGCGGGTCTAGCCAAGTGGCATAAACGCTCGGAGAATAGAAAGATAAATGTATGGATTTGACATAAGCATAATCGAACGCTTACGTCAAGTCCGTACATTTATCTTTCTATTCTCCTAGCGTTTATGCCACTTGTCTAGACCCGCAGATCTGTTCAGTAGGCACAACTCATGATTTCCTAGTATTTGGATTGGACATTTTTTTTTGGAAAAGTATTGAGGTGTAATTTCGACGGTACGGGCGCGCGACCGCGAGCGCCGGCCGCCGAGCGAACTAGACTGAGCGTGTTGTGAGATGACGTCACAGCGTCAACGGCAGCCAGCGTCGTGCGGTTCAACTTATTTTACTTCTAAATCGGAAACTAATTGACGTATCGAAGTAATTCTTTCACAAGTATTTTTTATTTTTCACAGAGAATATGGAGTGCTAATAATCAAAATTAGTTAACATTCTTCATTATGCTTGAGACAAAAATATGTACTAAGGACTGTTTCAATTTGCGTGAAGTTTCAGAACAAACATATTTAGGTCTCACCATCGATAACAGACTTAACTAGAGTAAACATATTGTCAAAGTCTGCCATAGACTCAGAGCTATAATGGCCAATTTTTACATCCTAAGGAATCGCGTGTCGTTTGCCGTATGTATAAAGCACTAGCAGAAAGTAGTGTCGTAGGTATAGACTTAGTAGCTACGGACGTACATTTTAAACTTAGTTAAAACAAATAAGTGACATACAGTACAGGTTACTCGAAATAATAGTTCCTCGAAAAATCAAAGAAAAATATAAAAATAACCCTATGGAATTGTTTAAATGTTGTGAAGTTATACCTATTGAAAATGAATCTAAATAAAACTTACTCAGCCAACAATATTTCAACAAAAAAATTACAACAGAAATACAACAGCCAACGGTAACAACTAGAAGTATGTATGACCAACAGAAAGCTTGTTGTACCTGCACATAATAATCTCTATGGAAAACGCACTTCACAATATTTAATTCCACATCAAATTAATTGTTAAATCTCTTAACATCTAACAATTGTATGTATTAACCAATAATACATACAATAAAGTTAAAATAAAAATAAATTTATGACAGATGAAAATTACGTAAATAACAATTAAAAATTAAAGATGTGTAAGTGTTAAATATTATATATCGGTACGGAACCTTCTCTATGTAAATTCGGTTTGTACGTAGTCAGTTTATACTCATTAGCAAAGTATTTAAATGGAATGTGTGCAAAACGAAATCTTAATGCTGTAATCTTAGTGTGAATATTATATTTTTATTTAGATTTGTCTAGTTTGTTTTTTTATATCATAAGATAACAAACAAGCAGATGACTCTCTTGATGTCTCCTGATGGAAAGAGTCAACCATCGTCTATAGACACCAAAGATGTTAATGGTGCGTTGCTATATTGTGGCGACGTCTAATGCCTCATGCATAAGTTTTTCGGCTACATTACCCTCCAAACCGGAACACGGCAGCGACAAGCAATGACACTATTGCGGCAGGAATATGTAAGGCGATGCTACCAGACCCGGGCGAGGCAATGCAGAACTCTACCACCTAGTAGCCACGATGGTAGTGACTCGCATAGTCAATCGGTCGCCTTTGACGACCTGCCTGGCAGAACGGCAATTGGTTTGTTATTCACAGGAGCCCGGATCCAACACGGGAAAAACCGTAGGCATATCATCTAACGTTTGCAATTCGCCAGTGATCAGCGATGACTCTTAAACGTAATGAAAAAATCATCAAAAACGTTGCCAATTGCTTGCTACTCACGGATGCACTTTTTGCAATATCACAGCATCAAAACTAATCAAGCGGCAACGACTACCACTAATGTACAAGGCTGTTATGTGTCCTGCTCCTGCAATAACTAAACAATCACGATAATTTCGCATTGCAAGTTACGTGATCATCCCGCCAAATTCCAAAAGTGGAGAAGATTTACAATTGGAATTATATATATTTTTATATAACTTCATTGCTCCGGTATAATTTCTTTATAATATTATATAGGTTGATTTACATAATATTTTTGGGAAAGTGGACTTTCTTTTGGGACAGTATGATGTCCAGAAATTCAGGAGGTTGAAAGTCGGTTGTTGTATTTTTACTGCGTTTTAAATACAATAATGTTCATTAGTAAAGAAGCATACCTAACTGTTAGTGTGTAGCAAAAACTGTTCGATCGTCAAAGGATCGTCAAACTTGTTTGGTAGTTTAATACAATTTCCGATCAGAATCAGAATCTTAAATGATAATTCAAATAATACAATAGCAACAAACATTTCTACTGCTGCCTATGCCCCTCCTGGATAAAACCCTAAAAAATAAAACAATTTTTCGGGTTCCGTACTTAAAAGGTAAAGCGGGACCCTATTACTAAGCCTGCTCTCTGTCTGTCCGTCTGTCTGTCTATCACAGGCTGTATCTCAAAAACCGTGATAGCTAGAAAACTGAAATTTTGGTAAATTATATATTTCCGTTGCCGCTATAACAACAAACACTAAAAACAAAAAATTAAAATGTTAAAGGGACTCCCTATATAATAAACGTGTTTTTTCGTATTTTTTAAAGGTACGGGACCCTTCGTGCGCGAGTCCGCCTCGCACTTGGGCGGTTTTTAAGATTGGTCCAATAGTTATTGAGTTTATTTTTTAACATCGCATGTTTTGTATGTAAGTAGGTAAATACAAATATTTTCTCATTGTATTTTTAGTATCTATACATTCTATACATATTATAATAAAATCGTAGGAAAGTCAAAACTGTACATTGAATATTTTTTTAAAAGAATACTTGGGGTGTGATCTACAATCGATATCGAAGCCAAAAATATAGTTTTTAGAATCTTTGTCTGATTGTCTGTATGTCTGTTTGTCTGTCTGTATGTATGTCCGGGGTAAACTCAAAAAGTACTGCATGGATTTACTTCAAATTTTTTATGAATATTACTAACAGGTCGGGTCAACATATAGGCTACATATTATCACGCTATCACCTACGGGGGAAGGTCTGTGTGGAGTAAACGTACTCCACGCGGACGAAGTCGCTGGCAACAGTTAGTATCTAGATAAAACCCCAAACCTAGAAATATAAACATACTAGCTGCAGCGTGCAGCCCGCTGCATTATGAAAGATTTTGGAAAATCCCGCGGGATCACTTAATTTTTTCGACATAAAAAGTAGCCTATGTGCTATTCCAAGTCATCTTCTACCAGTATGCTAAATTTCATCCAAGTCCGTTCAGTAGTTTTTGCGTTTTTTAGTAACAAAGATACATCCCATCATCCAAAATTTCGTATTTATAATATTAATATAGATATGCTCAATGCTCATAACACAAATGTATATCCCTATCGGGAGATCTTCTTATATGGAAACGAACCTCGGCTGTATCAATTGCAGAGACAAAGGTGCTTACTACTCGACCAGCGGGACGGCTATGGTATATACTCTAGGCAGCAATTTTTGTTACACTCACCGCAAATCACCAACTATAAATTAGTTATAGTTGGTGATTTGCGGGACCCAAACATTCTGCGTAGTTTCGGTAGACTTGTCACTTGACATTGGCACGAATTTCGCAGTTCGCGTTGGCAATAACGTGTAAAGGTCAATGCAAATTTCACAATATCTTGTTTTGATGATATACAAAAAAACCGTTGAAGAAACAAAAACATTAATTGATATTTTACATTGTATAAGACTTAAAAGTGAATGTAGTTTATATATTTAGATATTTACTAGCTGACCCGGCAAATGTTATGCCTTTTTAAATACTCGTATTTTTTTTCTATATTTTCTCACCTTTTAAACCTTCCCTGGACTTTAACAATTAATTCAAAACCAAAATTAGCCAAATCGTTCAGCCGTTCTTGAGTTTTAGCGAGACTAACGAACAGCAATTGATATATTATATATATATATATATATATATATATATATATATATATATATATATATATATATATATATATATATATATATATATATATATATGTGTGTGTGAAGGGAAAATTTTATATCCCTTTTTAAGACAATAGACTAATTGACTAAATTTCAAAAACTGTTTGATAATTTACCTTATCGGGTATATTAACCAAAAACTATTTATTTTTGTTAAATGACATACATTTATAATAAAAAAAATTATAGATAGATAGATAGATACGCGATAACGCGAAACGATAACGCGAAAACGCTCTGTACTATCATGGCGTCCTAATCACTTCCCAATGGTATTAAGCTTTAGTAGTATCTACATTACAATATTTACAATATACTCTGTGGTTTCTATGAAAATAACAACATAAGGATGAAATTTTATCACGGCATGACGTAACACCTCCAGATTTGTGTTTACTGTCATTTGACTAAATGTATATTTTTGACGAATTTATATCCTCAAAATATTATTAATCCTTATATTTTACAACAAATATCATAATAATCAATGAATTTATAATAATCATTAAAAGGTTTTTATTATAATAATCATTAAAAGGTTTTTATTATAATAATCATTAAAACTACAATATATTCGATTAATTGTTAGTAGAGAAAAGCCTATTGCGCGAACGACAGAGTATGAAAATTGGCACAATTAAACTTTACATTGTGTAGGTCTGGAACTTGAACTAGAAAGAACTAGAAACTTAGTATTATTAAATAATACGCATTAGTAAAATATTAATTAATAAAAATATATAATACACATACTAAATTATTTTGATATATGATACACACAATATGTATAATATTTTATTTACGGTTATATTAAGTATGTAGAGATTACTTATTGTTTAGATTGTGGCTGAATCGTGGCTGAAATGAAATAAATGATTATTATTATTGTCGAATTTCGGCCATAGGCGATCGCTGGTATTAATAGGTACGTGAAGTTTTAGTGTCGTATCCCTTCTTACGAAAACTACGCGGACTGTGACGGAGTGTGAAATTTGGCATAGTTAAAGTTTATATAGAAAAGTTCAGAAAGCTAATATATTTATATAATACTAGCTAGCGTGCAGCATTATAAAATTTTTTGACAAATCCCGCGGGATCACCTTATTTTTTTTTGATAAAAAGTAGTCCGTGTGCATTGATATGAATGCCCGTGTGCTATTCTAGGTCATCATCTACCTGTGTGCCAAATTTCATTTAATTTCGTTCAGTAGTATTTGCGTGATTGAATAACAAACATCTATCCATTCAAACAGCCAAACTTTCGCATTTATAATTTTAATAATAATAATAATATAGATACATTAAAAACCCAATAAATTAGTAAATAAACATTACATAATACCATTTATTTAGGACACATAATATAAACACATGTAGGTATATTGTTTTGTTTACGGCAAAATTCTGTTGTGAAACTTAGAAAAGAACGTATTATTTAGTCTGTGGTCGAATTTCTCCCAAAAGGCGAAATCGACCATATACTTATAGAACGGGTTTATATTAGCGATAGTATAAGGAAATGTATGTTATTGTCCGTAAAAATATATCAAGGCATTTGGAATCTGTCAGATATCCTCCCTGGCCTATAGTCGCAACCACCGGACCGTGGCTCCGGGCTATTGTCGGGTGCTGTTTGTTCATCTGTTATTCTGTTTGCCGAACAAACTCTACACGTCACGAAACACGCTCTGACAATATTGGATCTATTGTTATTACAATGCACGTTAAATTCTATTTTTGTATATCGTTAACGAGCATTTGTATGGATAAACTACATACATAGATATATATTGGCCTCGGTTTTGTTGCTTGCGTTGCTACTTTTTAACCGAATTAAAAAAAATATGTAAATTGATAAGAAGTACAAGTAGTTTTGATGTATTAAGTAAATTTCTCCCCCGTATTGGTCCGGGCTTCTTTGAAGAATAGACCAATTACAGTTCTGCTAGGCAGGTCGTAATAGACGAAAGATTGGTTAAGTAGGTAAAGGGTACTGGTGTCACTCCCATTATGACTACTAGGTGGTAGAGTTTCGTAATGTCTCGCCCGGGTCTTTATTTGGTACCACCGCCTTACCTATTCCTGCCGCAATAACGCCAATGCGTGTCAATGTCGTGTTCTGGTTTGGATGGTAAAGCCAGCCGGTAGAGTTATGTATGCGGCATTGCTATCTCTATAAAAGATTACCAACACACCATTAACATCTTTGGTGTTTATAAGCGATGGTTTCTCTATCAAGAGAGTCATCTGCTTGTTTGTTATTTAATGACATAAAAATATCTATACTTACCTAAAAACTTAACAACAAACATATAGTTGAAATACGAAAGTATTAATCAATATTAAAAATATAAATTACATCTGTAACGATGAACTCATTTAACTAGTATTATATACGTACATATGTAAGGTATATCTAACTATCAATATAACTGTCGGAGTCGATCACAAAGAAAACAATAATTTCGCCGCGGTGAACCAGTCGATTGTAGCTCAGTTGGTGAGAAAGGGCCGGCCAGAGGCAAGGTCGCAGGTTCAAATCCTGTCGTGTCGAAATTAGTTTGTTCAATTTTTAAAGTTTTTCGAAGCACGAAGTAAGTGCTAAGATACATATTATATAATCTACAAGCTGTGCCCGCGACTTCGTCCGCGTGGAAAATATTCCAAAATAAAAGTTCCGCGGTCTTACCTGTGTAGCTCCCATTCCCGTTGTATTTCCAGGATAAAAGTTGTTCTATATCATTCCTCAGGTTTCAAACTATCTTTGTAATAAATTTCATCTAAATCGGTTCAGTGGTTTAGGCGTGAGGAAAAGACAGACAGACAGAGTTACATTCGCATTTATAATATTAGAATGGATACCTACTTCTATACTTAATTTTATGAAGAGAAAACATTTGTATGTTTGTAACGATTAAACTTTAAAACTACTGAACCGATCTTAAAACTTATTCTACCAATAGAAAGCTACACAATCCAGAAGTAACAAAGACTACTTTCTTCCTGACTGAACAAAAGTGTTGATTTAAAGTGACCCGAACGTAGTCACCAGTAAGTATGTATATTTTGAGAATCTTGTCTTTTATTATTGTTTATTAATTATTATATAGTTATATCGTCACATCGTTTCTCTTGCGGGTTAGGCAGAGTAAACCAAAAGATTTTCAGTTGAAACTAGTTTATAACTCACTTGTACTTTTATTTCACTATTATTATACACTAAATTATTTAATTTTATCGACCGGTTTCGCTTTTTAAAGCATCTTCAGGACGTAATATTCTTCGTCAGTAAAGAATTTCACCAAGTGCCGACGATTGAAAGTGTAAAATCTACCAAAATATTTTCGACTATCCGGTTCCTTTTTGCCGGAATTCACCGACCTAATGACAATTACTACTTGTGTATTGCGAAATCGGGTCTGACAGCTTTACGTGCTCGTAAGAGGCAAAGGGGATGTCAACACATAAACATCAAACTTTTGGCTGCTATTAAAAATTTGTATTTTTGAAAAAAATCTAGAAAAACCCTCAAACACTTCGGGGTTGAAGATTGAACCTGGGACCTCAATATAAGGCGAATAGTATAACAAGTTAACCACGATAAAGTATTAAGTTTATTTAGAGAGCTTATTGTATTACGATAAAAATATAGTGAATTATTGCTAAACTAATAAAGGAAGCTGACTAATACAACATAGTTTCAGACATTATTATTTTATAATGACCATCACAATAATTATTAATCGTTATTTTGTTTTCATTTCCTATCACTATTAAATACTAATGAAGTCGAGAGAACCCAGCAGATTGTATAATTTTACTTTCTACAGATTTCTTTTTAATCAAATGGAACGGCGTCACATTGATTTAATTAAAATTGTTCAAAATCGTTAAGTTTTGTAATAAACTCATTACAGGCATTGATAATCGGAATATTTGCATATTAGTTCTCGTCTTTAGTTCTCATCACGTTTAGTCGATGTGCAGAAAGCGGAAAGCTGTAAATAAGCTGTTTTACTTTAATTATTGTTTTAGCGGTATGACGTAAATAAACTCGTCTGTCAGTAAAACCATATCCCATTATCTACATTGAGTACCCCGTTGGTCGAGTGGTTAGTGACCCTGACTACCAATCGATGGGGCTCGAGTTCGACAAACAAACAGTTATGTGATGGCCATAAAATATGTTTGTACACCTGGGTTTGGGTGTTTATTAAACATATTTCAGTATCTACAACCTGTCACAGTCATATGTAAGAGCGAAAAGTAGTTGGTCGAGAAACAGCTACTAAAGCCATTGGTTTTTTAACATGATATATTTTTTATAAATATATAATCAAAAAAAAATAATAGACACCTTTCATAAGGAGATGAAGAAATAAACATTAATTCAAGGTAATAGCGCCTTAAATATTTAAATTTAAAAATATTTAATCAAAAATTAAATTTACAAATATTTATGTTTCCAAAAATATATATAAAAAAACATTCTTTCGCCCACACTTAGGATAAACTAGCTGTGTCCACGACTTCGCGTGGATTTTTTTAAATAGTAGTAGCCTAAGTTAGTCCTTATTTCATCAGCTATCTGCCAGTGAAAGTCCCGTCAAAATAGATTCAGCTGTTTCAGAGATTAGCCGCAACAAACAAATAAATGGACAGTTAGAGAGATAGACAAAAATTTAAAAAATGTTATATTGGTATATGTACCGCTTATACATCCACATACATTTAGTAAAAAGTGGTTATTTTAATATTACAATTAGACACTCCAATTTTAATCATTTGTACAAATGCATTTGTAAAAAACAAAGTTAAAAAAATTATGAAAAAAGATTTTCAGTGCCGAGTTTATTATTTTATTCAGTGTGCTTCATAGTGTGCGCTCTTTTTCTGATTCGTAGTATATAATACGTATTTGTATATTTAACTAACACCCATATCTGATATCACAAGCAAGTAATTTGCTAACTTTGGTGTCAGATTGGTTTGTGTAATTTTCCATAATACATATAATAAAATCGTAGGAAAGTCAAAACTGTACATTGAATATTTTTTAAAAAAATACTTAGGGCGTGATCTACAATCGATATCGAAGCCAAAAATATAGTTTTTAGAATTTTTGTCTGTTTGTCTGTATATATGTTCGGGGTAAACTCACAAAGTACTGCATGGATTTACTTCAAATTTTGAGCAGTGCGAGTAAATGAAGTCCGCGCGGACGAAGTCGCTGGCAACAGCTAGTCTTTTTATAAATCTACAAAAGTATAAAGCGGCAACTAGTGTTTGACAAAAACTTTTTTTTATTAAAACCCAGGGACCCGCACCGAATTCGCACGGGTGCAATGTAAGCGCACAAAAATATGTTTTTACGACAAATCTTTGAAATTCTCGGCTTTTCTTTACTACAACATGCATGTATTACCTTATACATAAACACCTTCCTCTTGAATCACTCTGTCCTCTGATGAATATCGTATTAAAATCCGTTACGTATTTTGAAAGATCTAAGCAAATGTAAAGCCTAAGCAACTTTGTTTAACACTATTTAAAGATAAAAAAACGTATCACGCTGGTTTCCTTTTAGAGCAGGAAAGAAAGCAAAACGTCAACAAAAGTTGCGGATCTTTCGTTGGTGAGTTTGTTATTGATCCGGTTCGCCGGATTTTACTGATAACGAAGAAGTATCTTCACGCCCATATCCTCGAAGGGGTAGGCAGAGGTACAACATGTACACCCACGATTAGCCTAAGATACTTGGTCCCACAAATGTGATAGGTGGCAAGCCTATCGTCAACCGGGCACTTTCTAATCCCGGGCAACTTTGTGTTTCTCAGAAAACTGAAAAAAACACTTTTTTTTATGTGCCCGACCCGGGAAAAACTGATTACTGATAACGCTTATCTACATACTAGACTTTAAGATGATAATTTAGATTTTTAAGGTAAATCTCAAAAAAGTTCAACAATACTTTTACCAGAACCAAAGATCAAACCTAGGGCCTAACCGGATAGGCTAACCACTAGATTTCGTGCTCTAGTAAGTCTCTTTTTTATTAATATACCCTATACAATGATCTGTTCATTATATATTAAAGAATACTAGAAGAAAGTATTATTCATATAGAAAATCTCGAAGAAAGTATTATTCATGTAATGTATATATATATATTTCTTGTTAACTTACTCATCTGGAAGTTACTCCACACGAATGTGGCGTGAAAAAATCGTGACTGTCATATTTATGAAACATTGCTAATTATTTTGTTTACGAAAAATGACTTTGAGGACGAATGTATTAGCAAAGGACCTCAATTCTCCTACATTACAGTTATAATGTAGCGGGGATATATTTTGTATCCTGTACCATATATTTCGCAACCTGTACCATATTTTTTGCAACCTGTACCATATTTTTTGCTCTCGATTTAAAGATAACCGTTACTTAAATAATAATTTTCTGGAATGAAAATTAAAATGAAAAAAAAATCGAAATATGTAACACCGTACACGTATTAGAGAGAATAAAAGCGATGCCGATTTTCTTGCAGCTACGAGTAATTTTGTATACAAGATTTCTACCAGGTGGCTACCCACCGACCACACAACCCATAGACCCCTAATAACAGGCGAATGGCTTCTGTCAACAAATCTGACTTATAGTTCCGATGTAAATGTCCATGCACCAATACTCAATCAGTGTCGACCAATCAGATCCTCTGTACATCACTATCTTTCACTGTGGCCTTGAGTAAGCCAATCACGAGGTTGCAGCTCAGCTCAGCTAGTTGCCAGAATGCATTCGATACGGAAAATCGAACATTAGGCGTCTATGGGCTGTGTGGTCGATGTGGCTACCACATCGTAAATTATTTGCTTAAATGTCAATAAGTTACAAAATTGCCGGACATATTACTACAAAACGGTCATCATATGGTTTATGTTTATACGGCACATATTTATAGTTCTACTAGCTGTTGCCAGCGACTTCGTCCGCGCGGAGTTTGTTTACTCCCCACTGTAGGTGATAGCGTATCCCCCGTAGATGATAGGGTGATAATATGTAGTCTATATGTTGACCCGACCTATTAGTAATATTCATACAAAATTTGAAGTAAATCCATGCAGTACTTTATGAGTTTACCCCGGACATACATACAGACAAATAGACAAAAATTCTAAAAACTATAATTTTGGCTTCGATATCGATTGTAGATCACGCCCCAAGTATTCTTTTAAAAAAATATTCAATGTACAGTTTTGACTTTCCTACGATTTTATTATATGTATGTAGTATATATATATATATATATATATATATATATATATATATATATATATATATATATATATATATATATATATATATATATATATATATATATATATATATATATATATATATATATATATATAGATAATTTGATGCTAGGTTCTCTATCTACTGCATATATTTGATTATGTTGTTAATTTACTCATAAGTTTCGTGTTTTTCTCTATGTTTTCAATTTTTATGACATAAATCCAAACGTATTAAAAATTTTTTTCATTACCTACATCTTTTTTAACTTTTTATATATATTTTGGAAAATATTTTTTTGTCCTAATGATACCTTACTTTAGTTATTGAGGTCATGAAAATTATGGTTAGATAGGGAACCCCTATATACAATTTTTTTTTAATATACTTAAAAGTAATGTTTTTCAAACAATTTTTTTAAGTATCCTAAACACTGTATATGGACTGGGCATTTAATTTGCAACTTAGCCCTTATGTAAAAGTGGGACTAGTATTACTCAGGAAATATACCGTCCATATTAGGTAGAGGAGATCTTATGAATAATATATTTTAGGTAGTGGTGCCATTAAACCCTGAGTGGTTAGCAACCCTGACTACGCAATCGACGGGGCTCGGGTGCGATTCCCGACGGGGACAAGCATTTGTGTGATGAGCATAAATGTTTGTATTTCTGGGTTTGGGTGTTTATTAAATATATTCTAGTATTTATGTATGTATTTCTATGTATTAGTATCATTGACTAACACACATAACTCAAGCAAATAATTTGCTTAAATTGATTGAATTGATTGGGGTTAAATCAGCAAGTGTAATTTGTGCCGTGAATATTTATTATTATTTATTTATTATATATCTTAATTCGGTTTAGTCGTAAGTGTAGTAATAACAAAGCCCTGAGACGAATTCGCTTTGCTTAAATATAAAACTGTTATATAAAGTATTATTGCAGTTTGTAAGAGTATTATTAACGAAGTGCCAAAGATAAATAGTGTAACCTATGTAGATCTATTGGTGTAAAAACTCCAAAAGGTATTTTTGAGGTATTTTTATTAACAGATACAAAAAGTTGTATTAGGGCCTTAAACAGAGGTAAGTACTTAAAATGGCATTGTAATAAGCAGACGATGGCCACACACGGGACCCACTAATTTAAAAAACCAGCGAAGTGCAAGTCGGACTCATGCACGAAGGGTTCGTACCGTCATAGCAAAAAAAATACGAAAAAAACACGTTTATTGTATGGGGACCCTCTTAATGTTTTCATTTGTTTTTTTTAGTATTTGTTGTTATAGCGGCAACAGAAATACATAATTTGTGAAAATTTCAGCTTTCTAGCTATCACGGTTTATAAGATACAGCCTAGTGACAGACAGACAGACAGCGGAGGCTTAGTAATAGGGTTCCGTTTTACATGTTTTGTAGGTACGTAACCCTAAAAATACCATTATGATATAATGATTATAGTAGAAAGTCTAGTGCTACGAGACAACAGTTGTTTGACCTTGAGCTAATCCAAACAAAAAATGAGTTATTTACTGGAGCGAAACAATGGCTTGCTAATCATGATTGTTATATTAAAACTAGTGGGTAGATCGACCCTGTTACGTTTCTTCCGCGACGCGAGGTCAACCGTGACCAGATCAAATTCTTCAAACACTCGCAAATAACAGTCCAATTAGTCTCGAACTATATTACTGTTTCCGATACTCCAATTGACAGTTCATTTTGTCTGGCATTGATAAACGACCAATTACAAAAGAGCTAAAATGTAACGATGATCGCTATGTTTGAAAGATCATCTATATACGGCTGTATTTTAGACCATGAAACTGCTACATTGCCATTAAATTGAAAATTGCTGTTATATTCATCTATAATTTTGAATCCGATGACGTTTAACCATGATCTTTAATTCACCTGCACAATAAAGTAGGTTATAATGCTCTATTTATTTTCAGGTGAAGTTAGAAATGAGGCTCATTTAAATATCCTACTTTCTACAGTTTCTGTAATGAAATACAATTACAAATACATCAGTCTGTAATCCAGTTAGCTGAAGGTATTCAGTTTGGTGTCAAATACAGTTACAACAGCAATAAATATGCCATTAGTTTAGTTCAAACGATTTTAACAATTTTAAAAAGCGTAACAGGTTGGTGTATGAAAACATATGTAATTTAATTGAAAGTGGAATAATTAATACACAGTGTAATAATACTTCAAAGTGTAGGTTCAAAAAATTTGTTTTTACGGTTTCATACCCAAAGAGTAAAACGGGACCCTATTACAAAGACTCTGCTGTCCGTCCGCCGTCTGTCGGTCTGTCCATCTATCAGGAGGCTATATTTCATGACCCGTGATAGTAAGATAGTAGAAATTTTCACAGATAATGTTTTTCTGTAGCCGCTATAACAATAAATACTAAAGACAGAATACAAATAAATATTTAAAGGGGGCTCCCATACAAAAAACGCTTTTTTTACCGATCTTAATAACAACTGGAAATATTCACAGAATATTCAGTTATATATTCATTTTAAATATACTAATTAAAATTTAGAAGAAAATAAAATGAATATTTAAGGGGGGCTCACATACAATTAACGTCATTTTTTGCCGTTTTTTATAGATTATGGTAGGAAACCTTCTCGCACTTGGCCAGTTTTTTTTAAATAGCCTCTCTCTAGCCAGTCAGTGACATTAACAGAGTTATTTCGTAATTTTTTGACAGTTGTGTCGTCGTTATTATATTCTCGGATGAACACGTTAATATTTAAATATTATGGTAGAATGTTGTGAGATGGCATTATATCACTTACTCATACTTAACGAATATGTAATTCAAAACTTAATACATTTTACTTCAAAAATAGTTTATACCTATAAATATTGCCGCTTCTAGCGTTTTCTTTAATCAATTACTCAATAAGCAATTACTTAGTAATCCAATATCATTATGTTTTCAAACAATGCTCGATAATTCGAAAATAGCATAATTAGGTTTAAATAGCCTAGAGCCAATTCTAATTTGGTATAATCTTGCACTCTACAATCGATACGAGGTTGCATATGGTGAGTTTGCGAAATATTACCAGGCAAAAATCACGATTCTGACATTTCCAATATCGAAACGGGCGCTGTAAGGCGTGACATTTGTACGCATACCTTTATGGTAAAGGCGGGTTGTACTATAGTATAAAACGTCCGATTTGATTGCCTTGAGATCCTAATACTATAAATGTGAGTTTAAATGTTTGAATAAAAATATGGATAGATATTGCTCGGAAAAATTACACAAATTGATCTATTCCCAGAAAGTACGTAAATTTGCTTGTGATATCGGTATTAGTTAATAATATTAACTAGCAGATAACTCCTAGAACCTAACCTAAAATTTTTAAATAATATGAATTAGAAATACACTATATTTATAAAAATAAACATTACACATAATACATTCTTATGACCTACACGGTAATATACTAATAATAATATATAATAATAATCGTTTATTTCGTAACTTAACTATCTAAATTACATTTGGTGCTTGCTGTGGCTGAAACACTCCTTTTTACGCATGAAATGCCTGTATTAGTAGACCTCGCTTTTCAATACATAGCGCGTATTATAGATAAATGTTATTTATTAGATTATTTAACAGTAACACATAGAAATTAATATTGTAAGATCAAAATTAACTTTTTTTTAATGCCTTAATTGGAATAGGCGTTTGTCTTCCATCGCACCTGGTGGAAAGTGTCGATGAAGACGAAGGTGGTACACGCCCATCCAAAAGAAACCTATTCACTCTACTCTGAAAGGTTCCAGGACTATATTTGTCCGGAAAAATAGACGCAGGCAGTTCGTTCCAAGCCTTGGCGACTCGAACCAAAAAAGAATTGTCAAACCATTTTGTTCGATTTTTGGTATATCAACAACATACGGATGAAACTTCTGCCTGCGTATAGTAGTCCGATAAAGGAATGGTGAGGGCTCAATAAGTTCGAAGAGAGCTTTCGCACACTCGCCAAAGTGTATCCTGTAAAAAACTGATAGGCTAGCGACCTTACGACGATGCTCAAGTGCCTGTAATTTTCTATTTGTAAGCTTGTCGTCGTTTATTAGCATACGGGCTCTTCGGTCTACAGAGTCTAAAGTTTCTAGTTGATACTTGGCTGAACCCTCCAAAAGGTGATTGCAGTACTCCATGCATGATCGAACTTGGGCCGTGTGCAGGTTTAGTAACTGCTCAGAGCTGAAGTACCACCGGACCTTCGAATTGATTTCTAACTTTTTGGAAGCAATGTGTGCAATAGACTCAATTTGTTGGCCGAAGTTGAGATTGGACGCGACGTTAATGCCCAAAAGCCCTAAATTACTATTAGATTTACAAAGGATTTTTTCTAATTGTATTAAAATTTAATTCAAATTTATAAACAATTTCTCCCGTGTTGGTCCCGGGCTCTTTTGAAGAATAGGCCAACTGCCGTTTTGCCAGGCAGGTTGTAAAAGGCGACCGATTGACTATGCGAGTCATTACCATCAAGGCTACTAGGTGGTAGAGTTCTGCATTGTCTCGTCCGGGCCTGGTACCACCGCCTTACCTATTCCTGCCGCAACAGCGCCAGGGCTTGTAACAGTCTTGTTCCGGTTTGGAGGGTTAGGAAGCTGGTAAAGTTATGCATGTGGCATAAGACCTCGCCACAAGATAGCAACGCATCATTAACACCTTTGGTGTCTATAGGCGATGGTTGACTCTTACCATCAGAAATCCTATCTGCTTGTTTGCTATCTTATGATATAAAAAATGCGAAAATAACACTGTCTGTCTGTCTGTCTCTTCTTCACGCCTATACCACTGAACTGATTTGAATGAAATTTGGTATAAAGATAGTTTAAGACCCGAGAAAGGACAAAGAATAGTATTTATGCCGGAAATCCCACGAGAACTATGTGAGATAAATCCGGGACTTTTATTTTAGATTCTTTTTCACGCGTCCGAAGACGCGGGTACAGGTGGTAATTTATATCAGAGTTGTAAGAAAGAATCAGCGAAGAATCACTGGATTTCGTTTATTATCTTTCTTTTCTTAGATTTCCGTACCTAAAAGGTAAAACGGGACACTATTTATAAGCCTCCGCTGTCTGTCTGTCTGTCATCAGGCTGTATCTCATAAATCGTGAGAGCTAGAAAGTTAAAATTTTCACAAATTATGTATTTCCGTTGCCGTTAAGTATAACAACAAATAATTAAAATAAAAAAAATGAAAATATTTTGGGGATCCTCATACAATAAACTTGTTTTTTTTTTTTGCTATGATGGTACGGAACCCTTCGTGCGCGAATCTGACTCGCACTTAACCGGTTTGTTGTAATTAAATACATTATACTGAACGCAGCCCGTGTTAGTCCGGGCCCATTTGAACGATCTGCTATTCTACCAGGCATTTCGTAAAAGTCGAACGATTGTTTATACGTGTCACTACCATCTTGACTACTAGGTGGTAGCGTTTCGCAACGTCTCACCCGAGTATTTAATGTCACCGCCTTACCTATTCCTGTCGCAATAACGTCAGTACTTGTCACTGTCGTGTCCCGGTCTGAAGGGTAAGGTAGCCGGTGAACTTAGGCATTAATAACTCGCCACGTGGATAGCAACGCACCATTAACATATTACATCTATAGGCGGTGGTTGTCACCAGGTTGATGGTTTCCACCAGGAGAGCCATCTGCTTGTTTGGTAGATATTTTAAAATATAAAAAAATATTTTGTTATCGATCGCGTGCCTCAAATATTGTTACGATATTACGCGAGCCATTGGTTTGTCAGCCCTGGAGGATCCAAAATATTACATTAAAATTTTCAAATTCTTAACAATGATACTTTAAGTCCCGTTTTCACTTTTATTAGTCCGAGTGTTTAATGCGACCTGCATTAAACACTCGTATTAAGATAAAAATACCTGAAGACAGCCGTCGATTAGTGCGAGAGTTGATTACGAATCACTCGCACTGATCCACGGCTATATTCACTTGCATTAAACACTCACGCTGAAAACGGGCCTTTAGACAAAATAGTGTTATTTTGTCTAAAGGCCCGTTCAGTAAAATGTAGCAACAAAGAATTACTTTATTAGAAAATGACTTGCATTTGTGTTATTAGCTATTGGATAGTTAAGGCTCGTTCATATTAATTACGTCTTTGTAATTTAAATTGATTCAAAACTGTAATTTAAATTTGAATTGGTTGTAATGTAATCATAAGTGCTTTATGAATTGCTATTTAGTAATCGTTTAATGAAGTGATTGTGTTTTGATACTAGCTAGTTGATATAGTTTCATTCCGAATTTGACCTGTGATTTATTAAATGACTAGCTGACCTGCGCAGCTTCGCCCGTGAGTAGATTAACACGTCGTCAACATAGCTTGTCATACAAATTTTATCCCCTATTTCAATCCTTTAAGGGTTGATTTTTGAAAAAAAATTAGTCTATGTTTGACCCCGGCTCTTCAACAACTTCCATGCCAAATTTCATTATAATCGGTCCAGCGGTTTAGCCGTGAAGGAGAAACAGACAGACAGACAGACAGACTTTCGCATTTATAATATTAAATTATGGATATAATCTATTTTTTAACAAGTTGATCCGTTGAAAAATGTACTACCTATCTGTTTCGGCACTATGGTAAAAGCGTCCTCTAGTGGTTACAAAAAATCTAGAATTACAAGTCTAAAAATATTAGGAAAATCATCAAAAATATTTGAATAAAAATAGACCAACTGCAGTTCTGCCAGGCAGGTCGTAAAAGGCAACCGATTGGCTATGCGAATCACTATCATCGTGGCTACTAGGTGGTAGAATTCCGCATTGTCTCGCCCGGGTCTGCACCACCACCTTACCTAATCCTGTGGCAGTAGCGTCTTTGCTTGTCACTGTCGTACTCCGGTTTGAAGGGTAAGGTAGTCGGTAAACTTATGCATGTAGAATTAGACCTCGCCACACGATAGCAACGCACCATTAGGAGCACTCTTTCCATCAGGAGACCCATCTGCTTGTTTGCTATTTTATAAAAAAAAGAACAGTGTAAAAAGAGAAAACCAACGCAAATTTACCTCGGTTAAACAATTTGTAGTTTAGTGAAATGGATGATTATCTTCATCATCAAATTTGTCAACCTGACAATTATTGATTGTCTTGGCGGTAACCGGGATCAATAGTTTTTCTAATATTTTCGAGCAACGAGATATTAATGCACTGCCACAAAGCGTCGGTCGATGCCGGTGAGATTTTTCATAATAGATTACATGCGTTGCACGATTACCAACCTAACCGTGTACCTCATTATTTTAGTCAAACACAATAACCATTAAATTAACGAAAGAAAATATTTTAATTTTTTGACAAATAAATCGAACTTATCTAACCCCAAAGCAAGCAAATTATTTTCTTGTGATTTGCATGTTCGTTAATGATACTCATATTTATAAATTCTAAAATAGGTACTTTCTAGGGAAGCGCGTTCCATTTTAGGCCACATCTTAGCTTACTTTTAGGCGAGATTGTGGTCAAGCACTTCCCTATCGATAAAAAAAAGAAATGTATTTAAGCCAAGCAATACAAGCGGCTATTTTTGTTACAAAAATGTTATAGGAATCGAACTCAAACCTCATTGATTGTATAGTCAGAGTCGTTAACCACTCGATCAACTGGACAGAACCCAAAAAAAAGAACCCAATAAGAGTTAAAACCAAAAATATTTCAAAAGACATTCTTCAAAACAAAACCTCCAATAATTTTAGTAGGTCTGTAGAAATTGTTGTAGTGGGGATAAAATTTGTAAGTCGAATATAATCTCACATCTTGCCAGTTCTCTATTATTTACTGTTGTTTCGTTGAAGCCAACCACAATCTTACCCACGTAATACTCGGGATCTCACGAATTGCATATTATATTATGAAAGCGAAAGCTTAATTAATTGCGTATTCACCAATTATTTAATTCAAAAGTTCTTTGAGATATGGCGTAACACTTTCGTTGCCTGTGCTAACATCTGTCAGACTATTACGAATCATAATCTCGTTATTTACAAATGACTTTATTGTGAAGGTCTGGGAGCGTGTGAGATCACGACGCAAAAACTTTGATCCAGCTTTCATCTTTCTCACTTTTGTTTGTTTGCTTGCTTTCTCACAATGCTATCGTGTTCCCAGAACGTTTTGATATTGTAAAGTTATGCTTTGCGTAATTTGTTATAATTTTATTATGTGATTTGAGAGAGGTTCTCAGTATGTATGTTTGTAATATTTTGGTAACGTGTAAGTACATTATGTTTGTACTTTGTAATATTGTTTGAATGGGACAATATTTCAGTGTCATGATCTATTTAGTCACCTAAGCACATATACTAAATTTCGTAAGGTATATGTGTGTTTGTATGTTCTTTCACGAATTTCTCGGGAATACGGCTTTTAGCGTAGTGAGATAATTCTTCTTAATTTAAATCAGGCATTTTCCAAGTTAGTTAAACAGACGAGGTTTCATCAAAATCAGTTCAGTAGTTTTTGAGACATGGTTATATTTGACACATATTTGCTACTTTTTTTATTATATTTTTTTTAATAATAATTTTTTTAAAATATATATTTTTTTAATTATATTTTTTTTAATTTTAATATTTTTAATATTATTTTTTTTAAATTTTAATTTCTTAATATTATTTTTTGTAATTATAATTTTTTTAAATTATTTTATAAGCATCTTCAGATTAATTAATTGTCATTTAAAGACATTTATTATTGCCTCGGTTAAAGGGTTAGCCTATTGGCTCAGATAATAAGGTCCCGAGTTTGATCCCCGTGTTGGGCAAAAGTCCTATTGAAGTTTTTAGAGTTTTTTTTAACAAATAATTAAAAATTGTAAATGTTTTGCAAAAAAAAACAAGCCCGCTGAGTTTGTTCCGCCTGCTCAGCGTGATGGCGCGTTCCTTTGTTTGCTATCCAAAGTGTATGTAAAGGTTAATTTGAATAAAATGATTTTGAATTCAGAAATTAAATTTGGAACCTCCGCTCCTTCTATCCTTCCACGATATGAGCGTTGTGGATGAGATATGGCAATTTTTAGATTTTTCTCAGTAGGAATATCGAAAACGACGACACAAAGATATAAAAAATATCTATCGCCAAATTGAACTTCCAACATTTGAAATCGGTCTAAAGATGATAATGCATACTTGCAAAGAAACCACAAAGGAACACTACAAAGAGCTTGATTGGCTAACTTCCAGCAGGATCTTATGAAGCGGGGGAATAAATTTTAAAGTTGAGTTGCCAGCCCTCGGTAATGCAGTGGCAGATATCATTTAGATATTTTTTTCCTTTTTCAAATTTTAGTAATTATGAGCTTCGCCCGCAATTTTTGTGAATCATATGGGAAAATATATTTCTCATGATAAATCCTATGAGAAAAATCTCAGTGGTAGTCTTTACCTGAAAATGTCTGCTTTCTTACATCTCCTCCATCTATTCCAGTTATCGCAAAACATTAAACTATAGTAGGTAAAGTTTTAAGTTAGGCAGAGTTCCTATTTGCTGATCCTGCAAGAAATTCATTCCGGGGATAAAGACAGTCTATGTTATTGCGGTGTTGCGATTGTAGGGAAAGGTAGCTGGAAAATTTATATATCGTCGTTGTCAAATGAATATCTGCTTTTTAAAGATTTTTATTATTTTTATTATTACCACTATTTTGCATACCAAATTTTCATATAAAAATTTTTCATATAAAAACACTACATTGTATATATAGTACACTGAACGTTTATAATCATATATTTATTTAGCAATCACAGTTCATGATTGCTAAATAAATATATGCTATGTGCATCAGCCGTAATATTGTCAATTAAAAACTGCTATGTATCACAAATATATACTTTTGCACATAACAGATATACATTTGACAACGACGATATATGGCATTACATTTGTCACGACATAAATTGTTGTTAAGCAATGAACTATCATTTTTTTGGTGTTTATTATTTCCATCAGAAAAACTATTTGCTTGTTTGCTAGTAAATTAATTTTTTTTTCTTTTATATCATAAGATAGCAAACAAGCAGATGGGTCTCCTTTTTTTTATATCATAAGATAGCAAACAAGCAGATGGGTCTCCTGATGGAAAGAGTCAACCATCGCCTATAGACACCAAAGATGTTAATGGTGCGTTGCTATCTTGTGGCGAGGTCTAATGCCGCATGCATATGTTTACCGGCTACCTTACCCTCCAAACCGGAACACGACAGTGACAAGCACTGACGCTATTGTGGCAGGAATAGGCAAGGCGGTGGTACCAGACCCGGGAGAGACAATGCAGAACTCTACAACCTAGTAGCCACGATGGTAGTGACTCGCATAGCCAATCGGTCGCCTTTTACGACCTGCCTGGCAGAAAGGCAGTTGGCCTATTCTTAAAAGGAGCCCGGAACCAACACGGGGAAAATATATATATAATTACATTATCCTTTAGATGCTTTTGAAAATAATGATATTAGGGATTGGTATAAGAAGTAATTAATTGGGAGTTTTTAGGCTCCTAAATTATTTAAAATTTTAAAATAACCTTCTTTATATTTGGGTTTTAAAACATTGAGCTTTTTCTTTTCTTTTGGAAAGTGTTTTATAGCTGCTGAAAGCTTTTGTAAAAGCGTTGACCTGTAAAACAGTTTTTTACAAAGTGGAGACGAGATGCATACACAACAAGATTGTTTTTGTTTCTTCATAGTATAAAACAAAGTCGCTTTCTCTGCCTGTCCCTATGTTCTTATGTATGCTTAAATCTTTAAAACTGTGCAACCTATTTTGAAGCGGTTTTTTTAATAGATAGATTGATTCTTGAGGAAAGTTTTAGTATATGAACCTTTCCGATATTCCCACGGGAAAAAAAGCTACGTCGGTGCTTTCTTTAAATTCTTTTTTCGGAAAAATCATTGAGGTTGTGAATAAGAGTATTAAGTGTATAATAATAATAAATCGAAAGATTTTATATCCTACAATATAAAAGCTGGGTGATTTTTGATTAGTAATTGATTGTAAAGTGTGCTTAGTAAAAATCGATTTACCGAATCACATGACGGTTTCAAGACAACGGCTATGGAAAAGTACTTTTAAATCTCAATTATCGTTACTTTGGTACTGAGAGACTGTCAAATGGTTTATTAGTTTACTCGTCGTAAGCCTTGTGAAAGTTAAGGCTTGTCCCATGACGACTATAATCGTCTTTTTGCTACGAAGAAATAATCTTTCTTTGATGGAACATGTGATACCAGGAATAAACTAGTGTTTAAAAACAGTTTTAGATGCACGCAATTTGTCGTGTAACAAACGTTAAGCGTTTTGCGTCAAGAAAATACTTTTGCTATGTTATTATTTAATCGTAACGACTAGTAATATCAGGTTTCTTTTTTAGGGTTCCGAAATCAAGCAAGTACCCTTATAGTTTCGCCATTTCCGTTCGTCCGTACATCCATCCATCCTTAGGGGCCGCAATAGTGTAGCTAGGATATTCTTTGTACTAAAAAGCTGTAATTGGACATAAGTGGGGAATTCACTAGAGTCTAAGGAATTCCCCACTTATGCCAAATTTCAGCTAGTTCCAAATCCGTCTAGTGACTAGACGGATATGGCCGCTGGCAAGCCCGCAGACATGCCTGCCGGGCTTTGTTAGTAGGTCTGTGCAAATGTTTTTCAAGTATATTACCGACGCTGCGCTGGTCGTCCGGCCTATAGTTAGCAAAGGCCGACGGGTATGTCTGCGGGCTTGCCGGCGAGCATGTCCGTCTAATGAATTCCTCGCTATATACATCTTAGTCACACCGACAAAGTGGTTTAATAAAATCTTGAAAAATATTTAGGGTACCTCCTATATACGTAAACTGCTTAAGTTTTTTTTTCTCGGGTGCTCCATATTCGAAGTATCGTTGTATTCTTTTTTTAAAATATCGCGTGTTAATAAAAACCATTTGTCGATTAAAGGATCAATTTGTGATTAAAGTGCTAATTTTCCTTAGGGTCAAGCGTCACTTTGGGAAGAAAAGACCATCTGTCATTATGTCACAGTTCGTAAGACTAAAGATTAGCCAAAACGTGTCTCTATTATCGTGACTATTAGTTGGCAGAATTCCACAACGTCTCAACCGAGTCCGCATTACCTATTCCTGTCACACTAACGTCAATGCTTGTCACTGCTGTGTTCCGGTTTGAAGATTAAGATAGCCCGTAAATTTAAGCATGTGACATATCATCCCGCCATACGAATAACAACGCACCATTAACATTTTGGGTGTCTATAGGCGATGGTTGTTTCTTTTCACCTGGCATCTGCATTTTAGCTGTCTTATAAAATAAACAAAATAAAACTTTGATTCTAATCTATGATAAAGAATAAGTCCATAATTTGATATATTTTTTTTTTATAGTAGAATGGGCAAACGAGCAGATGGTGCACCTGATGGTAAGTGATCACCGCCGCCCATGGACATCCGCAATACCGGACTTTGTTTTGATAAAATAACATTTAAACTTGCTTGTAATGACGTCATCACAAGGTCTAGTCAGCGGGCATACGATAGAAAGCCTTCAAGGTACGCGAACAAGGAAGCAGATGTCTTTGTAATCATAATATATTTTTGAGCAAAAGTACACCGTAATTGTTACTAAATAAGGAAGTGTCATTTTTAATTATTAAAGGGCACATAAAATCATTGACCACGTACATTGACATGCGCTGGAGCAGATGTTTTGATGAAAATTTGGGCAGCTGCCTTAGAGGGTCATAATTATTACAAAATTTAATATTCATATTTTTTATTAGCTGTGTCCGCGAGCCCATCCACATGGAAAATTTTCTAAAATAAAAGTATTAATGTGATACGCAGTAGTAGTTAATCCTTATTACCGTGGTTTAAAATGTTTATCGTTTTCATGGGATTTCCGGAATAATAACTATCCTATGTCCTTTCTCGTGTCTCAAACTATCTTTGCGCATTATTAACATGGTATGAAATGGTTGGTTGTTTGATTTCATCAAGAAAGCTTGTTTACTATCTTATGATATAAAAATTTGTGTCATTTATACATGGCAACCGCGACAACATTTGCGTAACTCAAATAAAATACAGTTTGAAAAAATCTAGAGCTTCTTTTTAATTCGACATTAATTCAAAAAATAAATTTCTGATTAGAAAAAAAATGTCATAAGATAGCAAAGAGCAGGTGGTTCTCCTGATAGGAAGAGAAACCAATAGCTACAGACACCAAAGATGTTAATGGTACGTACGTTGCTATCTGTTTGGTGGGGTGGCAATATCACATGCAGACTTTCTTGTCTACCGGTCATCTACTCTCCAAAGCGGAACGTAACAATGACAAGTATTGATGCTATTGCGGCAGGATTAGGTAAAGCGGTGGTACAACATATTCGAGCGAGACGTTGCGGAACTCTACCAAATAGTAGTTATGATGGTAGTGAATAGTGATACGCATACCCAATAAGTCGCCCTCTACGACCAGCAGGCCTACTCTTGAAAACAATATAAATCTTTAACCAATATTGACAAAAACAATAAGTTTCGAATATCGTCAAAAAACGGTACTCTTGAAACCAATATTGCCCACATTGATTCGGTATAATAACGACCTAATTATTGGAAATAGATGTCATCGTTACATGTCAAGCTAGTGTTGTAAGTGGAAATTTTAAGTACCGTTTTAAGAAAAATAACGAATAAAAGCAATAATGAGTAGTTCCGAAAATTTTCAAAATCCGTGTGGCGCTGTCGCCGAATCCAATAATTGAATATATAGTTGTCCAGAGTACGAAATACTTCAAAACTCATTAAATATTTTTAACTCATTTAAAATTGAAATCGGTTTTCAAGAGTAGCCCTACTGTTTGGCAAAACGGCAGATGTAGACCATCTTCCGTTCTTCAAAGGGGGCTGACCGTTGTAAATATCTGGAGTTAGCAAAGACGTATTCCAGAAAACTTTTCTTAGCACTGTTCTTTTCTGAAACAATTGTCGGTGATGTGTCTGAAGGGAAATGTTTTGTGATTTGGTGAAACAGAGCTTAACTGTCGTCAAAATGCCGAAAAAACCGTTGATTTTGCCAATGTTCCACGGTTAGTATCACTTAGGTAGGATCAGGTGAGCCATCTGTTCACTTGGCGCCTCTTTTTAAAATTTCCTTCCAACATACGTTTTTCAGGGAATACATACGTTATAAATTTTATCGCGGTATTTGTTATGCAATCTGCATAATATATTTACCAAACACCTACGCTCTATTAAGAATAGTGTCAAGAGGTTCCATGACTAATGAAAAAAAAAAAGAAAAAAAAGTTTTTCTTTTTTCTTACAATATGTATCTTCACTTATATATAAAAATCAATTGTTGTTCATTAGTCTCGCTAAAACTCGAGAACGGCTGAACCGATTTGGCTAATTTTGTTTTAAAATATTCATGGATGTTCAGGTTAGGTTTAAAAGGTGAAAAATGTAAAAAAAATGGAAAAGTAGACACAAAGTTGGCAGAACAACGTTTTCCGAGTCAGCTAGTTTCTTATAAAAATACAAAATAAAATGATATTTTATGTGATTAAGTTTTATGGGTGATGTCGAGATCTTAAGTGACAAAGGATTGTTTTGTTCAGTAAATATGAAATTCTTTACTGGCATTATATGATAAGTTTATTAGAAGGAAGTGTTGGAGTCATGTACCAAGGCTGACCGGCCTCTCACCACGATGTGGCGCGCCCAATAAACGTTACTGTAAGGATTTGTGCAAACGTACTATTAAAATCGGCAATTTCTTAAACTATTAGATTAAATTATAACTTAAATAAAAATTCAAGTTTTTTAAGAGGTGAGCATGCTAGCAAGCGAACAGAACGCCAAGCGGTCATAGTTGCCTGACATCTGAACATATAAAAGGAATTTTCAATGCATTGACAACTTTTTAAGAAGAGGTTGGTCTGCCTGTTGAAGGTATGGTAGTTTTCTGGAAAAATTGCTTATTAGTAGGCTTTTTTTACTAGGCTAGAAAATAATATTCATGTGTGTATATATTGTCATGTATGTCACATGAATGTAGTGTGTGTTTATTTTTATTAATTCAGTGTATTTCTAACGTATTTTATTTAATAACGCGATGCTACGCAAGTCAGCTAGTTATAGCTGACCCGAGCAGCATCGCCGGTGATATAGTTTTTCATACAAATTTTATTCCCTTTTTCAGCCCCTTAGGTAATGATTTTTGAAAAAAAAAAAGCCTATGTTTGACCCCGACTATTTCCATGCCAAATTGCGTGAAAATCGGTCCAGCAGTTTAGCCGTGAAAGCGTAATAGACAGACAAACAGACAGACAGACTTTGACATTTATAATATTATTATGGATATTAGGTTTCTGCAGTCCTCAGCAATGTACACTTTAACTGTGTCAAATTTCATACCTCACCGTTCACGCAATTGTTTTAAAAAGGTGTCCAAAGGTTTCCTTCACGTATTAATATATAGATTAAAAATAATTATAATAATATAATACTAATAATAATAATGCCGGACAAATTACACAAATTGATCTAACTCCAAAGTAAGTAAATTCTTTGCTTGTGTTATAGAATATGTTAGTTAACGATACTGATACATAGAAATACGCATATAAATACTGTTACATACATAATTACCACCAAAACCCAGAAATATAAACATCTATGCTAATCACACAAATGTTTTTTTTTATATCATAAGATAGCAAACAAGCAGATGGGTCTCCTGATGCAAAGAGTCAACCGTTGCGTATAGACACCAAAGATGTTAATGGTGCGTTGCTATCTTGTGGCGGGGTCTAATTCCACATGCATAAGTTCACCGGCTACCTTACCCTCCAAACCGGAACACGACAGCGGCAAGCACTGACGCTATTGTGGCAGGAATAGGTAAAGCGGTGGTACCAGACCCGGTCGAGATAATGCAGAACTCTACCACCTAGTAGCCACGAAGGTAGTGACTAGATAGCCAAACGGTCGCCTTTTACGACCTGCCTGGCAGAACGGCAGTTGGCCTATTCTTCAAAGAAGGCCGGGACCAACACGGCGTTGTTCCTGTCGGGATTCGAACCCCAGACCCATCGATTTATAGTTAGGTTCGCTATCCACTCGACCTATGTATATTAAATTGTATATTAAACTTATTGACCGCCAACGGGGCGGTCAATCAGTTTAATATACATAGTTTTGAAAATACCTTGCAACAGGCATTATTTTTTTAAACTAACTCAAAAATAATTTTGATAAAAAGCACACACTTGATTTTTTTTTAAAGAAAAAAAAATAACAAAACTGAAAAATCCCCTGAGACCTGTCCTACAAAATCGACCAACCAAAATATCTGTCATCTGCACGAGGCCTAATGGTTTTTATACAACGACATTATTTGTTTAAACTTGCTAATTGACACTTTTTGTGCAATGGTAAATTGTGATTGCTACTTCCTTTACATTTTAAAATAAACATTAAGGTATGTTAACTATGTGAATAATGTTTATTAAGATTTGAAGATAGTTATTCAAGCACTGACTGGTTACTACAGGCGAAACTAAAGAAAATAAATACTTAATTCAATTAAAAACAACTCATCTCCGTGTTGGTATGAACTACGAACCCCATTTTTGAAAAAAAGAACATCTGATATTCTGCTAGGCAGTTCGTAATAAGCAAATCCTTATATTTTTCCTCCGTTTGGGCCCCGAGCTCCTTTGAAGAATAGGCCAACTGACGTTCTGCCAGACAGGTCGTAAAAGTTGACCGATTGGCTATGCGAGTCACTAGGTGGTAACCAAGATGACTCTCATCTTGGTTACTAGGTGGTAGAGTTCTACATTGTCTTGCCCAGGTCTGGTATCACCGCCTTACCTATTCCTGCCGAAATAGCACCAGTGCTACTATCGTGTTCCGGTTTGCAGGGTAAGGTAGCCGGTAAACTTATGCATGTGGCATAAGGCCTCGCCACAAGATAGCAACGCACCATGAACACCTTTGGTGTCTATAGGCGATGGTTGACTCTTTCCATCAGGAGACCCATCAGCTTGTTTGCTATCTTACGATATAAATAAAAGATTCTTAAAACTTCAGTAACGTGATATTAAATGACGGTACTGAAGTTTGACGAACTTTTTTTACGACTTTTTTTCTAATAATTATATTAATATATTTTTTTGTAATAATTATATTAATATGTGAAGCGAAAACTTTGTACCATTTTTTTAGAAAATTGCGTGGACCGAGGAGTATAAGGTTTAACACCGTTAAGTTTATATGGAGAATTTGTGTAAAGAAAACTAATATTTTTTTAGAATACTACAATACTCGCGACTTCGTTTGCGAACCTAAAATCTTTTCCCCCATGCTCAGTTGAGTAAAAAATAGCCTATATCGCTCCTGGATGGTATAGCTTTCTAATCCATGCTATCCATACTAATATTATTTTGGGATTTGGGATTTTTTTCAAAAATCAACCTCTGAGTATAATAATATAATATATATATATATATATATATATATATATATATATATATATATATATATATATATATATATATATATATATATATATATATATATATATATATATATATATATATATATATATATATATATATATATATATATATATATATACTTACTTAGTATACTTTTATTAATTTAATTTATTTTTTTACGCATCATAACCAATATTATAAAGACAAAACATTTGTATTTGTTTTGTTGTATATAACATCTGATAATCTGCCAGGCAGATCGTATAGGCCGTCCGATTTGCTATGCGAGTCACTAGCATCGTATTACATAGTAATACTAATATTATTTAAAATGTTAAAGTAACTTTGTCTGTCTGTCTTCTTCACGCCTAAAGCACTGAACCAATTTGGATCAAATTTAGTACAAAGATATTTTGAGATCCGCGAAAGGATATAGGATAGTTTTTATCCCGGAAACCCCACGGGAACGAGAACTAAGCGGGTTTAATTTTAGAAATTTTTCCACGCGGATGAAGTCACGGGCACAGCTAGCATAAATATAAATTTATAAACACCATTAAGCTAGTATATACGTGTGTGTTAAATGCAACCTGCGTGTGTGTTAACATGAATTTACTACTTTATTTATGGTAAAAGTCCATTTTCAAACTTAGAAGTGATTATATATGTGTTTTAGTACTCACCCCGTGCTTGAGAAAACTTGAAAACTTAAAAACAATAAAGAAAAATTTCGACGCACCAGAACTTGAACCTGCGACCTTCTTTCTAGTCCAGACTCGAATCAACTGAGCCAGTGTCGACTAGTTCAAAGTGGCGAAATTCTTTTTGCTTTGTGATCGATTCCTTCGATTTTACTAATCACAAGTTATACATACTTATATACTAGTTAAATGATTATATACTGGCACAGTCGGTTAGAGCGTGCTATCTAGAGGGGAGATCGCAGGTTCAAGTCCTGGCGTGTTGAAATTTTTCTTTGTTGTTTCTAAGTTTGAAAAAGATTTTATTATAGTCTATGATCAAACTGAGTAATAGTTTAATTATCCTATAATTTGTCTAATAGATACTTTTGCTTTATCATTTAACGAATGACGGCTGAATATCGACCAGAGAGCGAGCAGTAGTTAAATAAACATCGCAAACGAAGTCGCGAATATTAACCAGTTAAACAATAACTATCAAGATTTTTCTCGCACATGCTTCACTGAGAATCCTCTCAGACAATAGCACGTCACTCGAGAGTACTGAAGAGAAATTTCTCTTTACAGAAATTGAATATATAATGGATTGTCTTCTTCGGTTATCCGCAGATCTCCATTGATATGTAAAACCGCGAACTCGGCCGTCCCGGCTAACATTTAGCACAAATAACGGTTTCATAGGTTGCCTACTCCAACAGAATCAATTCTTAAGCTATTTCTTGTGGAACGAGGAAGTGTTAATTGGATGAACTCGATATTGAGTGTACTTATGTACCTTAGTGGCTTACTTTACTGAGATGGCACGGATCTTAATCAGAATCTAATACAGAAATGTATTTTACTATAATTACTTTTTGTATAATTAGTTTTTTCTTAGCCAACGGTCTGAGAGATTGGATGGGCTTTGAAGTAATTAGCAAAACGGTAAGGGTAATCAAGTAATGATGTATTTAGGGTTTAATACTACATTTAGCGTTAAGGTAAATAAAGTTATATTACAAAAGTGATAAGAGTCAGAATATCGTGGCACAATAGAAATAATTATGTAGCTGAATGTAACATCAAAATTCATAAAACTTGAAATAGAACCGAATATATTTCGTCATGAAAATTCAGATTGAGTGAGCTTGATTATTTAAAAAAATATTTAAGAAAACAAGGGCGACCGAATTTCGTTGTATTTTTTTCAGCAAAATCAGAACCTATGAAATAATACCAATATAATATTTTGTATAACATGTATAAGTAATATGTGAAATAATAACAATATAAAAGTTTGCTTGCGATTATACAAGTCGCACATCAGGCCTCATATGGAGTACTGTTTTCTTCTTTGGGCAGGGGCTTCGCAGTACCAGCTCGTTCCTCTTGACCGCATACAGCGTAGAGCATCTCTTATCGTTGATGACCGAGCTATTTCCGATCTGCTTGATCCTTTGGCGTTGCCAAGAGATGTTGGTTCTCTCTGCATCTTCTATCTCTTTTACCACGGGGAGTGTTCCGAGGAGTTATTCGGCTTAATACCTCTCGCTGATTTCCACCATCGGACATCACGCCAAAATTCTAATTTCCATTTCTCACCATTTGGATGTCTGCAAGTCCACTACTAATGTAATGTGGAATCAATTACCAGTGGATGTGTTTTCGAATCGATGCTACTTAGGGGCCTTCAAGAAAAGAGCGTACTCATTCCTTTCCTTTTTCGTAAGGCCGGCAACGCATCTTCAGTACCTCCGGTGTTGAAGCAGATGAGCCTCTTGTCCGTTGGCTCCCTATTCCATAAAAAATATAATATAATATACCAATATAATACCTAAATAATAATACCAAAATATAGATAATAAGGACTTACTAATTCATCTACGATTCACCGGTTTATTGGTTGGCGAATTGAATATTAATCCTATCGCCGCATTTTTGCGAAGACCGGGATCGATAGCTTTATATGCTCATCCCAGGTACGTGGGGGGGGGGGGGGATTAATTTATGGACTTTAAATATAAATTTCACCTTTGTCATGTAAATCTTAAACATTATTTATACACCATATTGTGGTAAAATATTCTGGTATCTTTGAATAATTTGTAATTACCTGACCCATTCATATGCTTGCAAAAAGACTCTTTGTTTCTTTCGTAGGCGGTCAAAAATTAGCTGCTATTCACTATGTATACTATAATTTTAATAAACACACATACTGTACGCTCCAATAAATAAAGAGTAAACCATAATAATGAGACACAAATACGGAAACAGTCCAAACAATGCAAGACTTACTTTCGTCTATTTGTAACCTGTCATTATTTCAATACGGTGGTTTGATGCTCCAATGAGCGCGGGATTTGAATGAAACTTTCTTTGAAATTTGTGCATTGTGTTTAGTTTTGTAGTTTGTACATTCGGTTTCAAAAACTGCTTCGTATATATCTATGGAACACGTAACTAGGCCACAGAGACTAAAGTAGTTCCAACTTTAAACACTGAATATCGTCGGCACTTGGTAAAACTCCATGTTAACTTATATTTAAATTGTATTAAAAGCACTTGTACTGCTTTACTTGACTTTTTATTTATTAAAACCAATCGGTTTTGCGTTTTAACGCATCATCAGGGCAAAAGTTATTATTGTTTAGTACACTTGACAATTTGACCTCAAATTGTCAATTTGTCAATTGTATTAAACAATAATAACTTTTGCCCTGATGATACGTTAAAACGCGAAACCGATTGCTTTTAATAAATAAAAAGTCAAGTAAAACAGTACAAGTGCTTTTAATACGATATAAATATAAGTTAAAGTAGTTCGATTTTTTAGGGTTCCGATGTAAACTAGGAACACTCATAGTTTCCTATGTCCATCTTTCCGTCGGTCCGTCCGCCTGCAGTCTAACTCAGTTTTTTTTTTTTTTTTATGTCATAAGATAGCAAACAAGCAGATGGGTCTCCTGATGGAAAGAGTCAACCATCGCCTATAGACACCAACGATGTTAATGGTGCGTTGCTATCTTGTGGCGAGGTATAATGCCACATGCATAAGTTTACCGGCTACCTTACCCTCCAAACCGGAACACGACAGCAACAAGCACTGACGCTATTGCGACAGGAATAGGTAAGGCGGTGGTACCAGACCCGGGCGAGACAATGCAGAACTCTACCACCTAGTAGCCACGATGGTAGTGACTCGATAGCCAATCGGTCGCCTTTTACGACCTGCCTGGCAGAACGGCAGTTGGCCTATTCTACAAAGGAGGCCGGGATGAATATATTTATTGATCACGTCAATAAAATGGTGACATATACTTTGTAAAATATTTTTTAGGGTAGCTTCTTTACATGTAAAGTGGAGATGTCATTTTTTTTCTCGTGTACTCTATAGTGTGGGGTAACATTGGATAGGTTTTTAAAAATATTGTAGATTTGTGCAAACAATTTTTCCATTAAGGGATTTTGCGAAATATTAATCTTTAAAATGCTAATTTTCAAGTTTACCCCTCTGCCAGGTAAACGGTCGGTTTCGGGGGTTGAAAAAAATCACGGTATTTGTAAATATAATGTAATTTAAAGGAAAACTTGCACAGCAACTATATGGTGTGTGTAATGTTTATTGGAACGAAGTTCCTTACGGCAGGCTTGGAGGGGATAGGGATTTTGCTGCGCGACCGAACTGAAAAAATGTGATAGTAAAACCGTAAGAAAAATGCGTGGAATAAAAGCGTTAAATGAGACGTGCGCAGGCGCGACAGTCGCGTACACAAGCGAGTAGTGCCGTTTAGCCGAAGGAAGTTCGTTCCTACCTGGTGTCCCGCGACACCACATCATTTTTATTATTTTTTTAAATTAATAATCCAATGTATTTCTAGTGCAAATTAACTTTAAGTGTGCCAAATTTCAAAATTTTCGTATTATCGTCATAAAGAGGGGTAAAAAGTGTTCGGTTCACATATTTTTCCCCGTGTTGTTCACGGGCTCATCTGAAGAATAGGCCAACTGTCGTTTTTGCCAGGCAGGTCGTAAAAGGCGACCGATTGGCTATACGAGTAATTACCATCGTGGCTACTAGTTACTAGAGTTCTGTATTATCTCACCCGGGTCTGGTAGCACCGCCTTACCTATTCCTGCAGCAACAGCATCAGTGCTTGTTACTGTCGTGTTTCGGTTTGGAGGATAAGGTAGCCGGTGAGCTTATGCATGTGGCATTAGACCTCGCCACAAGATAGCAACGCACCATTAACATCTTATGATATAAAAAATGAGTCTCCGTCGTATCCCGACTATGTAGCCGCATCAATATTTGATACACAGATGGCAATGTCCCACATTTTAGTTGTAAACGTCCTGGCAGGAGGGTAAGGTAACCAGTAAACTATTGCATGTTGCATTAGACTTCGCCACAAGATAGCAACGCCACAGAATATATAATAGTACAAGTACCATTCCCACCTTTGATAAGATAAGATAAGATAAGATATTATTTATTTGCAAGAATAAGGTACAGATATACAGATGGTCAGATACAATCATAATAGAATCAAACTTATTCTACTCAGTGAGTGTGCAAATACAAATTTGGTGTCATAGACGATGGTTGAATCTTTCCATCAGGAGACCCATCTGCTTGTTTGCTATCTTATGATATAAAAAAAAATATTAGCTTACAAAAAAAACTTGAGAGGTGTCAAGGGACACCTAGATGGAACGAAGTTCCTTTCGATTAAATAGTGAAGGAATTGTAATAAAATGTTAAATTGTAATGAAATGTAAATCTGGATTGCTTTTTATAAGAGAGAGAGAGAGAGAGAGAGAGAGAGAGAGAGAGAGAGAGAGACAGAGAAACATGCGCACGCCGCACAGCTTACAATAGTTTACTATAGCAAAAAGTGTCGTGACAACTTTTCGTAAGAATTTTTTCCATCTAGCCCCCTTTCACAACGCGCGATAAGGAACTTCGTTCCAAATGTCCTAACCTCAGCTTACTATCTTATTCATTTTTTCTTATCTGTCTAAACACAAAAGCTTAAAGCTATTCCTATTACAGTCTAGTTCAATTACACATACTCCCCATTTCGTAATTTAACGACCTGTACGCGATATTCGTGTTTCTATGCAATTTATCTTTACAATTTAACTGCCGATTTATACACATTTTGTTCAAAGTAATTGTGTGATAAATCGGTTTCATATTTGTTTCATTCAAACAAATATAGCCTTTATTGCGATGAAGATTGATACAAATTATAAAAATATAATACTTTGTCTAATGTTTTCCATTAAGTCGCCATGAGAACTAAGCGCGAAAATTGCGAATTTATTATAGAGAAAGCAATGAGAAGAAAAGAAATCGCAATTATTACTGTACTACTGCTTATTGAATTGTTGATTATTTAATGCTTGTACAATATCTCACTATGCAATATATACCTATCATAAACATATATGTGTGCATATGTATCTGTGTGTATTTTTATGTGTGCGCATGTGTGCATTTTCGTTGTTTCTTCAAGATGAAATATATATACGTAATAATGTCGCCTCTGTGGTTCAGTGGTTCGGTGTCAGTGTTGGTCACATGAGATCCTAGGTTCGATTCCCGGGGCATTAAAAAATCTGTTTTTTTTTTCAATTTTCTGATAAAAACAAGGTTACCGAGGATTGGCTAATCCAATCCTGGGCAACCTTGCTTGCAAAACGTGTTTGACAGGTCATTTGCGTGTAAAAGTTATGTTAAAACAGATTAATTGCTTGTTGAAATTAATTTGCATTTCGGAAACCGGCGGTATTATCTTCGGCTAATTGTGGGTGCACTTGTTGTACCTCTGCCCACCTCTTCGGGGATACGGGTGTGAAGATACTACTACTACTATTCCTTCAAGATGAAACGAATGTAAGGGATTGGATAAAATTTATATCAAATTTAGGTAGTATTTCTATATATAAGTACTTCGACCAAAGTAAAATATTTATTTATTCGAAGTATAAGTATCGTTGACTAACACTCATAACACAAGCAAACTTGACCGTTTTATTATTATCATAACTTGTAATAATATTAATTTAAATGAACCTTTATTAAAACTCTAAAAGGTTTCTCGTAGATTAACACGTAACATCTGCTTTAAATTTTACGTTATTGTAGACATATATAGGGTTGCTTCATCCTTGATTTTTAAACGACCTTATAAAAAGAGGATGTCTCAATTCGTCGGAATCTCGTACTTTTCGATCGTATGTTCTCTAATAATGATACACGCTTTGAAAAATTATTGTTTTTTTTATAGAAGGTCTACTTCCTAGGTAATTCCATGTCGTCAGGTCAGGATTTGGCAGTGGGATCATCATTGTGTTACTTTTAAGGTTTCGTACACAAAGGTTAAGAAAGGCTTCTATACAGCAAACGTGATTTTTTACCGTTTTTTATAGATTATAGTACTGAACCCTTCCGTCTTTCACTTGACATTTTTTATTTAATTTCATCAAGGATTTGTTAAATATCCTCACTTGCAGTAAAACGGATTCTCTTTAGCTACATGCTTTTGTGTTCTTATATGTTTTAAAATATATATATATATATATATATATATATATATATATATATATATATATATATATATATATATAATTTTAATATGTCATTTATGTTTTGACGTCGATAAATGTAACCTAGCATACCTATGTCGAATAAACGCTGTTTGATTTGATTTATAAAGAAATTGTGAGAACGCTTCAAATGTTATTGGCGAATTGTCGACGATTATAAAGTTTTACTGCTTTTATATAATGATAGCACAAAAAGGATAGGAAAATATCATGCACTCCTGATATAAAAAAAAAAGAAATAATCCTATAGGATTCACCTCAAAAATACTAATGATACGAACACTTCATTGACAAGCACTGATACGATTGTAGTAAAAATTTGCTAAAACGGTAATAGTGGACCTAGTTATCTCATAATTTACCATCTAGTAATCGCAATAGTAGGCACATGTTTGGCTTTTTCTTAAATTTTACAAGCTGTCCTTTATTAAAAAATTGCTTAAAATATAGAAATAAATAAAGTAGTACTTTTTTTTTGATAAGCAGCAGCATTATCTGTTTAAACTTATGCATGTGGCATTAGACCTCGCCACAAGATAGCAACGCACCATTAACATCTTTGGTGTCTATAGGCGATGGTTGACTCTTTCCATCAGGAGACCCATCTGCTTGTTTGCTATCTTATGATATATAAAAAAAAAAAAATATCTGTTTACTTCAAATACTATTTACCATGGACTTTTAGGATGTAGGTAACCAAACACACACAAACAGGTCTTCATTAACTTGCATATTCGTTGCAAAAAGCAAATTCTGTGTTGTAACTCTTTTCTGGTTTATCTGTTAATTTGTTTATTTACTGACAAAGTATTCTACATGTAGATCCACTCACAACAGCATCACATATTTATGCAAACCAATGACAGCTTAAATCAAGCAGTCGGTTCATTTGCTTGTGTTACATATAAGATGGCCGTTGTAACACATAAGAAAAACAAGAGTATAACCCCAGTGTATTTATGGGAATAAGAACTCCCAAATACACACATACATACATACATATCTTCACGCCGGATCCCTTACAACGGAGGCAAAGAGAATTCAGTGCCCTATATCACTATGCTTGCAGATTTATCTTGCTTCCTCCACATTCATTCTCCACTCCTTGTCCACTCTACCCATGTTGCAGACTCTCGACCTCACCTTTGGACAGCACCCAATCATATGGTATGTTAGTCATGGTCTTCTTCGTTACCTGCATCGTTTAACATTTATATTGTTTTGTTAATCTTTTTTTATGCCATTCTTTCTACATGTCTAAACTAACGCAGCATGTCTATTCTCATTTTTATACCAATGATTTCTTTTCAAATAAGTTTATATCTGTAAGCCTCCACGAATAATAATTGTGCTACTTAACTGTGATGTCTGAATGCATATTATTAATATTATAGTGTACTGGCATGGTTCAAGTAGCTGTGAGTTTTGTGGATTTCTATATCTAACTTAGAAACTACCTGGATGCAATAATGATGATATTTTTTACTAGTTCACGTTATGATATAAGATTTTTAATGAAAAATATAATTATTAAAGTGTCAACCCTATGATGGTCGTAAGGGAGAAAGAAATTAAACAAGAAATAAACGGAGCCCGAGTTTTCTTGAAACTAATCGCCTGATTCAGAAAGTTATTGAACCTAACAGAGTAAATATTATGTTATCGTCAGCGTCGTAGAGTTTGAGCTAAAGTATTTTAATTTGGGACGTCTACGAGCAGCAGATGGTTCTTCTGATGGAAAAAGAAACCATCGCTTATAGACACAAAAGATGTTAATAATGCGTTGATACTCGAGCGGGATGGTGATGCCAATGCATAAGTGTACTAACTATAAGGTAGTACTCTCTCTCAAACCGGTACACGACAAGCACTGAAGCTATTTTTGCATATTGGTAAGGTGGTCGTATCAGACCCGGTCGAGATGTTACAGAGTGCTAAGTGTGAGTTTTTCTTTTCGCATTCGATCGTGAGCGCGTTTGGAGTTTACTAGCAATTTGTATGTGATTCGTACAGCGCCACCTAGTGGTAAAAGTGAGAAACCAGTTTACCACTAGGTGGCGCTGTACAAATCACATACAAATTCCTAGTAAACTCGAAACGCGCTCACGATCGAATGCGAAAAGAAAAACTCACACTTAGCACTCAGAACTCTACCACCTAGTAATCACGATGGTAGTGATACCTTAATTCAATCGTTCGCCTTTTACATAATTGTCTTTTACCCCGTGTTGGTCTCGGGCTCCTTTGAAGAATAAGCGGACTGCCGTTCTGCTACCTGAGTCACTACCATCGTGGCTACTAGGTGGTAGAATTCTGCATTGTCTCGTCCGGGTCAGGTACCACCGCCTTACATATTCCTGCCGCAATAGCGCCAGTGCTTGTCACTGTCGTGTTCCGGTTTGGAGACTAAGGTAGCCGGTAAACTTATGCACGTAGCATTAGATCTCGCCACAAGATAACAACGCACCATTAACATCTTTGGTGTCTATAGGCGATGGTTGACTCTTTCTATCAGGAGACTCATCTGCCTGTTTGCTATCTTATGATATAAAAAAAAATTGCCTGGCAGAATGGCAGATGGTTTATTCTTCAAAGGGACTCGGACAAGGATTGTACTTAGTAGTTACCCAACCGGACCTACTCGGTTATTTATGTTTCTCAGAAAACCTTGGTTTGCATTGCCTCGTCCGGATCTGATACCACCGTCTTACCTATTCTTACCACCATAACGTCAACGCTTGTCACTGTCGTGTTCTGATTTAATAATAAATCTATATTAATATTATAAATGCGAAAGTTTGGATGTTTGGATGGATGTGTGTTACTCAATCACGCAAAATCTACTGAACGGATTTGAATGAAATTTGGCACACGGGTAGATAATGACCTGGAATAGCACATAGGCTACTTTTTATCCCGGAAAAATTAGGTGATCCCGCGGGATTCACCAAAAATTCAATGCAGCGGGCTGCATGCTGCAGCTAGTAGTTAATATTCACGAGATAAATTACACTTATTGATCTAACCCCAAAGTAAACAAATTATTCGCTTGTATTGTGGGTGTTAGTCAAGTAGCCTTGATGAAAGACTACGTCGAAATGACGACACTACAAAAACAATTCAAAGAGACGTTACAATGCCACTTTAAAAAGCGATGAGACACCTAAATCACAGTAGAATAATAAGGCAGTAGATCAACTCCATTCAAGGCGCCCGAATAGCCGCTGATGCTAATACGTAGAATAGGTATATTTAATAAACACCCAAACTCAGAAATACAAAAACTTAAGCTCATCACATAAATGCTTGTCCCCGTCGGGAATCGAACCCAAGCCCCGTTGATTGCGTAGTCAGGGTCGCTAACCATTCGACCAACGGGGCGATCATGGTTTGGTGAATAAGGTAGTCGGCAACTTTATGCATGAGGCATCAACGCGGATAGCAACGTATTGACACATTTGGTGCCTATAGGCAACGGCTCTTTCTTTCCGTCAGTGCTATTGAATAAATTTGTACGCAGGGCTTTATAACATGTTCGTAATGAAACTGATAGCACTACATCAATGTGGGTGTTATTCTAAACTAGCTGTTGCCAGCGACTTCGTCCGCGTGGACTTCGTTTACTTCGCACAGCTCCTCCCCTGTAGGTGATAGCGTGATAATATGTAGCCTATATGTTGACCCGCCCTGTGAGTAATATTCATGCAAAATTTGAAGTCAATTCATGCAGTACTTTTTGAGTTTAGTAACAAATAGACAAAAATTCTAAAAACTATATTTTTAGCTATACTATATTTTTTGGATAAACTATATTCTTTTAAAAAAATATTCAATGTACAGTTTTGACTTTCCAACGATTTTATTATATGTATAGATTATCTAAACTAACATTAAAAAGAGGAAACATTGACTTTTTGCCTATGTTTTTGTACGATTTAACTCAAAAACTACTTGACCGATTTTTAAACTTCTTTCACTTTCAGATAGCTACGTTTCCAGCAGTGACATGGGCTACTTTTTTATCCGACTGAGTAAGGGAAAGTAATAAATTTTAGTCACGCGAACGAAATCGTGAGTAAATACTTGAGTAGTTAAATTTTGATAATTGTCCTTAGAGCACAAGTTTTTGTCAGTGATACGTTTTGAACACGAACTAAGTGGATATGCCTTTCAAGACAATTTCTTAGGTTATCAATGTAGCTTGCATTTACATACAGAAATACAGAGTTATACTACTTACCGATGAAATAAAATAATTTCAAGGGTAAGTTTTAAACCTTGTCAGCTCATTCAGTACGACAGTACACCATGATTTATTTCTATTTTTTCACGTTTGAATATATATTATCTACAAATGTAGGACATTTTTGACAGTCATATGAGCGTTTGCTCATATTCTCAGCGACACGTTTATTGGTATTTATATGGTCTGTGGTTTTCTACAGAAAAATATCTTATAGCCTTAAAATTTCATCCTTAGGTAAGTAAAATGTATGCTTAGGTCAGGACTTCCCAACTAGGGGGGCACGCTCCCCTAGGGAGGCGTAGAGAAATGTTAAGGGGGGGGGCGTCATACGTAATATGTAAGATTGAATTTCCAAAAAAAATATTAACGAGTAGGTAAATAAAGAATGTAAGGGGGGCATGAATGGATGAATATTATTTTTGGCTCGGGGAATCTCGACGAAATAAAGGTTGGGACTTGGGAAAACCTGCCTTAGGTAATTAAATAAACGCTTATTTAAAAAGTTACTTTATTCATCACTAGCACTAGGATCCGCCGCCGCTGCATTGCACAGGTGCAATGTAAGCGCATAAAAATTTGTTTTTACAAATCTTTGAAATTCTCAACTTTTTAGTTCTATAATATGCATATATTTACTTCCTCTTGAATCACTTTTATCTATTGACGAAAACCGCATTATAATTTCTTGCGTAATTTAAAAGATAAGCGAACATACAGTGTAAGCGACTGTGTTTTATCTATATCACTACATAGTATAAAATAAAGTCGCTTTCTCTGTCTGTCCCTATGTATGCTTAAATCTTTAAAACGGATTTTGATGCAGTTTTTTTAATAGATAGATTGATTCTTGAGAAAGGTTTTAGTATATAAACAATTTCGATGTTCCCACGGGAACAAAAGCTACGCGGGTGAAACCGCGGGTGAAATAGCGACCTGCGCTATAACTAGCGACCTGCCCGCGGTTTCACCCGCGTAGCTTATTATAGGATATAACTACTCTACTAATTAATATTAGTAGGATAGTTATACTAAGTTTATAGGATAGTTATACTAATAGGATAGTTATACTAACTATCCTACTAAGTAATATTATCCTACTAATTATAATATAAATGCGAAAGTTTGTGAGTATGTATGTATGGATGTTTGTTACTCTTTCACGCAAATACTACTGAACCGATTACGATGAAATTTGGTATGTAGATAGCTGAAGACCAGAATAACACATAGACTATTTTTTATCCCGGAAAAGTTAGGTGATCCCGCGGGATTCACTAAAAACTTTTATAATGCAGCGGGCTGCCCGCTGCAGCTAATAATATTATAAATGCAAAAGTGGATGTTTGGATGGATGGATAGATGTTTGTTACTCAATCACGCAAAAACTACGTAACGGATTTGAATGAAATTTGGTACACAGGTAGATAAAGACCTTGAGTAATACATAGGCTACTTTTTATCCCGGAAAAATTCCGCGGGATTTACCAAAAACGTTTATAATGCAGCGGGCTGCACGCTGCAGCTAGTACTATATAAAGATACCACAAATTTTCTGTCTTTACTTTCGTGAATTCAATTATAATCCTTAAAGGATTGTTTTTTTAAAATCGTTTCTTATACAAGTAGCGTAGTAATCGTTTCTTATATAAGTAGCAAGTAGCATAGTAGCAAATTTCAGCATCGTTTGAGCTATTAGCTGATATAAATCGTTCAGTAACAACACATTTTCCTATATGCACGATCTGTAATTATAATTCTACATTTAAACTTTAATCTTGCACATACTAATTAACGATTTCTATCAAAATATCTAATAATTTCGCAAGATGTTTACTTTGCGAAACAGAAAAATAGCGTGCCGTGTTATATGTAGCGTATTATCTGCTCATCTACGTTTTCCGAGACAAAACAGGATACGTTTCTCAAGAAGACTAATGGTTTCACTTCGAATTAACAGTTAACAGTTAAATTAAGGATAAGTATACGCGATCGACTTTCTTTACAGGGCAAAATAATAAAATCAGTAAAAGGATAGCATAAGTATATACATATATCGTGCCCCTATTGTAATAATAACATATTTTACTTCTCTTTATGTATTATCATAGGGAAGCAAACACGCAGATGGGTGACCTGATGGAAAGTAACGACTATTGCCTGTAGCGACCAAGGATTTTAATGGTGCGTTGCTTTCCTTGTAGCGGAGTTTTAATGCCATATGTGGCGGGATGGCAATACCCCATGTAGAAGTCTATCGGCTAACTTACCCTCCAAACCGGAATATGGCAGGGACAAGCGTTGATGCAATTGTGGCGGTTATTGTGGAGAAAGTCGGGCGAGATGTAGCACTACCATCGTACCGAAATATTATTTTCTTATCACATATGTATCTATAAAGAATCTTTTTAAACTTCCTTGTTGGTCCGGGCCCCCTTTTAAGAATAGAAAATAGATATTAGATGTCTATCTATCAGATGAGATTGAATGTCCTTAGTCTGTCTAGCCAAAACAGCTTCTAAATCCGCCAGTCGGCGTTTTTTGTGTTGTCGTGCTTAGTAGCTTGGGCGAGACATACGTCAACCAACCAACTGCCTTACTTATTCCTGCCACAATAGCGTCAATGCTTGTTAGTGTCGTGTCTCAATTTGGAGGGTAAGGTGGCTGGTAAACTTATGCATATCAGAATACTATACCCCGTCGCGCCACATACACTGCAACGCAACATTAAAAATGTTTAGTGTTTATAGGCGATTTTTGTCTCTTTCCTTCAAAAGAGCCATCTGCAACTTTGCTATCTTATGAAATAAAATAAAACAAATGAAAAGTATACTAACGCCGTAGGGTAGGCTGCTTGGGAATCGAAGTCCGTTTGATTTATACATCTACGTTATGGTTCTGGATGTACAAGAATTCGTAAATCGTGAGTCTATGCTAGGTCAAATACTGCTTGATCTAACGACGCTGATTTAGAAGTTATGTATTATAATAAATGTCACGTCTAATAAGTATAGTAGCATGAAATTTTCTAAACAAACTACGTGAAACTCTGAGAAGTTTTCTGTGTATGTTTACACGCATCGCGTATTATCGATCGCATTCCTAATATTTACTGTTATATAATTCACATTCGATACATTTGCTTTTAATTAGATAGCCAACAGGTTTCTTACTTTACTGCATCATCAGGGCGATTACTTGAAATAATTTTTTTGCTGTGTATTTATTTAATTTGTATAAACAATGACAGTGTATTTTAAATATTAGCAATTTGTGAAAAATAGTAGCCGAAGCTTTCCAAGTTATTTATTACGTCTCGCCCTGTTTGGTACCACCGCTTTACCTATTTTCACCGCTGAAGCATCAATGCTTGAAGCTATCCTATTTCTGTTTGGAATGAAAATGTTTGAAAAAAATTATTTTTTTTTTATCAAAAGATTAAATCGTCGAAAAGTTATGTGCGATCAGTGGTCAATCATACCCAATTGTTAATGTACTCCAACAGTTAGAATTGAAAAAATATTAAATGGGACCAGCCTCGGGGTATACTCATTCTAATAAAAAAATATTAAAGACGGACTACTGTGTAAAAAATATACGCATCGCATTGAGAACCCTCTCCGTTTTTCGTCGTTTGAAATCTTGGATGCGTGTACCTGTTGTCATCAGTAAAATTTTAATAAATATATCCATAATATACGGATATGTCTAGTTATTTTCATGTATTTATTATCAGTTATCACATCATAACGACAGTAATTTATTATCATGAGCAATTTTAAAGGGTCGTATGCTCCTTGCCTTACAGGCACCCTTTACCGAGATAAAATTACTATAAGCGCTTGCGCAGAGGTTCGACCTACATTTAGCTTGCATAACGCGGTTGTACACCACCTACACTTTAATTGAATTTCGAACAATCACTTTTCTTTTTTAATAAGTGAACAATTGAACGTTTTCTGGGCACGATGGACAAAGGGATTGGTAATCATCAATAAATTGATTTAGTTTCTATTGAGATATTGGGAAATTTGAATTTGTAATCAATTATTACTTTTTAATCAATGTATATAATTTCTGTAATGATATTATGAAGTTAATTACGAGAACTGATAATAACACGAGTAGTAGCTCTAGTAATAATAATTGTATTATACAGCTTTTATTTTATGTTTGTTATTTATTATAACAGCCATAATAATACATTCAGACAAAAAGTATCGGGAATGGATGATTTTTTAATGGTTCTAAATTCATTTTTTTGTTGTTGTTAGATGGGAACAACTGTTTTCTATTTTGGCATGAAGTTTGAGTTGTATTAGGCTTATGGTAAACTAGGTGTATCAAAAACATATTATGCTTACAAGTGGTACAAAGCGTTCGAAAGCCGTCGAGATATGATGGAAGATTTGCCTCACTCTGTTAAGCCATCAACGTCTTCAACTGAAGTTAACATCGCAAAAGTAAAGATAATAGTGACTGAAAATCCTCAATTAAGTCAAGTGGTACCCGCTGAACATTCTGTGTCTCATGAATCGATCCGTTCCATTTTAAATAATCAGTTGAGTATAAAACATGTTGCTGCTCGGCTAGTCACTAAATATTTAAATTTCCTCCAAAATCTCAATCGCATAAGGGTCGCAACATTCCCGAAATGCATTGATACTGGTGACAAAACGTAGGTTTTGGAGTTTGAAATGCAATCTAGTCCAAACAAGCTTCGGAATGGCGCCTTCAACTGAACCGAAGCCAAAAAACAACGCTAAAGTCGAACAAAAGTTAAACTCATGTTGACTGTCTTCATAGCAGCAATTTGCACTTGGAATTCTTGCCGGAATGTCAAGTAAATACGGTAAATACAGAATATTATTTGAGCGTTATGCAGCGTTTAAGAGAGCAAATTTGACGAAAAAGGCAAAATTAGTCGGAAGAAAATTCTTGGATTTTGTACCAAGAAAATGCGTCTTCCTTCAGTCGAGATTGTGAACGAATTTTTGATTACAAACTGAACAAATAACGTCGAAAAACCACCTTATTCACTAGATATAGCTTCGGCCGACTTCTTTTTTTTCCTAATCTTAATTTTTCCGCGTCGTGGCACCCATTTTCATTCGGTTGAAGAAATACCTAAGGAAAATTCGCGGTGAGAACTGAACTCTATTTCACAAATGTTTAATGATTGGATTATTAGTTGGCGCCAGTGTATCGTTTCCGAAGGGGCACACTTTGAAGACGATAAAATAAATTTGGATGAACAACTAACATTTTACGTATTATTGATCATTTTCTTGTACTTTCTTGACAGAGTAGTACATCTATACTAAATACTTATATTGTAAAAATATACGATTTGTTTGTTTGTAATGGAGAAACTCAATAACTACTTAACTAATTTTTAAAATTCTATTATCTATGGAAAGCTACATTATTCCGGGGTAGTAAAAGCCACATTTTACCCAAATTAGCAAAAGGAATTCTTCCATACTTCTGTAATAAAATACAACTGTAAAACGAACTGATGTCATGGTGCAAATATAGATGGCGCTATTCTCACACAAGCAAGCCACATAGTTGTAAAACTCAAACAGAATTACAAGAAATCATTATCCTTCTTTCGCGTTCCGTATTTGGCTAAATTATATATCCTATATCACACACGAATGATAAGAATCCAATAACATTTTATATTTTGCACTTACTTATAAACCGTTTCTGCTGAATGCTTTATAACATGTCAAAGAAATAGACTTAAATACATATTTGTAAAATAAATACACTGAAAAAAAAATAGTTAAATACATAGTAAATACGCTCAGAAATATTACCCTCCTTCTAGCATATTCGGTTAGTGAAATTCTTGACGATTACCTCTTTATATGCTGAAGAAATATATTCCCATTTCACTGGCAACTTACAAAAATAAACCTTACTGTAATATGGAACCAATTTACCAGTCGGTTTCTATTTTCATCGTTGCTATTGCGTGATTTTTTCTCCTTTACTGGTTTATCGTATTTCTGCACTGACGTTGCGTGAGCCATTATGTAGTTTGCATATTATTATCTCGAGTATTTTGTATAAAATAATCTCTATACAGGTTTTCTGTATTATTGAAAAATGTAGATTGAATACAGTTTTGGAGGTCAAATATACTGGTTTTTACTGTTTTATGAAGTATCTCGTCCGTGCTCGCTGTGTTATTAAGTTTCTTTCAAGATAATAATAGGTTATAAAATAAAGTGCTTTGTTTAATAATAGATCCGTGTTACACAACTTACAATCATTTTACATAAGTAACAATATACAAAGGTTCATATATGTCAATTTATCGGTATTTTTAATCTATATATATGTATGTATGTATCACAAGTACAGTACAATAACTTAAATTTCTATTGGACTCCTCCACACTAGGCAAGGCCTATGGCGTGGATAGCACGCAGTGATTTCCGTAGATACAATGAACAAAAATTTCACGGGAGGTAATATATATATATATATATATATATATATATATATATATATATATATATATATATATATATATATATATAAATCAATTGCTGTTCGTTAGTCTCGCTAAAACTCTAGAACAGCTGAACCGATTCGGTTAATTTTGGTTTTGTAAAACCCCAATGTAAGCAAATTATTTGCTTGTGTTATGGGTGTTAGTCAACGATACTAATACATAGAAATACATATATAATTACTGGAATAGATTTAACAAACACCCAAACCCGGAAATAAACATTTATGCTAATTACACAAATGCTTGTCCCCGTCGGGGGTCGAACCCGAGCCCCGTCTATTGCATAGTCAGGGTCGCTAACCACTCGACCAACGGGGCGGTATTTGCACAACACATTCGTCCATCATCAGACCAGCTTTCTAAATCACATACATCATTTATTGAGGAAAACAGAAAAAACTGATGGAAATGTGATTCTGCAGCATTAGGTGGCTCCCTTTGAAGGAACCCCTTTGAAAAATAGGCCAACTGCCATTCTGCTAAGCAGATCGTAAAAGGCGACCGATTGTTTCTGCAAGTCACTACACCATCATGACCACTGGTACCACCGCCTTACCTATTCAGGCCGCAGTAGTGTCAGTGCTTGTCACAGTCGTGTTCCGGTTTGAGGATAAGGTAGCTTGTGAGCTTATGCATGTGGCATTAGACCTCGCCACAAGATAGCAACGCACCATTAACATCTTATGATATAAAAAAGAGACTCTCCTTTTTCTTATGATATAAAAAAGAGAGTCGTATCCCGACTATGTAGCCGCATCGATATTCGATACACAGATGGCTATGTCCCACATTTTAGTTCTAAACGTCCTGGCAGGAGGGTAAGGTAATCGGTAAACTATTGCATGTTGCATTAGACTTCGCCACAAGATAGCAACGCACCATTAACATCTTATTATATAAAGAGTCTCCGTCGTATCCCGACTATGTAGCCGCATCGATATTCGATACACAGATGGCAATGTCCCACATTTTAGTTCTAAACGTCCTGGCAGGAGGGTAAGGTAATCGGTAAACTATTGCATGTTGCATTAGACTTCGCCACAAGATAGCAACGCACCATTAACATCTTATTATATAAAGAGTCTCCGTCGTATCCCGACTATGTAGCCGCATCGATATTCGATACACAGATGGCAATGTCCCACTTTTTAGTTGCAAATGCCCTGGAAATCTGTCCCAAGGTCAGTAAATCTGTTCTTAAGCAACGCTATCGTTCGTATCAGATGACTTATCTCAATTACCAAATTATCATCTAAATATACACGTTTTTACTGACATAACTTGTCAACCTTGCAATTTAATATCCTAATTTAAGAAATCGCGTGGGAGACGAACAGGATATGTAGTAACTTTAGCATCCACACTAGGTTTATTAAGCGATAAATAGCAAAAAAATATTTTTTTTAGCATCCACACTAGGTTTATTGAGCGATAAATAGCAAAAAAAAAAGTAATTTTTTTAGCATCCACACTAGGTTTATAGAGCGATAAATAGCAAAAAAAAAATTTTTTTTAGCATCCACACTAGGTTTATCGGGCGATAAATAGCAAAAAAATAATTTACGTCGTATTGATCGGGGCTCCCTTTGAAGAATACGCCATCTGCTGTTCAGCCAGGCATTTTGTAAAAGCGAACGATAAGTTAAATGTGTCATTACCATCGTAATTATTAGGTGGTAGAGTTCTGCATTGTCTCGTCTGGGTGTGGTACCACCGCCATACCTATGCCTGACACAATAACGTCACTGTCGTGTTACTGTTTGGAGGGTTAGGTGGCCGGTAAAGTTATTTAGTATTTCTAGATACATATTATTTTTGTGTTACAGCACTCACCCCGTGCTTGGGAAAACTTGTTTTTTTTTTAAACAACAAAGAAAAATATAACACGCAGGAATTGAACCTGCGACCCATTCCCTAAAACCGGGTTGCTCTACCACTGAGCTAATGTCGACAGGTTCGACGACGTGGCGAAATTTTTCTTTGTTATATAATTGATTTCATCCGTTGTACTGATCGCTAGATATACATAAGTATAAATTATTAAATAAGTTCATCGTTACAAATCAAATTCACATTTATAATTTTCAGTACTTTCGTGTTTCTAATTATTTTTGTGTTATAGCATTCACCCCATGCTTTAGGGAATGGGTTATAGGTACCTATTTGTAAATTTTACACGACAAGATAAAATGCGGATTCATAATTTAGCGCGAGTATAGTCGCCACAACCACAGTATACTGGAGACTTCCAGTAGCCAATCTTCGTACATGTAATATTCGAGCAACGCACACGTAGACACCTCGCACGGACACAATATCTCGGAATGGTTCGGGACAGTTTTTTCCACACCATTCCGAGATATCGCGTCCGTGAGAGGTGTCTATGTGTATTATGCTCGAATATTACTTGTATGGACCATTGACTTCTGCTAGTCTAAGTATTCTGTGCCACAACTACGTAGATAGGTTTAGGTTACGTTAGATGTTGGAATTAGCTACATGCAAGTTTATTTTATTTTATACGAGCTGACTCGGCAAACGTTGTTTATATATATATATATATATATATATATATATATATATATATATATATATATATATATATATATATATATATATATATATATATATATATATAATTTAAAAGTTTATTTCCGTTAAAGTACATTTCCATGTGGCAAGACTGATAACCATCTCGCCATACGGACAGCAATGCGAAATTTACATTTTTTGTGTATAGAGAATGGTTGTCTCTTTCCATCAGGAGAGTCCATCAGCTTGTTTGCTATCTATTTTATTCGTTATAAACATACAAATATTGTCTCTATATAGAATTAGTATAGATAATAATATTTAAATTTTTGATTAGGTCTACACCACCCATACTAATATAAATGAGGAAGTCTGTCTGTAACGCTTTCACGGCTAAATCTCTGAACTGATTTTAATAAAATTTGGCATGAAGATAGTTGAAAATCCGGGACCAAACACATATTTTTTCAAAATCAACCCCAAGCTACTGAAATAGAGAATAAAAGCTGTTACGATAAACTACATACATCGACAACATGTCGCATGTCGTCCATATATGTCCTTAAAGTTTCGAAAATCCAAAAGTGCACGCCGCAAGGTTTTTTTTCTTTAAATTATTTATTATAAAAAAACAGGTCGAAATGAAGTGATTTTCAATAGGGATCTATTCTGAGTGGATTGTCTGAATATTGATAATAAAATAAAGTAAATACATAAAGCAAATCAAATTATTTCGTGTTTACAGACATAAATAATCTACTGACGGGCATCAAATTTTTTTTCATCGAGATTTTTTGGAGTAATTAACTCTCTTCAAAGGCTTAAAGACTAAAGTTCCTCTTTATAATCATATACTTTTTATATCAAATTAGTGTATGAATTTAATACTGAGTGTGATTGAAGTTGGTTGAGCCGTACATTTTTTTTTCAACCTATAATAATGAACAGCCGCGCCGTGGCATTCAATAGGGGACGTTCACGCGAGCGAAGCTGTGTGGGTCAGCTAGTTAATTTTATTTTCGTATTAAAAATTAGTGTTATATAAGATGATCTATATGTTATGAGGTATAATCAATCGACCGAACAAACAGATAAAAAAATCGCTAGCGGTGATTGCGTAGTAAGTCTAATAGATTATATTGTGAAATGAGAGCAAACGTGCTTAGGTAAGGTGTTCTAGCTGGGTACATTTATCTGCCCATTTAGTTTCATTGCATTTATCTCGGCTTTGTGATTTCTAGTACTGTATTTGGACTTTTAACTTTCTCTATGGCTGACAGGTTGATAAATATATCTTTAAATAAAAGTACATAAATATGATACTATACCAATCGTTTGCCTCTTACAAACTGCCTGGCAGAACGGCGGATTGTCTATTCCACAAAAGCCCCAGACCAACACGGGCTACCAACGGAGGGGGGGACGGAGCTAGTATAGCTATAAATTATCCTATTGGCAATACGTGGACATCCCATAATGTTGCCAGTTTCTCAAATGCAAAATGCAATAAGTACTTAATAAAGTTGATATACTCAGGTTTTGAACTTTTAGTTTTCCTGTTTGTAATTTGATTCTATGAATGTTTGCGTGTATTTCATTATTTTTATGAGTCCTAGATACTTACATTTCAATCTTTGTGGATATGTCGAAAAATCCATTTGTACCTGTATTACTTGGCAATCGCCTCGTTTGCTAGTTTGAAATATCACGGCCTCACGCAATATATTATTTATAGTTGAAACTTTTTACATATGTTCCTCTATCAGAAATAGCAAAATTGATTTATAATTGAAATTGTACAAGGACAAATTCTTTTTAACATAGAAATTTTATCTATTATCAAATTTGATTTCAGAAAAGCGTTTTCCATATTCCTTAATATTTATAAACTGAGAAGTAAAACTCTTTTTATTTAAAAAAGGTAACGTTATTTTTTTTTTTATTTATTGCGTGGTGGCACTTACCACCTCTTTAACAATGGACAAACTACCGTTCTGCCAGACAGGTCGTAAGAGGCGACCTGTTCGGCAGAACGGTAGTTTATAGGTGGTAGAGTTCTGCATTGTCTCGATCGGGTCTGGTACCACCGCCTTACCTATTCCTGCCGCAATAGGTCAGTGCTTGTCGCTGTCGTGTTTCGGTTTGGAGGGTAAGGTAGCCGGTAAACTTATGCATGTGGCATTAGACCTCGCCATAAGATAGCAACGCACCATTAACACCTTTGGTGTCTATAGGCGATGGTCGACTCTTTCCATCAGGATACCCATCTGCTTGTCTGTTATCTTATAATATAACTAGCGACCTGCCCGCGGTTTCATCCGCGTAGCTTTTGTTCCCGAAGGAATATCGGAAAGGTTTATATACTTAAACCTCCCTCAAGAATCAATCTATCTATTAAAAAAAAACATCAAAATCCGTTGCGTAGTTTTAAAGATTTAAGCATACATAGGGACAGACAGAGAAAGTGACTTTGTTTTATACTATGTAGTGAAAAAAGGCGACCGATTGGTTATATGTGTCGCTACCATCGTAACAACTTGGTGGTAGAGTTCCGCAACGTCTCATCCGTGTATATGGTACCATTGCCTTACCTATCTCTGCCGTGGTTTATATTTTATTATTTAGATATTTAAAGAAAATAGTGAGTATACATGTGTGTATATTATCATATATATTACATGAATATAGTGTGTGAAATGTTTATTTTTATTAATTTTATGTATTTCTGAATTTTATCTCTCTGGGGTCCAGTAGTCCGGTGTCGATGTTGACAACACGAGGTCCCGGCTTCGATTCCCGGGACGAGCAAATCAACAATGTATTTTTTCAGTTTTCTGGTAAAAACAGCTTTGCCCGGGATAGAATAAGAGCCTGGATGGCAATAGGTATGCCACCTATCACATTGTGGTACTAAATATCTTCGGCTAATCGTGGGTGCAATGGTTGAGCCTCTACCTACCTCTGGGGATATGGGCGTGAAGATAATTTAATTAAGCTATTGCATAGCTTTTATCGCGGGCCTTGAGCTTGGAGACCGAATCCAGAAATTCTGTAACGAAAAAAACCTAACACTCCCCACTCCGACCGGCACAGCGGTGATACTTTTTAGTTTTTCCATCTATCGATAAATACCAGAACTTTTAATGACTTTTTGAAATATCACTCTTGTCTCTTTAGTTCAGTAACCCGCCTTTAGGTGGCATTGGTTGTATTGGAAAACTACCGTAATCAGCTGTTTGTGAGAAAGTATATAGGTGTATAGGTATTTATCATCTACGTACAACAGTGAATATCTGTACTCGTATAATTTGTGTACAAAGTGTTTTAAATATGAATATTTTTATCGGTTACCACGCCAAAGTGTAACTTGAATTAATATCAAAGAAAAAAATAAAAAAAATACTGCATAAATAAAATAAATATATAATTGTAATTGCATAAGTTGATAAAAAATGCTATGCAATAGCTTTACCGCGGCAGTCTCCGAGTGCCACACATATTTTTTTTATTTAATTGTATTAGGTTTCTGCAGTCCTCTGCAATGTAAACTTTAACTCTACCAAATTTTGTACTCCATCGTTTGCGAAATTGTCTCAAAAAGGGGTAGAAAGTACCCTTCGTGTATTAATATATATATTACTAATGCTCTCGTTCATAAGCAGACATCTCTAGATGCTAATTTTCAACTTTGACCACCTTAATCCTCTTTTTTAATAGTTTAATTATTACAAACAATTTTATGAATAGATACAATTAATGTCAAATGGATAGAACGCAAATCCACAGTAGGTAAATACCATGAAGTATTAGGTAAAGGTGGAGCTAGCACTTGCTTTAATCCCTTGAAACATATACTTACATTATATCTCTGTCTATGAGGTCTCGCCACATCTTTTTAAACAGTTGAGTTAGAAAGAGAGGGTGAGACCTCAGAAGACGACAGCAGTATTCAAAGTTTTGTTTCAAGTAGATTAGTTCCATGCAGATCTCAGATTAGACGTTGCTGTCATAAATGGATTTATTTGCAAAGGAATACATGACGTAATTCCTAAATGAAAATAGTTACAATGGTGTCAATATTTTTATTGTTTGTTTTTTATTTTGCAGGTAATTTTCAATTCTATCAACTTTACGCTGAGCTGTTAACGTATGTAAGTATTTTGTGATAACTGTGTTTCCTTCGCAGACCATTTAACATAAATAATTATACTAGGCATAATAAATAAAATAGAACAGTTTTGTATTAATATGTCTAATGTATTAAACTACAAGGATAGCAAACATTAGATTTAAAAGTACGAGATAGACGCGGTCCATGGATATTTGATCGTGTCATCTGTTACCGTTTCGAAGGCTGTAAAACTTACAGATTAACAAGATTGCGGTTTAATATTCTATTTAGATTAGAGAGCATTAAAACAAATACTAGCTGACCCGGTAAATGTTGTTTTGCGGCATAAATTATTGAATTCAAAAATAAGGGTTGAAAATTTAGTGTTGTATGAATTTTTTAATGCTGTATCTTAAAAAAAATAAAAACAAAAAAATTATCTAAAAAATAAAAAATTAGGTGTGGACTACCCTTAATATTTAGGGGGATGAAAAATAGATGTTGTTCGATTCTCAGACCTACCCGATATGCACATAAAATTTCATGAGAATCGGTCAAGCCGTTTCGGAGGAGTTTAACTACAAACACCGTGACACGAGAATTTTATATATTAAACTAGCTGACCCGGCAAACGTTGTTCTGCCTTTTTAACTACTCTTATTTTTTTTCTATATTTTCTCACCTTTTAAACTTTCCCTGAACTTCAACAATTAACTCAAAACCAAAATTAGCCAAATCGTCCAGCCGTTCTCGAGTTTTAGCGAGACTAACGAACAGCAATTGATTTTTATATATATATGATTGTTGTTAGGTTAGCTTAGGCAATGAAATCGATGGCAATAGGCAATTAAGTCTTTCTCTATTCCAGAGGTTTTTCAAACGGTCCGGTTGGTCCGGTCTCCCTATGAAGAATAGAACGTCTGCCGTTCTGCCAGGCAGTCCATATGAGGCAAACGATCGGCTATGTGAGTCACTACAATCGTGGCTACTAGGAGCTTAGAATTATGCAACTTTTCGCCCCTGCTTAGGTACCACCGGCTTACCTGTTATGTTATTGCCGTAATTGCATCGGTGCTTTTACTGTCGTGTTCCGGTTTGAAGGGTACAGTAGCCGGCAAACTTATGTATTTGGCACTCAATCCCTACTATGCTGATAGCAACGCATCATTAATATCTGCGGTGTCCATAGGCGATGGATGTCTCTTTCTAGCAAGGATTTATAACGTTATAATTTCGATATTTTTGCTGTTTCGTGATTGGCTTCCTGCGTTTCATGCTGTTTCGTGATTGGTTCGCCAACTAGCGCTAGAAGACAACGTCATCTATACATATAATAAAATTGTAGGAAAGTCAATGTATGTCAGGGGTAAACTCAAAAAGTACTGCATGGATTTACTTCAAATTTTGCATGAATATTACTAACAGGTCCGGTCAACATATAGGCTCCATATTATCACGCTATCACCTACGGGGGAGACGCTGTGTGGAGTAAACGAAGTCCGCGCGGACGAAGTCGCGGGCAACAGCTAGTAATATCATATACCATAACCAATCACAACGACGCAAATATATCGAAATCATAACGTTTTAAATCCTTGCTTTTTAGGAGAGCGATCAGCTTGTTGGTATTCTTTAATATAAAAAATCCAACTCTCGCTTCTATGTAACAGCGCGGCGTTGACATATGCGCCGAATAATAAAGCAAAACATACACCCTGACTTTAAATTATTGTCATTTTAATCCAACTATTTTTCATCAGGCCAAATAAAGATGTAAGTTCTCCAACAATAGGCTTATTTCGATCTAGATGTAAGTTTTCCAACAATAGGCTTATTTTTACTAAGAATAAATCGGGTACATTATAGTTTCTAATAATTAATTATAATATGGAGAGAACAAAAAACTAAAATAATTATCATAAAAGACTAGATTTAATAATATACTTAAGACATAATTTTGGAAAAAATAGATATTAAGTCAGGTGACAGTAAACGCAAATCTGGAAGTGTTACGTCACACCGTGGTAAAACATCATATTGTTTTTGACATTTTAATGGAAACCCCAGAGTATGTAATATATGTATGACCACGGCGAGATGTCATCACAGTCCAGAGCCTTTACGCGGTAAATTTATTTATTTAAATTTTAAAAAGCGAAATTTTTAGTATTACAAAAATGTTTTGTAGTGAATCCATTACGGCTAAAGTCAGTTGTCAAACTTAAAGGAGATTTTATTGTTAAGTCTATGGTCGAATTTCGGCTACAGACGATGACTAATATACCTAATAAGGTAAAGTATCAAACATTTCAAATTTAGCCAACTAGTCCATTGCTTTAAACTTTCCATCAGAATTTATAAAACACTAGCTGACCCGGCAAACGCTGTTCTGCCTTTTTAACTACTCTTATTTTTTTCTATATTTTCTGACCTTTTAAACCTTTCCTGACCTTCAACAATTAATTCAAAACCAAAATTAGCCAAATCGGTTCAGCCGTTCTCGAGTTTTAGCGAGAATAACGAACAGCAATTGAATTTTATATATATATATATATATATTTTATAATTATAATTGAATTTTATATATATATATATATATATATATATATATATATATATATTCGCCGTGTTGGTCCCGGCCTCCTTTGAAGAATAGGCCAACTGCCGTTCTGCCAGGCAGGTCGTAAAAGGCGACCGATTGGCTATCGAGTCACTAACATCGTGGCTACTAGGTGGTAGAGTTCTGCATTGTCTCGCCCGGGTCTGGTACCACCGCCTTACCTATTCCTGCCGCAATAACGTCAGTGCTTGTCGCTGTCGTGTTCCGGTTTGGAGGATAAGGTAGCCGGTAAACTTATGCATGTGGCATTAGACTTCGCCGCGGGATGGCAACGCGCCATTGGCATCTTTGGTGTCTATAGGCGATGGTTGACTCTTTCCATCGGGAGACCCATCTGCTTGTTTGCTATCTTATAATATAAAATATATATATATATATATATATATATATATATATATATATATATATATATATATATATATATATATATATATATATATATACATATAGAGAAAATTTAAACTTTGTAACAGTTTTCTATAAGACGTTGTATGGTAGGTATAATATGAGAGTTGTAGCAAATAAATCGCAAGCGACATCAACGCCCTACTCCTAAATAGTCGCTCTCGCTAATTAAGGGCAAATGCGTCAAGTTCATTGACGTGGTGCAATTCATAGGTTACTGCAAATTATAATCTTCTATATATATATAAAAATCAATCCCTATTTTCCTTGGTCACGACATCACGCCTGAATGGCTGGACCAATTTCGGTAATTTTTTTTTGTTGTGTTTGTAATTGTAAGGAGAAGGTTCTTATAAAAGAAAATATTAGAAAATTGCGCGCAAAATTAGAAAATTTAAGAATACTTAACCACCGTATAAAGTTTCATGCCATTTTGGCTGCGTGGAAGGACAATCCCGTAGACTTATATAAATTACGTGTCACGTTGTTTGTCCGCTATGGATTTCTAATATGTAAGGCAATACAACGTTTGCCGGGTCAGCTAGTATTAGATAGATTTGATATCTTATAATACCTGCATATTTAATAGAACAATATATAGTAGGATTCATTTAGTAGTTTTAGATCGTCGCAAAACTTTTTAATTGACATAATATTGATTATTCTAGCTAGTATTTATATTTTATTTCCTATATACTCTCTAAATGTATATATTGAAATAAACCAAACGATAAACGGGTCCGACAGATTTACGTTTTTATCATTGGCACCGACATATAACAAACCAACAGTTCATCTGGACCACCTTTGAAAAATACTGCCAGGTAGTTCATAAAACGCGAAAGATTGATTTAACGTATCAGTATTCTCGTGACTACCACGCAGTAGAGTTCTGCTTCATCTCGCCGAGTTTGGTACCATCGTCATACCTATTTCTCCCGCAATAACGTCAATGCGTGTCATTCGAAGTGTTTCGTGTTCCGGTTTAGAAGGTAAGATAGACGGTAGACTTATTCATGTGGCTACCATTCCACCGCAGGGACAGCAATTCATCCTTAAAATGCTTTGTGTCTATAGGCGATGGTTGTCTCTTTTCATCATGTGAGCTATCTGCTTGTTTGCTATCTTGTGATATAAAGAAAAAATATACCATATCCATATATACAGGCAATTATTCATCTCGAAAAAATAAAATGAATAAAGAAAACCGTGTAGTGTCGTGGGATACCAAATAGAACGAAATTTCCTAAAAAAATCTTACGCTTTTTTTAACGTTACGGACGTTTTTTTTCCGGCTAGGGTACTCCTCCCCAATGCCCCATAAGGAACTTCGTCCCCAAAAATGACTTAGAAGTATACCCGCCCGGCTATGCGAACCGGCGGCGGCGCCGAAAATTCGTCGGTCACCCCGCCGCCGGTCGCCACGCCGCGTGGCATGTTTAGTACTTTCCCATACATTTGTTTCAGAATAATAATATTAATTATAATAATTAATTTATGTTTTCAGAAATAGGGTTACAAAGATCTTATATCTAGACGCTAGACACTTCGCCGTCCGCGCCGCGCGAAAATTCGCGGGCGCAAATTTCCCGTGGCCAGGACGTGAGTGAGAAGTAAGCTACGGTTTTATAAATATTTAGCTGTAGCCCGCTGAATAATAAAATCGTAGAATTGTTGCGATCATGACTTGGAGCAGCCCCCATTTTTTATTCACTCGGACCGGTCGTGTTAACGGTGATCCGTCGCTAATAGCGCACCGTTGGCGGGGGAATATTGTTTGACCTATAATTTACGTTGCAACATCAACTTCATACGGTCACACCTGACGTTTAAATTGCTTAATACAACCGCTGACGTCGACGTCGCCTCACGTCACTGCAAAGCTTAGTGCAAAGAGTATACAATACAAAGTGGTTTAAAGTTTTTATGGTGAACATGCGCCTCTATCTACTTGAACGTCCACGTCGCGTATTGTCAAATGCCTCAAACGTCCGAGCGCAACCGATATTTAGCGGGACTAAAAACCACATTACGTTCCACGGTAAAAACGTTTGTGAAAAGGAAATTATATGTACGATTTAAATGTAAATAATACCTTTCTTTATGTTAGCGTATGCAAAACGAATTTCAATTATAGTACATGTTTAATACTAATATTTTCATACTCAAAAATAATATTAAGCTCTGTATATTAGTATTTTTCCTCCAATTGGTTAAGGAAATAACTTTGATTAATAAATTAATATTAATTTTCTTGATTTTGATTAATAAATTTATATTAATAAAATATTTCGGCATTAAAATCAACCAAATGAATATAAAACGTAATTACGGCGATATTTGTCGGCATGTTTGCACGAATGACAGAAAGTTTTAATTTATGAATTTAAAAATATAGAGAAAAGTCTTATTATTTTGTGTTAGACGCCATTTAAATGTCTTTACCTTAATTATAAACTACAGATAATGTACAGGAAATTCATAGATTTTTAATATTATCACATTTTTGGAATGTTCATGTACGGGGTACTGTAGTGCCCGGGACGTAAGACGATATAAAATAATTGGGTACCACAATGTCCTGGACTTTCAAGTGGGTATGGATGTTCTATTTAATCACCGTAGCACACATCTTTATGTTTGCATGCAATCAAAATTCGCTTACGCTGTGTGGATGTGATAGTTGGCGATCATATAAGATGAGAAAAAATAACATTAAGTAAAAATAAATATTATAACACTTCTTAGTAAACATAGTAAACAGTAAACCGAGAATCTTATATTTACCTGCGCCATAATTGAACACCGCGCGGATGCACGTGTCGCGCAGCGCGCTATCAACACAGAATACATAGGTAGGTACAAAACAAACTTGCGGCGTGCTTAGAAAGTACAATATCCACATTTCACTTATTTTTTAGAGAAATATTATATATATATATATATATATATATATATATATATATATATATATATATATATATATATATATATATATATATATATATATATATATATATATATATATATATATATATATATATATATATATATATATATATATCATAAGATAGTAATCAACCAGATGGCTCTCCTGGTGGAAAGGAGCAACAGTTTGAGACATAAGACACTTTGGAGGCAGGAATAGGCAAGGCGGTGGTACCCATTGATTGATAAGATACGCCTTTCAAGACGATTTCTTAGTTTGTCAATGTAGCTTGCAATTATACCCAGAAATGCAGAGTTATAACTTATACTACTTACCGATGAAATAAAATCACTTCAAGGGTAATTTTTAAACCTTGTGATCTCATTCGGTACGATAAATCAGTACAGCATGGTTTACTTTTATTTTTGCGCGATATAATACATTATCTACAAATGTATGAAACATTTTGACAGTGATAGGAGAGTTTTCTCATATGCGCGGCGACACGTTTCCTTCCCAATGGCGTGTCTATTAGTATTCGTGTGGCCTGTGGTGGTAACAGACCCGGGCGGGACAATACAGAACTCTACCACCTAGTAAAATCATTATCATGTGACATATAATATCCCATATAATATACACACATGTGTATTATTTTCTATATTGTACGGTACGTTAATATATACACACGTATACTTATTTACTTATTCCGGGGCTGGATACGATAAGCTTATTTATTCCTTCAAATCCTTATTGTCTCCGCAGAATTATTTATTCCGACCAGAATGGTGAGCGACTGAGCTTACTGTGATTAGAATGAGAGAGTGAGTTATGATTTAAAGATACGATCACAGAATATAACATATACCCTGCAATAAAAATAGGATGAGGTGATCCAAAGGAATAAATAAGATGAATCATATCCGTGCCTGGAGCCGGATTAAGTGAATAAATTCACCCCGAGAAATAAAGATTAGCCACCGCTAGTAACTATTATGTAATCTGTCACCTAAGTACATTTTTTCGATCACTTTTAATTTGGTTGAAGGCACTAAAATATTTTTGTTCGAATTTTACATACCTAATTGAAATTATATCCATGCGTTTCCTTTTTTCTGTCGGATAAAAATGAAGTTTTGAATTTTTTAAATTATCATTTTATTACATTAGTCAAATATACGTAGGTCACACTAGTTAACCAAAATATTATGTTTATCGCTTTTCAAAATAATCTCCTTTACATTTTAAATATTTTTTCATGCGGTTGAACCATTTTTTAAAACAGGAGGACCACAGATCTGAAGGCATGTTTTCTACGTTCTGATTGAACACTCTTCGGAGTTGGTAAAAGTAAAAACTCTCATCAAATCTTTAATTTTTGGGGAAAATACAGAAGTCATAGGGTGCTAGGTCGTGGCTATGTGCAGGAGGAGTGACGAGATGTACTTTTTCGGAAGCTAAAAATGACTTTGTTTTGTTGGCCGTGTGTGAAGAAGCGTTTTCATGGTGTAGGAGAATGTGGCTTTTGGGTCGTCTTTCGCGAACATTTTCTAACATCCTGGGTAAACAAATGGTAGAATACCACTCGGCATTAACACTCTTTTGATCTTCAAGTGGAACTGTACAGATGGGACCCGTAGCTTAGAAAAAAACGTGATAATTTTTTACCAACGTTTCTCGCCTGTCTCACTTTTGTTGGCCTGTTCTCATTTTCAAACACCCATTCACAAGATTGCTGTATTTTTTCGGGTTCAAAACAATAAATTCACGTTTCGTCTCCTATGACAATGTCATAAACAGCATTAGAATGTCCTTGGTCGTACTTCAGTAGCATCTGTGAGCACCATTCCACGCGAGCCCGCTTCTGCGCCGCTGTCAGTTCATGAGGGATCCAACGACAATAAAGTTTCCGAACTTTCAAATCTTCGTGTAAAATTTTCTGAGTTTGGCTTCTACCAATCCCCAATAGTCCTCGAATTGTCTCATAGGTAATCCGGGGATTTCTTCAATTAACCGCTTAACAGTTACCACATTATTTTCGTTGACGGCAGTTGAAGGCCGCCCTTCACGAAATTTGTCATGTAAAGAAACTCGACCTCTCTCAAAATCAGCAAACCATCGCCTCACGGTGCTCAAACAAGGTGCTTCTCTCCCAAAAGCATTTTGAAGACGAGCGGCACAGTCTTGCGGAGAAAGAGAACTTTTAAAATCATAAAAAATCATCGCTCTAAAATCTTTTCGACTTAATTCCATTTTCGTTACGTACGTAGAACTTTGATGTGTGATAAAAAACAATTGACAAATAATTTGCCGCGAATTGTTTTTCTTTATTACTAAGAAGTTTGCAACATTTTAAAAATGTAACATTCGAAACTTAAAGTAGTTCAGATTAGCTAGAAGTGCAAAACATTTAGTGTGCCCCATGTATACTATCGATTCTGAACAGCCTCTGAAAATTTGACCGGACCTGTAAAAGTAACTCTGTATACTTTATCATCAAATCTCAACCTCAGGGCGATTGCTAATGTATATATTAATACTTGAAGAAAGAACTTGTACCCCTTTTTGAGACAATGACGCGAATAGTAGAGTATAAAATACACTCTACTTTCGTGTGACATACATGATATTACACACACATATATAATTTTTTATTTTGGGCTAAAGCCTGTTTTCAAATTTTGAAGAGATTTTATTGTTTACTCTATGGTCTAATTTCTATGGTTTGATGGGGTTGGAGTACGTAACAATCATAAGGAGTACGTAATCAATGTAATAAACATAAAACTTAGAACAGATTTTATTGTTTACTCAGTGGTGTAATTGCTATGGTTTAATAGGGTTGGAATACATAATAAACATAAGGAGTACGTAATAAACGTTATAAACATAAAATTTAGAAGAAATTTTATTATTTAGTGTATGGTCTAATTTCTATGATTTAATAGGGTTGGAATACGTAATAAACATAAGTACGTAATAAACGTAATAAACATAAAAATTAGAAGGGATTTTATTGTTTACTCTATGGTCTAATTTCTATGGTTTAATAGGGTTGGGGTACGTAATAAATATAAGGAATACGAAATAAACTTAATAAATATAAAACTTTAAAGATATTGTGGTCTAATTTCTATGTTTTATTAGGGTTGGAGTACGTAATAGAGTTTATTATTAACTCTATGGTCTAATTTGTATGGTTTAATAGGGTGGAGTATGTGATAAACATAAGGAGTATATAAAAACATAAAACTTCGCTAGTTAAATAAAATACATATAAGAAATATAAGTGCAAAAGATAAGTTTGAGCATAGGGTTAGAATACATAATAAACATTTAAGGCGTAAGCAAACATGTTTCGTGTACAATATTATCAAGGTTCACCGATTCAGTAAATTGACGATCACTATTGGACTAGTGCGTTCGTAAATCAAACATTTATATAATGGACTGATATTGTGAAACCTGTCAATTTATAACACTTGTTAGATACAAGGCTAGTAAAAAACTTCAATTAGAATCGGCCGCGACCTAAAACGTATTGTGATAATAGATTCACGAAGCGCTAACGATGCCGTTTGGGGATGCTCATTTATAGAATGCTCAATGTTATATAATATTGGTTGAATTGTTACAGGTTGTATGAATGTTGATTTTGAACACGAATTAAATGGATACGCCTTTCAAAACAATTTCTTAGTTTGTCAGTGTAGCTTGTATTTACACACAGATATACAGAGTTATACTACTTATCGATGAAATAAAATCATTTCAAGGGTAATTTTTAAACCTTGTCATCTCATTCGGTAGCACATATGCTACTTTAATGCAGCTAGTAATATTATAAGTTTTTCCATTAATGAAATAAAATATTCGTTGTTAGTGATCAAAATTCTACCCCAGAACAATCACTACTTATAACTGTAAAGTGCATTCTGTCACATTATAACGACAATTATAATGACAAGACAGTTAAAGCATCCTGATATGCAGTTAGTAATAAACACGTGCTTAAGATATTGCAATAAAATTAAAATTGTTACGCATACAAAACCACCCAGATAGTTCTGTTACGAAAAACAATGATTGTTAAAGATGTTTTCTAAAAACAACATATTTGCGAGATGTAGATTTTTTATAATTATATGGGCTTTACGTTCGCGAGCTATTGCCATGTGTGAACGTTTCACTCTAGTTATGCTGGTAATTAGAGATGTTGCCTCACACTGCGTCATATTACGTAGATACTCGTATGACGTGAAACCAAAATACGACGATTAATCTATCTCTTACGCAAATTATGTATTTATTTCGCTACGTGCCTTATTGTGTCAATATATTACACAATATTTTTAATGTAACAGGATAGCAAACAAGCGGGTCGCGTGATGGAAAGAGAAAACAATCGTCAATGTACATCAAAGATGTTAATTGTGAATTTCTGGATTGGCAGGCTTGAAATAGATAATAAAATAAATAATCGGCAAACTTACCCTCCAAACTAGAACATATTAGTGACAAGCACTGACGGTATCTCAGTATTGATAAATCGGTGGTAGTATACCTGGGCGAGATGTTCCCAAACTCTACTACTTACTAGTAATAATGGCCTTATTTATTTATTTATTTAATACTTCATTGTACACAGAAAACAATACAAAAAAAGACAATATTAAGGTAACATAAGTACAATGGGCGAGCTTATCTCTACGCAAAGAGATTTCTTCCAGCCAACCCGTTAAAGGAGAATAAAATAATGAAAATAAAGAAATGAGTAGACCTAGTGTACAAAAAATAACAAATATTATAAACTATGAAACTAAAATAACATATACTAGTAATAATGTATTTAAAAAAACATGCAGAGAAAAAAATACATACAATTTAAGGAAAACTTACGATTCAGCTAGGAAGTGTTCTTTAAGACATTTTTTAAAGGTCTTAAAAGACTGGCAAACTCTAATCTCACTGGGCAGGGAATTTCACAGGCTTACAGCATGTACCGTAAACGAATGCAAATAAGCAGCAGAGTTGCTAGGAGGAAAACGCAACAATGTTCTTACGCTAGAGCGACATGGGGATTCAGGAGAGTGTAAAAAACTAAATGAACCACGAAGATACTTAGGAGATTGTGGATTAAAAAGAATCTTATACATATAATAAACAAAGGATATGAGTTTTTCTGCGCTGTCTAATTGGAAGTCATTTGAGCTCTGCCCGAGAACCAGAAACACGGTCAAATTTTTTCATACCATAGATAAAACAGATGCACAGGTTCTGCAACCTCTCAAGTTTGTTTACTGTGTCTTCTGTGGCATGAAGTTAATAAGAATCTGCATAGTCTATAATTGAGAGAATGAGAGTATGCATTAATAAAATTTTTGTAATAAACGGTAAAATAAATTTGAAGTGGTCTAAGGGAAAGAAATGCATGATGAACTTTACGGCTCAAGTTATTAACATGAAAAAGACTCCCAAGAAAAGTCGGAATTGAAAATAATTACCAGATTAGAAGCACAAGAGGAGAAAGGTATAGGCGTGTTACGTTAATGTCGTGGTCGTGGTTAATTATATAATAAAAACGGTTTATTCTAAAAGCGCTTTATCGTTCGGCATAATTTGTTTGTTGATACGACTATTCCTCGCCCTCTTTTCTCTCGTTTTTGCTCCAAATTTTTGATTTTCAACGTTTTGTATCGGCGCGTAAAAACCATTGAAAATTTACATTTGAGGTTGCGTTTCTTAGATTTTCAAAAAAATTTATTACAGTTAAAAACAACTTTTTTATTTTCCATTTTCGATAATAAATAATAAAAATAAAATTATACTTATAGGAGTTAATTTGCTACAAAAAAGGTCTTATAATTTTTCCTGTAGTGTTAGTAGTAGTAGTAGCGCAAAAATCCTTTGCAGCCGTTATTCCAAAATGGCGGCCGGAAAACAAGAGTGGTGATCCCAAAAAATTAAGCTTATTAGTTACTCTGAAAAACGCACGCTAAGGCCTAAAATATGTAACATTCCAATGGGATATAACAGACGTTTTACTACCTATGATACACATATCTATATCTAATACCTTTAAAGGAGCCGTCTATGTTTATGTATATAAATTTATAATCTGAATCTCGGAAACGGCTCCAACGATTTTAATGAAATTTAGCATTGGGGGGGATAAATCAATCTAGATAGGTTTCATTTTTAGAAAAGACGACTTTACCAAAAAATTCCGAGCTATGTTCAGTCATACAGGTATTATAGATATTATGTTGTTCGTTGGACATTTTTAAGAGTGGGCAAAAGTAAATAAATTCTAAAAATAATAGAAATTTAAAAATACTTTTTATTTAAGTACTAATTTAGTAGTTTTATTTTAATAGATACTTACTAAGTTTTTTTATACCTATCATAACATAACAAACAAGCAGATGGGTCTCCTGATGGAAAGAGTCAACTATCGCCTATAGACATCAAAGATGTTAATAGTGCATTGCTATCTTGTGGCGATTCAGTCATACAGGTATTATAGATATTATGTTGTTCGTTGGACATTTTTAAGAGTGGGCAAAAGTAAATAAATTCTAAAAATAATAGAAATTTAAAAATACTTTTTATTTAAGTACTAATTTAGTAGTTTTATTTTAATAGATACTTACTAAGTTTTTTTATACCTATCATAACATAACAAACAAGCAGATGGGTCTCCTGATAGAAAGAGTCAACCATCGCCTATAGACATCAAAGATGTTAATAGTGCATTGCTATCTTGTGGCGAGGTCTAATGCCACATGCACAGGTTTACCGGCTACCTTACCCACTAAACCGGAACACGACAGTGACAAGCACTGAGGCTATTGCGGCAGGAATATATATGATTGGCCAAATGTCTCAACTGATAGTCCTACCGACTATATATATATATATATATATATATATATATATATATATATATATATATATATATATATATATATATATATATATATATATATATATATATATATATATATAATATTTTTTCTAAATTAGTCATTATAGTATCTTCACGCCCATATCCCCGAAGGGGTAGGCAGAGGTACAACAAGTGCACCCACGATTAGCCGAAGATACTTGGTCCCACAAATGTGATAGGTGACAAGCCTATCGCCAACCGGGCACTTTCCAATCCCGGGCAACTTTGTGTTTATCTGATAAACTGAAAAAAACATTTTTTTTATGTACCCGACCCGGGAATCGAACCCGGGACCTCATGTGGTCAATGCCAACGCTGGACCACTAGACCACAACCACCTTACTCCATTGTGGGCACGGCCATGAGACGATCCTAGTTAACAGTAATTAATATCATACATATTACAATAATATATCAATATATACAATTAATATATCAGACCAGAGAAGATAAATTTCACAATTTAGACTTGCAGATTGTGCAATGTACATGTTCAATTTTAACAGCAAACAATAGACAACAAACAAATAGATGACTCTTGTGATGATAAAAAACCAGCTCACATCAAAGATGTTAATGATTCTTTATTGTACAAAACGGAATAACTGTACTTGCTCAATGCCCTTTGAGAATTTTCAACAAATTGGGCTATTTCGTAACCATCAAACGTGAGAAAAAAAATGAAATAACACCGTAATACAATCCGGCAAACGTGATTGTAATAAAAATTAATGTTTTATACGAAAGCACGGAGGCACGCGTTTGTTATGTTGTCAGTACGGTACTCGTAGTGAAAACTATTGTATCCAAAGACTTATCATATGACTTGCTGCAAACCACAGCCGGCAGCGTGATTAAAATTTTTAATGAATCCTCGAAAATGTATTTTTTCGAGATAAAAATTAAGATATACATTTTTATGGTCTTAGTCTAGATACTAAACTATATTCAAATCTATTCCAGTAGTGTAGTATTCCAGGCAGGTCGTAAAAGGCGACCGATTGGCTATCGAGTCACTACCATCGTGGCTACTAGGTGGTAGAGTTCTGCATTGTCTCGCCCGGGTCTGGTACCACCGCCTTACCTATTCCTGCCGCAATAGCTTGTCGCTGTTGTGTTCCGGTTTGGAGGGTAAGGTAGCCAGTAAACTTATGCATGTGGCATTAGACCTCGCCACAAGATAGCAACGCACCATTAACATCTTTGGTGTCTATAGGCGATGGTTGACTCTTTCCATCAGGAGACCCATCTGCTTGTTTGCTATCTTATGATATAAAAAAAAGTATAAGGAGTAATAAACCAAATGCACACATATACACAAAAGTTTCGATTTTAATATAGTATGTATATTTGTTTCTTAGTTGTTCTATAGCTGTTACATTAATAAATGCCAGTTATGACTGATTTATTGTTAAATTTTTTTGAGTTCTAATTTTGATTTTAGATACAGTTGCATGCTTAAATGTTTTGTGGTGTTTAAGGCGTAAATATGTCTAGTCTACTTCCAAGTATACAAATGTCTTTGATTATCTTACATTATTAACTCACTCACGTTTGAACATAATATGTATCGGTTAATAGTACATTTAAATAATATTATGACTTTGTCTATATGACTGTATAAGTTGGTCAATCACATTATGGCAGTTATCTTCGGTTTTTAAGGTTCAGTACCTAAAAGATAAAATAGGGTCCCGCTATTACTAAGCCTCCGCTGTCTATCTATCTATCTGTATGTCTGACACCAGGCTGTATATACACCAAATCGCCTATAGAGGCCAAAGATATTAATGGTGCGTTGCTGTCTTGTGGCGAGGTCTAATGCCACATGCATAAGTTTACCGGCTACCTAACCCTCCAAACCGGAACACGACAGCTACAAGCACTGACGCTATTGCGGCAGGAATAGTTAGTGATAGTTAGAAAGCTAAATTTTTCACACATTAGGTATTTCCGTTGCCGCTAAAACAACAAATACTAAAAATAAAAAAATGAAAACCTAATAAACGTGTTTTGACTCAATACAATGCGTTACCGAGAAAAGGGTCTTGATAGATACACAAACGGACAACAAACTTATAATATAAAAATGGACCGTTATAGGATCATAACGGTCCATTTTTATATTATAAGTTAGCAAACAAGCAGATGGCTTTCTTGATGGAAAGAGAAACCATCGCCTATAAATACTGATATAATACTATAAATGTTAATATTGCGTTGTTATCTGTGTGGCGAGTCGTCACATGTATAAGTCTACCGGCTACCTTACCCTCCAAACCCTAAACCGATAATGAGAAGCATTGACGCTATTGCAGCAGGAATAGGTAAGGCGGTGGTACCAAATATCCGAGCGAGACGTTGCAGGACTCTACCACCTAGTAGTCACGTTGATAGTGACACGTATGGCCAATCGTTTGCTTCTTACCACCTGCCTAGCAGAACAACAGATAGTATTCTTCAAAAGAGCCTGAACCAACCGTGGGAGCCTTTTTCCCTTTTAAATACGGATCCCTAAAAATGCGAAAGCTAAATAACTTCCATGGACTTACTTCCTACAAGCGTGTCTCAAATATCAATTTATCATGATCGTTCTATAATTCAGTATTAATAATTTTCCGTTATAAATCGAATGTGATATGAAATTAATTTCTGGTATTGGCACGACGACGTGTGGTCAGACCTCGTAACGTCACGTACTGATGTAATCCTGACGAGATTAGATGCACGTAGCCGATAATTTTACAAATACTTTGAACCAAGAAACCATATTAACTGTTTAATACGGAAGATATTTATTTTATTTTATTTTTATCTATCACTAGCTTCTCTCACTAGCACTCACAGCGACTGCGTCCGCGCGGACTTCGTTTACTCCGCACAGCACCTCCCCGCTAGGTGATAGCGTGATAATATGTAGCCTATATGTTGACCCGACCTGTTAGTAATATTCATGCAAAATTTGAAGTAAATCCATGCAGTATTTTTTGAGTTTACCCCGGACAGACAGACAAACAGACAAACAGATAAACAGACAAACAGACAAAAATTCTAAAAACTATATTTTTGTCTTCGATATCGATTGTAGATCACGCCCCAAGTATTCTTTTAAAAAAATATTCAATGTACAGTTTTGACTTTCCTACGATTTTATTATATGTATAGATAAAAACTTTGAAACAAGAAGCCATATTCAGTTAATATGTCACCTATTTAATACGGAAGATTTTAATTTTATTTTTATCTATCATAAATACTTTGAATCAAGAAGCCATATTAACTCTTTAAGGCGTGGCATCGGGACAAACGGGAAAAAACTGGTTTGCTAAATCACATGTTTTTGTATTAATTGTTAAATAACAATTTTACAATAATGACACGATATAGCTGAAGATATTATCTAAGGAATGTGCAATTATTATATGATAGAATGTACTTTACTCGATCATAACAAATTCCGAAATCAGGCTAAAAAAATCTCTGAAACAAGTAATTTGTTAATAATATTTCTTCTAATCTTCCACATGATTTTTATGTGGTGATATTTAGTTTTAAATGCAAAAAAGAATGTGTTAAATGTTGGTTTTCAGCTGAAGTCCTACATTTATTTATCCGAAAATCAACACGTTTCCAGCGGTTTCAGAACATACCGCGCCGCCCATTTCCTATAGAATTGACGCGCGTCAAAATACCTCGCCTTAATACGAAAGATATCTATTTTATTTTATTTTTATCTATAATAAATACTTTGAATCAAGAAGCCATCTTAACTGTTTAATACGGAAGACATCTATTTTATTTAATTTTATCCATACTTACTAGTCCATACTAATATTATAAATGCGAAAGTAACTCTGTCTATCTGTCTGTCTGTCTGTCTGTTACGCTTTCACGGCTAAACCGCTGAACCGATTTAGATAAAATTTGGTACAAATATAGTTTGAGACCCGAGAAAAGACATAGGATAGTTCTTATCTCGGAAATCCCACGGGAATGGGAACTATGCGGGTTTTTATTTTAGAAATTTTTGACCCGAGAAAGGACATAGGATAGTTCTTATCTCGGAAATCCCACGAGAATGGGAACTATGTGGGATTTTATTTTAGAAATTTTTCCACGCGAACGAAGTCGCGGGCACAGCTAGTATATTATAAATGCGAAAGTCTGTCTGTATGTCTGTCTGTTACGCTTTCACGGCTAAACCGCTGGACCGATTTTCATGAAATTTGGCATGGAAGTAGTTGAAGATCCGGCGTCAAACACAGGCTAATTTTTTTTAAAAAAAATCAACCCTTAAATGGTTGAAATAGGGGATGAAATTTGTATGAAAAACTATGTCGACGACATGTTAATCTACTCGCGAGCGAAGCTGCGCGGGTCAGCTAGTCTATAATTAATACTTTGAATCAAGAAGCCATATTAACTGTTTAATACGGAAGATATCTATTTTATTTATTTTATTTTATTTTATTTTTATCTATGGTTAATAAAGTTACATAAAATTGAAAAAATAATTAAGTCTATAAATATCAAATACATCGCCTCTGTGGTCTACTGTCCCGTGTCGTTGGTCTACAAGAAGTCCCGAGTTCGATGCCTGGGTCCCGGATCCCCGGCAATTTGAAAAATGTGGTTTATCAATTTTCTTATAATTGCGCGGTTGGCACTAGCCATTTATCATCATGATTGTGGGATTAAGTACCTTCGGCTATGCGTGGGTGCACTTGTTGTACCTCTGCCTATCTCTTCTAGGATACGGGCGTGACGATACTTTTAAGTCTATAAACAAATTTTATTCCCTATTTCAAACCTAAAGGATTGAAATAGGGAATGAAATTTAATTATAGACTAATCAAACCTTAATCTATATATATAAAAATCAATTGCTGTTCGTTAGTCTCGCTTAAACTCCAGAACGGCTGAACCGATTTGGCTAATTTTGGTTTTGAATTAATTGTTGAAGTCAAGGGAAGGTTTAAAAGGTGAAAAATATAGAAAAAAAAGAGTAGTTAAAAAGGCAGAACAGCGTTTGCCGGGTCAGCTAGTGTTAAATAAAATTATTTGTTTATAGACTAAATCAACCCCTAAAGGGGATGTTTTTAAAAAAAAGTTAGACATTGACTCTGGATCGTCGACTATCTCCATGCCAATTTTTTTATGTCATAAGATAGCAAACAAGCAGATGGTTCTCCAGATGGAAAGAGTCAACCATCGCATATAGACACCAAAGATGTTAATGGTGCGTTGCTATCTTGTGACGAGGTCTAATGCCACATGCATAAGTTTACCGGCTACCTTACCCTCCAAACCGGAACATGACAGCGACAAGCACTGACGCTATTGCAGCAGGAATAGGTAAGGCGGTGGTACCAGACCCAGGCAAGACAATGCAGAACTCTACCACCTGGTAGCCACGATGATAGTGACTCTCGTAGCCAAGTGGTCGCCTTTAACGACCCTGGCAGAACAGCAGTTGGTCTATTCTTCAAAGGAGCCCGGGACCAACACGGGGAAAAAATTAAATTGAATTAGGTTTAGTGGTTTAGCCATGAAAGTGTAACAGACTGAATTTCGAATTTATAGTAATGATATCACGAACTGACAAGTTGGTAAATTGTATTGAATTGGACGTTGACTATCTGCTCTGCAGTATATAATCGTACTCTGCAAAAGTACCAGTGTAATGACATTTATTTTTCAACAAGCCGTCGCCGCGACATTGTCCGCGTGACCGAAAATATATCTTACTTTCGCTCGGCTAAAAAGCTAGTCTTCCTCGTGAATGTGGCTATCATACACAAAAAGGTTTTTATTAGTACATCCAAAGATTAGCGCGTTCAACCAAAATATCAGATGAAGTCTTTAGCTTCATAATCTATACATATAATAAAATCGTAGGAAAGTCAAAACTTATATTGAATATTTTTTAAAAGAATACTTGGGGCGTGATCCACAATCGATACCGAAGCCAAAAATATAGTTTTTAGAATTGTTGTCTGTTTGTCTGTATGTATGCCCGGGGTAAACTCAAAAAGTACTGCATGGATTTATTTCAAATTTTGCATGAATATTACTAACAGGTCGAATCAACATATAGGTTACATATTATCACGCTATTACCTACGGGTGGGGGGGAACAGTGCGGAGTAAACGAAGTCTGCGCGGATGAAGTCGCTGGCAACAGCTAGTCTATACATATCACAAAATCGTAGGAAAGTCAAAACTTGTCTGTTTGTCTGTATGTATGTCTAATATTAATAACAGGTCGGTTCAAAATATAGGCTACATATTATCACGCTATCATCTACAGGGAAGGAGCAGTGCGGAGTAAACGGAGCCCGCGCGTACGAAGTCGCAGACAACAGTTAGTATTAGAATAGTATTGTAAAACTTGTCAAGGTACAAAAACACGAAAGATTCTCAATGTAATTACGAAACAAGTTCTGCGGTACCGTTTTCCATGTTCCTCAGTCTTCATAGTTTTTATAATTGTAGAAAAAGCCAGTAGGCCAATGCGTCGATTTCTTGTTCTTTCTTGGCAGAGACCCATTTAGAGGTCGTATTAGCAATAATAAACTTTTTGTATAATTACCTTGCCTAAGAATATCCATATGTCAATAATTTCACAAAAGAATTAAATGGGTATAAGTGTATTTTTCTGTGTTAATAGCTCTTCTGGCCTGAATAAACCGGCTAGAACCAGACGCTTCTGCAATTTGGTATACAAAGTTTTTTCTATTCCTTCTAACCGCATTTTGGTATGCCAAGTTTTTTTTTCTATTTATATACTAGCTGACCCGGCAAACGTTGTTTTGCCATAAAAATTACTTATATTGAATATTTTGGTGGGGTAATTGAAAGGAGGATAGAGGAGAGAGGGGGTTATTGGGATAAAAATTATCTTATCGTTTAAGTTAGAAGAAGCAGTAGATATTTATAGAATTTTAATTGATATCGGTTCAGTAGTTTTGCGGTCTATCGCGGACAAACAACGTAACACGTAATTTATGTATATATGTTAAGATTAATACGTGAAGCAAACACTTTGTATCCCTTTATAGGACAAATACGCGTGAATGAAATTAAGCACAGTTAAACTTTACATTGTGAAGGTGTGCAGAAACCTAATATTTTTAAATAATATACGCTAGAAATACAGTAATAAAAATAAATATTCCACACACTATTCATTTTATTGATGTACTTACATCACTACATAATATAAAACAAAGTCGCTTTCTCTGTCTGTCCCTATGTATGCTTAAATCTTTAAAACTACGCAACGGATTTTGATGCGTTTTTTTTAATAGATAGATTTATTCTTGAGGAAGATTTTAGTATATAAATCTTTCCGATATTCCCTCGGGAACAAAAGTTACGCGGGTGAAACCGCGGGCAGATCGCTAATATGATAATATAATGTATATTTTTATGGCTAAAATCTCATGTAAAACTTAGAAAAGATTTTATTGTTTTGTCAATGGTCGAATTTCGGCTACCGGGCGATCGCTAGTTCTTTTCGTAAAATGCGACGGAAATATTATGTAACAGGAAGCCGGGGAAGCCGCGCTGTTTGAATTGACAAAGCGCAGGCTATTTGATTTTGACAGCGCGATGCGGGCGGTGGCAGAGATGGCCATCAGAATACACAAACTTAATTACTTAGGTATCAGATATTATACATCATATGCGATTGCTGAAAAGGCACTGTAATTTTTTCATATATTATCATAAATATAAAACTGTTTTAAGCAATCTTTATTGCTAAATATATAGCAGTTTTTTATTAATGAACTCTTAATATTTTTGAGTAATTAATAAATCTGTGTTTACTTGCTAGGTATAGAAAAAAATGAGTGTATTTTTCTATATAGAAGAAAAAGTTTTTCTGTATGGGACCCCGAGTTGGTCTAAGTGCCCTTTGAATAGTTATAGACCACCTACCATTCTGCCAGGGATTTTTTTTAAAGGCAAACTATTAAGTGTACGTATCATTACCATCGCGACTTCTAGACTACTAGGTTCCTTATTCCTATCGCAATAGCGACAAGTTACTATCATATTCCGGTTTGTAGGGTAAGGTAGCCGGGAAACTTTTGCACAGTGGCATTACCATCCTGCTACACGGATAATACCGCAATATTAAAATTTTTGATGTCCACAAGTGATGGTCTCGTTCCATTAGGAGATGGCTGGTTTGTTGTCTTATGACATAAAAAATAGACTATACAGCCCCCTTTATAACGTCATCAAATAAATAGTTGGAACATTTTTAGCAATTTAAAAATAAAGAAAACTTGCGCGTTTAGGTATAAATTAAATATATTTAAAATGTTTTTATTTTTAAGGTAAAATATAAAAAAGATAACCAAAAAGTTGTTGCATGCCGAATATCTAATTATCTATATCTATACTTAATATTATAAATCAAAGGAGTTTGTTTGTCTGCCCGGACGAAGTTGCGGGCAACAGCTAGTAATGAAATAAATGGACATATTATGGTAATAATCTATTCAATATTTGTCATACAGATGACAGGTACAAGTATATCGGATTGAAAGATTCACAAATTTATCTAAAACATAAAACTCTTTTCTTTTCTCGTTGCATCGTTCTTAGTATGAAAAATAGATCATCTGCCTTCATGTCAGACAGATAGTAACAAGGCAAAAGCTAAATGACACTAACAGAATAACTGTATGTGGCAGAGTTCTGTGATGACTAAGCTGGACTAGAATGAACGCTTTGCTTATTTCTGACGTCATAATCTTATTGCTTATTGACCATTGCTGTCGTATTTCGGATTGGATAGTAGAATGGCAATAAACTTGATTATAAGATGCGTAATGCATCATAAATATATTTGGTATCTTTAGGCGTTCGTTGTCTCTTTTCACAGTTTTCTGTCATATTCAGCATTAAGAAGGATAACTTTTTTTATAGAAGAAGGAGTAAACGAGCAGAAGGTGCACCTGATGGTAAGTGATCACCGTCGCCCATGGATATCCGCAATACCAGAGGTCTTGCAGTTGCGTTGCTGGCTTTTTAAGAATAAGTAAGCTCGTGTTTTGAAGGCCCCCAAGTCGTATCCGTTTGGGAACTTAAAAATAACAAAAAATAAAACAAAAATCATTAGGATTGTATGAAAATTATGTTGACTAAGATGTATAAAATTTGTCACTATTAAAATTTATGTGGAGAAAGCTGCAGAAGTGCAGAAAGCAAAATTTTTATATAATATGCTATAGACACGTAGTAGTATTAGTAGAGATGTTAACGGTGTATTGCTATCCGTAAGGTAGGAAAATCATACCACACCGCCAAATTTACAGTCTTACTTTCTTACCAAACTGGAGTAAGTACAGACGCCATTACGGCAAAGCCTTTCTTGGTACCAAACAGAAGGTTAAGGTAGTCGGTAAACTTATGCATGTGGCATTACATCAACGCCACAGGGGTAACGCACCATTATCATGTTTGCTACCATTTTATGTAGTGGATATTTCTTTCCTTAAGGATAGATGGATTTAGATGACTTATTTGCCTTATCATGAGATTGTTTTTTAATGATAAAATGACTTCGATATCCCAAACATGGAAATAGTGTATTAATATATATATATATATATATATATATATATATATATATATATATATATATATATATATATATAAAATTATCTGTGGTTAAATTTTAATTTACAAATGAAACTAGAACTTATAGATGGATATTGTAAGTTATAGAAATTTATCAAGTGCACTTGTTTATTCAAACGGAGCATCGCGCGCATCCATATTGCCTAATAGGCCAATACATCCAACCATTAACATGTCTTGCGCACGTTTCTCCGTAGAAAGTAGCACTTGATGTATGTTGACTGTTAATGAAATTATGTTGATCAATGCTTTAGTTCCGGACTGCGGTGGAAACGATATTGATGACCTAAATAAGCTATATTGACTACTTCAGACTAATTGTAAGCCAATTGAGTTTAGAAAAAAACAATAACAATTTGGGCTTCCCAGAAATCATTCTTAAAATCTATGATGACTAATTATAAGTACAGTGTGACAAATCTAGACTTGTTTGACCATTGACGAGATGTTGCAGAATTTTTCACCTTCCATTGTTAAGAAAATTTACGACCGAGAAATTTCTCATAGAAATTCTATCAGTTCGATTAAATTCAAATTTGGCGTTTGGCGCTCAAATGTTATGTTCTATTTTTGAAAAGATGACAGAGCTGTTGTTGTGTACAGTACATGCATGCCATGGCAAAGTCATCCTCTTTCTATTCTTGTATTTTTTTGTGTTCCCTCACAGAACACTGGAGACTAACAGAAGTCAATGTATACACAAGTAATATTCGAGCAACGCACACATAGATACTCACGGGCACGATATCTCGGAATGGTTCGGGACAAACTGTCCCGATGGCCGAATATCCGAATGGCCATGTATCGAATATTCGCTACATGGCCATTCGGGCATATTCGCGAAAATATCGAATAACATGCTCGAATATTACTTGTATACATTGACTTCTGTTAATCTCCAGGAATCTGTGGTTCTATGCACACATTAATTCAAACCGATTAAATACCTATTTCCTCATTATTGGAAATCGGTATAAAATTATCAGTTGTTTCAAATCAGTGCTAAAACATTCTACGTGCCGTGTGTTTGTCAATCCGAGCATTTATATTTCATAACGCAATATGCAAAAATAGTACGTGTTTATGTTGCTGCAACAAAGGCGTTTATTCAACATTGCAGTCTGTGGCATATCGGAATGATAATATATCAAATGACAAGTCAAGATATGAATGAATAAAGGTGATATGTTCATAGATAAAGTTTACATAGAGTAAACGAGTCAAATAAAAAGTCGTCCTGTCGATAGAGGGAGGCTTCGTTATCCAAAATCGGAATACGACAGGGAAAATTGTCAACGCCATTGCGGCAGGATTCGTAAGACGGTGGTGACAAAATCCGGGCGCAACTTTGCAGAACTCTACCACCTAATTCTTAATCTGTATTTTATTGACCACGAATTAAATGGATATGCCTTTCAAGACGATTTCTTAGTTTGTCAGTATAGCTTGCAATTACACACAGAAATACAAAGTAATATAACTTACCAATGAAATAAACTCACTTCAAAGTAATTTTTATCCTTGTCATCGGTACCATAAACGAGTACAACATGGTTTATGTCTATTTTTTCACGATATAATATATCCACAAGTGTATGACGTTTTTGACAGTGTTAGGAGCGTTTGCTCATACGCGCGGCGACATATTTCCTTCCCAACAGCGATCTACAAATGTATGACATTCTTGACAGTGATAGGAGCGTTTGTTCATACTCGCAGCGACACATTTCCTTCCCAACAGCGTGTCTATTAGTAATCATACAAAATATTTGACATCATGGACGATAAGAAGCTAATGATGAAATAGTTTTGCACCGTCAGAGTATTCCTTTTTATTTTACTTTTAAGTAGGGCCCAAATTTCAGTTTCGCCCCAGGGCCCTTGTTTGCACAACTACGCCACTGCACGTATCTTTTACGAGATGATTGCTTCTGTGGTCTAGTGGTCCGGTGTCGGTGTTGACCACGTGAGGTCCTGGGTTCGATTCCAGAGTCGGGCAATTCAAAAACGGGTTTTTCCGTTTTCTGATAAAAACAACGTTCCTGGGATTGGAAAGTGCATGATTGGTGATAAGCTTGCCGCCTATCTAACTGATGACTAATGAGCATTTGCACTAACATTATTTTGGCTTAGGACAAACCTAATATGCTGTCACAAGACCAGAAGACAAGAAGTGACAGCATACTATTTAGGATTGTCCTAAGCTGAAACAATGTTCATGCAATTGGCCATAAGTGTCTTCGACTAATCGTGGGTGCATGTGTGGTTCCTCTTCCTACCTCTTCAGGGATACGGCATGAAGATACTTTTTTTATTTTTTACGAGATGCCTATCAGTAAGGCAGATAATCTATTCTTCATAAGGGCCCGGATCTACAAGAAACATATTGCAATATAATTTAAGTAATATCCATTAAGTAATCTCATATTATAATGGGAAAGTGTATGTGTGTGTTTTTCCGTTTTTCACGGCAAAACGGAGCAACGAATTAACGTGATTTTTTAAGTGGAGATAGTTGAAGGGATGGAGAGTGACATAGACTATTTTTGGCTCTTATTTTACGCAGCGAAGCCGCGGAAGAAGCTAGTATGATATAAAATAATTTAAGTAGTATAGAAAAATCAAAACTTCTTAGCGCGACGTAAAGTACTTACAAAGGCAAATCAAAATAATATAAGCGTTGGCGTAGTGAAAATACCACTAGAAATCCAGGACAATACCTTTTCCGACTTTATGAGTTCATCTGACAAACAAACAAGCTAAATAGATAAAGATACTAGTGAATGTGCTCTCTTTGGTGTTATTTACACGTAATGTATAGTAATCATAATAAATTTTATACCAACTTGATTTAATTTAACGTTATGTATTTCATTATTTATTATATTCTTGGCATACAATTTACTAGCTGATTATATAGTGGTTTCTCAAAGATAACTTGCTTCAACGATATCGTCATCGTTGTCTATAGGGCTAGACTATTCGGATAAAATCATGAGGTCTCGGGTTTGATCTTCGGGTCAGTCAAAAGTGTTATTGAGGTATTTCGAGGTTTTTCTTAAAAACCTAACACTAGAGTCTAGCCGCTAGCGGGTAGCATCTTATTACTCCATGCCTTGGACGCACGTAAAGTCGTCGGTCCCGGTTTTTACTAGTGGTGGTGGTTAATATAACGTATAGCGTTGTATTATAGCGCGCTATGTATACTCAACGTAAAGCTATTTTGATTTGCATTCGACGCTATAACACAACGTCACGCTATTTACCTAGCGGCTAGCGTAGGCCGTATTTATAACTTTATAAGATACCTACGAAGTTGCGAACTACGCGATCTAATGAGTGATGTGCTGGACTGTAGAGTGTAGACGATACACGTTATATACTCATACGCGATCAGTGTTCCAGTTACATGTTATAATCATGGATATAAGGTATATACTCAAAGGTTATAATATAGTCTACTAGCTTTTGCCTGCGACTTCGTCCACGCGGACTTCGTTTACTCCACACTGCTCCTCCCCCGTAGGTGATAGCGTGATAGTATGTAGCCTATATATTGACCCGACCTGTTAGTAATATTCATGCAAAATTTGAATTAAATCCATGCAGTACTTTTTGAGTTTATCCCGGACATACATACAAACAAACAGACAAAAATTCTAAAAACTATATTTTTGGCTTCGATATCGATTGTAGATCACGCCCCAAGTATTCTTTTAAAAAAATATTTAATGTACAGTTTCTACTTTCCTACGATTTTATTATATGTATAATATAGATAATGTAGATAACTTAGCGCGCTAGAAAAATATATAGTTTATAACACGCTATCATAAAATAAGTAGTTTATTTGAAAGTATCTTTAAAGTGTACCGGCGACCGGCGGAAATCTTAGCACAGAATTCTAAAGTCAGATTTCTGAGGTTTTAGTTTCGCTAAACACACTTTCTATTTGATAATATTTGACAAATAACATCATTGATAAATCACAAAGTCATCTGAATAATCTACAATCTACTTCATTTTCTACCGTCACCTTTATACTTGGATATATAAATGAAAATTATTACATGAAAGGATGATGATAAATTTAGAGCAAAATGGGCTAATGGTATGGAAAAAATCTATTAATCACCTGGTCTAATTTAAAACGGCAACATTTTGAGTATTACATTTTAAAGAAAACATAGAGAACAAATAAAATAGCACAAATAAAGGTTGCATTTAAAAAATAATATATTTTTTCATAGGCCGTACTCAAACATATTATTACGAGTAAAATTTTATAAAATTACAAGGTTATTCATGGTAGGAGATTTGACTAAAGACGATCATTTTAAATACAAGGTATGAACTTACCCTTGTTTTTTCAACTGTCTAGCTATCACGGTTTGTACAACCTGGTGACAAACACAGGAATGGACGGTCGGATAGCGGAGCCTTAGTAATAGGGTTCCATTTGTACCATTTAGGTACGGATTCCTAAAAAGTGTGCATAACAATGCATTCAAATTTAATAATTAAGTATTACTTTTATATTCCGGATAATTCTAACATACAGGATTACTTTTAAAGGTCCGGCTAAATTTTCAGATGCTGTTCAGAATCGATAATATGTTCGATTTATGTAATAAAAATAATTTAAAAAATTCAAATTTTCATTTTTATCCGACACAAAAAACAAAACGCATGGACATAATTTCAATTACGCAAAATTCAAATAAAAATATTTTAGTGCCTTAACCAAATTAAAATTGGTCGGGAAAAATGTACTTTGAACGATAGTTTACTTAATAGTTACTATAATAATTATAGGTAAATGTAAAATGACACACTGCCAACTTTACAGATAAGAGTTCATTCACAAGACTCAAGCATCAAATTTACAAATTTAGTGGGATATTTTTAAACGAATATTTTTATATATCTTGTAATAATTTTACAATTATAATTATAACGCACAATTCAATTCAATTATTTAGTTCGTAATTTTAAAATTTGACCGGACTTTTAAAAGTAACTCTGTTATCTTTTTAAATATTGATTCGAATCCGTTATATAATTTCGATACTGTATAATGAACCTTTCCTTAATATTGCTTTCATTAATACTAACTCATATATCATTAAAAGCATCGAATATATCATTTAGTTTAACAATACAATGAGCTTGGTAACGGAACAACAAGGAAGCAGGCTAGGCGGGCATACATGATACGATACCTTTCTACTATTTGATGTTACTTTAATTGACGTGTGCTTGTTCTCTAAGACTAAGGAGTTAAGGCTATAAACTAACTACCATATGGCAATATAAAATTTAGAATATGAAGTTTTAGTAGATTTTGTAGATTATTCTTTCAAGCAACTCTATCTTAATTTTGTAACGTATAGTCAGAGAGGTCAAAATGAGTTTTTTTTTTTTGAGAAAATATTGCAGTGTCGGTATAAAGTTTGATTGTGCATCGATACACTGGGTGTCGGATGAACACGTAAAGACGTAGTTGATTTTTTTTGTTTAATAACTCAATCTAAATTTATTCTATACTTTCCATCGTCGACACTTGGTGAAATTACATTGTTATTAGGCACTTTTACTATTCCACTTGTCCATAAATTTCACTTTGACACATATTTTTTAATATATTACTCGACTGGTTTCACTTTTTAAAGCATCTTCAGGATGTAAGAAATTTAGGTACAAGTGGAATAGTAAAAGTGTCTAATAACAATCTAAATTTGCTATAGAAAGTTGAAATTTTCCCAAATTATGTATGTCCGTTGCGTCTATAACAACAAATACTAAAAATTAAAAAAAATAAAATATTAAGTAAGGGGTCCCCATAAAATAAAACGTGTTTTTTTGTATTTATTTGTTCGATATTAATAACAGTAACAGGTAGACGCTTAAAATGTTGACAGAATATTTAGTTGTATATTACCTTTCAAAATAAATAATTAAATGAAAATAGAGTTAGTATTAAAGAGGGCTCCCATACAACAAACGCAATTTTTAAGCAATTTTTACTCGATCGTAATAAATAGGTAGAAATTTGAATGGGGATGGTACTGAACCCTTCGAGGGCGAGTCCAACTCCCACTTGACCGGGTTTTTTTATTTTATAAGTATCAAATAAGGTGATGGCTTTTGACTTGGAATGTGACAGTGACAAGCATTATCGCTCTTGTGGCAGGAATAAGTAAGGTGATGGTGCCATACTCGGGCGAGACGTCTCTATATTCTCTACCTACTACTACTACTCTACCTGATTACCTAGTAGTTATGATGATACAACCTGCTTGCGAGAATAGAAGATGGTCTATTCTTCAAAGGAGGCTCCGTCCACCATAGAAAATATGAATTTTTTGTCTGTACATTCAATTTTTTTTAATGTTATGATAAATATTCATTTACTTACTGACATTAATTTAACTATTTTGAAGATGTTTTTTGTCTGTTTGTCTGGTTATAACTCGAGAATATCTTGTCCGAGATTGATGACAAATCGGTATTCTGTAAAACGCGTCATTGCGCAAATGATTCGTAAGATTTATATTTTTGACGCCCAGCGACGCGGGTGGGTCATGGGTGTTAATGTAACAATAACACTAAGAAATTGTGAGTGTGCTACGGGCCTAAGTTTTCTAAAGAACAGTTTTATTGATTCGATCGGAGACATTGTTGCTAAAGTTAATAAGATACGCCCATGACCAAGATAAGAGCTAACGACGTTAATAAAAACCTCCAGCCTGTCACGCTGTCCGTGTGACGGATATCTTGTTTGTTTTGCTGTTTGTACTCGTTTATATTTATTTTCTTACGATTTATTTTATAATTTATTTTGTATCTAGTTGACCTGATAAAGTTTGTTCTGCCATACAAATTATTTGTAGTTAATATTTTGGTGTGTTGCCACCGAAGTAATGGGGATGGAAATAGACGATAATTTTGATCTATAGGTATTTTTTATGCTAAATAAAAAAAAATAAAAAAATTATATAATTTTTGACTTCCCACTACGTACGTAGATAAGGAAGTTACTGTTTTTGCCCTGATTTTCGAAAATCGAGTTTTCACCTAAGAACTTATTCCGACTATTTTCGCGATGACGTCAATATGTCTGTATGTGTGTGTGTATGTAAACATCGCATAACTTTTGAACGGCTTGAACGATTGAAATACGGTTGATGACATTCGATTGGAATCGGCTCAAGTTCTCAACTTAGACTTACTGAAAATTTGAACTAATTCCATCAAAAGGTTTTGAGAAATCTTGAAAAAACATCAAAAAATTTTTGGCGTAACAGCATTTTTTTTAAATAATTACCGATTGGGTTCAAAATCTAATCAGTTCTTTTCCTCTAAAACTGCGTTCGATGCATAAATTGCACCAAAATCTGTTTATCCGTGTAGGAGTTATCGTTAACGAAAAATTTTGAAAAAAATGTTTCTCGACATAACTTCGAAATTTATGAACTGAATAGATTTGAATGAATTTTGTTTTGAGCAATATTTACAGTAATTACATAAGCCATAACAGTTCCGCATATTCTACCCAATTGTTATGCATTTTTTTTTGTTTGACATAAAATAATATCAATTTAATATTATTTTGTTAACCACAATTAAGATAGTATGTAAGTTAGAACACATTAAGTAAGAAATAAGCATTCATCATGCGACTGTACTAATTAAGATATAATGATAATAAGAATAAAGTATCTTCACACCGGTATCTCCGATGAAGTAGGTAGAGTTTTCGGGAACAACGTTGCTCGGGAATTTTCCAATCCCGAGCAACGTTGTTTTAGAAGAAAAGTAACAAAGCACATTTTTATATTGCTCGACCAGGGAATCAAACTCGGCATCTCACGTGGTTAACACCGACACCGTTCTACTAGAGGCAATGTCGCATGCATAAGTCTACCGGCTACTCTACCCTTAAAACCGAAACACGACAATAACAAGCATTGACGCAATTGCGGCAGGAATCAGGTAAGGCGGTGGTACTGTAACAATGCGCCGATCGTTACGGGGGATTTATCAGCTTGGCTGCTGTTCTGGAATTTTCGAATTACACTCCAGGTACCGGTGCTCGAATTTACTTTTATATTATGTTAGAATAATTAAAACTGTTTATTCAGATACTTTCATTTATTGGGACTTCACGTCCAAGAGCACTTCGAGACTCAATATACATTCAATTATTTTATGACATTTCTAATAATACAATTCTATAATTTAAAAACTTTACTTATATTTAAAAACTGACAAGTGGTCAGCACATGCTGTGAATTGTGATACCATTAGTGTTATCAAATAAACTATTTTATGATAGCGCGTTATAGACTATAAACTATATTTTTCTAGCACGCTACGTTATAGACTATATTATAATATGTAACTGAACACTGATCGCGCTAACCCGCCAAGATAGCGCGTGACTCATCACGTCATACAGCGAGCGATGACTAAGCGCTATAACGCTATAAACTGTTATAACGTCTAGCGTCTACGATCTAGCACGTTACTCGTTAAAGCGAATAGTTCGTAACTTCGTAGGTTATAGTGTTATAACTACAGCCTACGCTAGCCGCTAGGTGTATAGCGTGGCGTTATGTTATAGCACCGAATGCGAATCTAAACAGCGTACGTTGAGAATACATAGCGCGCTATAATTTAACGCTATGCGTTATATTAACCACCATTAAATACCATAGAGGTATTACTGTACCATATACCTAATCAAAACGTTGCGGAACTCTACCACCTAGTAGACACGATGATAGTGACTCGTATAGCCAATCGTTTTTATATACTATGGTCTATTCTTCGAAGCGGGGACTGGACTAACAAGGAGATTTAATTTGATAAATTTAGTTGTACCTGCGACTTTGTTCGCGGGGACCAATTTCTAAAATAAAAGTCCTGGGGTTTTACACGTATAGTTCCCGTTTCCGTTCGGGATAAAAACTATCCTATGTCTTTTTTCGGGTCTCGAACTATCTTTGTACCAAATTTCATCTAAATCGGTTCAGTGGTTTAGGCGTGAAGAAGATACAGACAGACAGACAGAGTTACTTTCGAATTTATAATATTAGTATGGATGTAAAGATGAGTCAGTAGATAAATTCCACCATTTCAGTACAATTTCGAACAAACATCTCGTTAGTGCGTCAAAACCAGACACGTGCAGTTACTCCTTCAGTGTAAATAACGTTTGTCAGGCCCTTTGTGCGTTTTACCAGTGAATCAGGCAGTGATAATTTACTCACAAGATAAATCACAGTTAGAATTTTATATATCTATCGGTAAGTTTAGTGTATAGAATGATATCTACGAATACATGTATAAAAATGTAACGATAAATTTCTGTTAGTTTTATTAAATAACAAGATAGCAAACAAGCAGATGGGTCTCCTGATGGAAAGAGTCAACTATCGCCTGTAGTCACCAAAGGTGTTAATGGTGCGTTGCTATCTTGTAGCGAGGTCTATTGCCACATGTATAAGTTTACCGGCTACCTTACCCTCCAAACCGGAACACGACAGGGACCAGCACTGACGCTGTTGCGGCAGAAATAGGTAAGACAGTGGTGACCCGGGCGAGACAATGCAGAACTCTACTACCTAGTAGTCACGATGCTAGTGACTCGTATAGCCAATCGGTCGCCTCCTGGCAGAACGGCAGTTGGCCTATTTTTCAAAGGAGCCCGGGACCAACACGGGAAAAACACCAAAAAGATGTAAAATAGTTAAATATTATCGTAAGAAAAAAGATTTAATCTGTGGATTTAAGAAATAAATCTAATTACGACCAGTGTGTCAATGATTAATTGGAGATACTTAGTCCCAAAATGTGATAGGTGGCATGCCTATCACCAATAGCACTTCTAATCTTGGGCAAAGTTGTTTTTAACAGATAACTGAAAAAAACACGTTTTTTTAAATTATCCGACCTGGAATCGAACCTGAGTCGACCTGCCTCATGTGGTCAACACCGACACACCACATCAGACCACAAAGGCGATTAAATCTAATTAAAATTTGAAAATGCATTACTGTGAGTAATCTGTCAAATTTATCACTGAAATTCCGATCAAACATTTCGATTTTCGATTTCGGTAGTATGTCAAAACCAGTTAAAAGATTCAATGAAAATAATGTTTCTGAGATCCTTTGTGCGCTTTACTAGTATGTCAAGAAGTGATAAATTATTCTAGGGATAAATCACGGTTAGGTTTTTATATATTTATCGGAAGTTTATTGTCGACTACATATATAAAAGGTAGCGATAAATTTCTGGTAGTTTATAACAGTAACAAGATGTCAAGTATTTTCGTAAAGAAATAAGTAAATTTAATTAAATTTTTAAAATGCCATTACTATGAGTAAATCTGTCAAATATTTTATTGAAATTCTGGTCAAACATCTCATTAGTATGTCAAAATCAGAAAGTAATGTTTGTGAGGTCCTTTGCGCATTTTACTAGTAAGTCAAGAAGTAATAATTTATTCAAGAGAAAAAATACAGTTAGGCATTTATATATTTAGGCAGGCATATAATAGGAGTACTTAATTTAGGCTAATTTTATTTTAGAAGTTTTTCTACAAGGAGTCGCGGGCACAACTAGTATATCGGCCAAACTTTCGATTTCAGAAATCCGAAATCAGAAGTATTTTATTCAATAAAAATTTTTACAAGTTATTTTGACGCGTCAACATTACGACGGGATTTGAAACGCGGCCACACACAGAAGATCCTGTGAAAGAAACTTAGATAGTGGGTGTGGATTAACACGTAACATAATCCCCACGTTGATTCGGGCCCCTTGAAGAATAGATATACCTTACTGCTAGGCATCTCGTGAAATGCGAGAGAACATTTATACTTGTCACTAACATCGTGACCATCGTGACCGTGGTGATAGAAATTTTGCAACGCCACCACCACTTTACTTATTCCTGTCGTAATAGCGGCAGTGCTTATCGGTGTTAAGGTAGCCGGTAAACTGTAGCATTGGAATGCCCTCGTCACACGGATAGCAATGTACTATGTATTAATATCGTTCGTGTTAATAGGTGAAATGTTTCTCTTTCCATAAGGAGAACTTAAAAAACTTGAAGAAGAAGCAAATCTTCTTTTACTATCCTTTTCTTATGTCCATCGTAGACTTGAGTTATTTGCAATGAAAAATAGTATGAAAATATAGTGAATGAATGATAAAAAATAAAGTACTGTCAGTTTGATAATTAAAAAACATTCAAATACTTAAATGTTTTCATATGACAAAAGATTGAATACAAAATCGTAATTGTAAAAAGTTATAGTACTTATGGGATTAAATAAAGTAATTATAAAGCTATCTAACAGGTCACTGAAATTTAGTACAAACGTCTCAATACAAGAAACGTATATTTCTGATGAGGTTAATTTTCTAACAACTTGTTAGTAAAATTCCGCGGAGGGTAACGGTTAATCTATTACGAGTCTTATTATGCTGTTTGATCGTGGTTGTAAAATAGCGCTCATTACGTCTTTTTCATTCAAACGTAATATTAATTCAGAATGGTTGTGACAAAATGAGCGCTAATTTACAAGCTTGATCTAACAGATTTATTAATACAGACTGAAGCTTTAAGTATTTAATATTTCGTTTACTCAAAGGTTTTTTTATATCATAAGATAGCAAACAAGCAGATTGGTCTTATGATGGAAAGAATCAACCCAAAGACGTTAATGGTGCGTTGCTATCTTGTGGCGAGGTCTAATGCCACATGCATAAGTTAACCGGCTACCTTACCCTCCAAACCGGAACACGACAGCAACAAGAACTGACGCTATTGCAGCAGGAATAGGTAAGGTGGTGATACCAGACCTGGGCGAGACAATCCAGAACTCTACCACCTAGTAAGTAAAAAGGGTAAGGTGGAATAAAAAAACTTACTTTTGATTTATAAAAATATGTATTATGTTTTCCCCGTGTTGGTCTCGGGCTCCTTTGAAGAAAAAGGCCAGCTGCCGTTCTGTCAGGTAGGTCGTAAAAGGCGACCGAGTGGCTATTTGCGTCACTATCATCGTGACTACTTGGTGGTAGAGTTCTGCATCGGCTCGACCGGGTCTGGTACCAACGCCTTATCTATTTCTGCCGCAATAGCGTCAGTGCTAGTCACTGTCGTGTTCCGGTTTGGAGGGTAAGGTAGCCGGTAAACTTATGCACATGGCATTAGACCTCGCCACAAGAAAGCAACGCACCATTAACATCTTTGGTGTCTATAGGCGATGGTTGACTCTTTCCATCAGGAGACTGCTTGTTTGCTATCTTATGATATAAAAAAAAGTATAGACACTTGTAACAGAAAATATACCATTAATATTGATGTAATTCGATTTAGTATCTCGTTATCGAGTTAATAACAGTCAAGTGCCGTTGCTCCCTCTGATTAAATAATATTTGCGACTGGCCAGGACTTTATACGTTTAAGCAGTGGGCGAAGTGAAGTGTCTTTAACAGAGATAAGCCTGTCACAGTACACTCACGGGATAAATTGCGTCAGGCTTTTTAGATCTCTATCGATAACTCGAGCTATATGCAATAAGACTTGATAAAAATACTGTTGATAACTTCAATTGTTATAACTAATAGCCAAAATAGACACTTTTAGTTTCTTCGTTTACCACGGCGACTTTATTAAATTTTCCTTGCCTTAGATCCCTACTTAGACTATTACGAAAACACTTAAATGTAATAGACTGTGGTACTAGATTTATAGACATACGATATGGGTTTTTTTTATAAGAATTAAGAATAAGTTTAGCAAGCTAAGCTTAGTACGGCTGTCTGCCTGGCAGTTCGTGGAAGGCGAACGATTAGCCAAAAATGTCTCTACCATCATGATTAACGTAGAGTTTCGCAATGCTATTATTTATATATGCTATTATTTTAGACCACACCGTTGGTCGAGTGGTTAGCGACCCTGACTACGCAATCGACGGGGCTCAGGTTCGATCTTCGACGGGGACAAGCATTTGTGTGATGAACATAAATTTTGTATTTCCAGGTTTGGGTGTTTATTAAATATATTCCAGTATTTATATATGTATTTCTATGCATTACACAAGCAAATAATTTGCTCACATTGGGGTTAGATCAGTAAGTGTAATTTGTCCCGTGAATATTTATTTATTTTGTGGACATAGGATACTAAATTTTCACCAATCAAATCAAATAATCTTTTTTTTAATATATAATAAGATAGCAAACAAGCAGATAAGTCTCCTGATGGAAAGAGTCAACCATCGCCTATAGACACCAAAGATGTTAATGGTGCGTTGCTATCTTGTGGCGAGGTCTAATGCCACATGCATAAGTTTACTGGCTAACACGACAGTGACTAACACTGACGCTATTGCGGCAGGAATAGGTAAGGCGGTGGTACCAGACCCGGGCAAGACAATGCAGAACTCTACCACCTAGTAGCCACGATGGTAGTGACTCGATAGCCAATCGCTCGCCTTTTACGATCTGCCTGGCAGAACGGCAGTTGGCCTATTCTTCAAAGGAGGCCGGGACCAACACGGCGAAAAATCTATAATTATATTTTAAATACAACTATGGCAACACAAAATGCCGACGACAGACAGAGGCGACAGATAGAGGTTGCGCCCGCTTACTCGACAGAGTGTTGTACAGTTTGAAATATTCGCTAAAGCTTAGCGAAATGGAAGGCTAAATACGACGATTACAAACACAATAGAAGTGTGTAAAGTGGTGGTACCAGATCGGGCGAGACGTTGCAGACCAGTTCTGCAAAATAGTGACACATTTGGCGTATCATTCGCCATTTAGGAAATGTCTGGCAGAATGGCGGAAGGTACATTCTTCAAAGGGGCCCGGACGATCAAATGGTGAGAGATTTAATGCCTTTGTGGCATGTATTGTAGCGGCTCAAACAATCACAAACGCTACACCTTCTTATTACGACAGTAAAATCCTTTACAAATATCATATTATAAATAGCATTGAATCAGGTTAAATCCATCATTAAATTAATTTAAACAGTTATGCAAATAAAAACCGTTGTTCAACCAACAACGTTGTCGATCAGGTTCAAAGTGATTACTGTAACCTCGTCATGACCTACATCTTAAATTTAAAAAACATGTTTTACGGGCAATACGGATTACCGTCCAACCGTAGTTAGATATTTTTTTTAGCTTCATGTCTTTTTATACCATAAAGGAAACTGGCTGTTTTTGGCCTGAACTCCTACAAAAATAAAAGTTGTACGAAAAAAAGTATATATTTATTTATAACTAGTTTCATCAGTATTATTTCTATAGAACTTGTCTGAGTGGAGAAAAATAAATTGTAATATCGCACCTGATATGCACGGTCATAATATGACCGTTTAGTCACATATTTTGCAATTTCACAAAGGAATCAAAACATATCGGGTACTAAGGTCCCATTGACCTAGAGTCATCAAATTTATGTGTAGCTAAGGTCACCTACAAGTTTTTTTTATTATCGATAGGGAAGCGCTTGACCACGATCTCGCCTGATGCAGCCTAAGATGAAACGCGCTTTCCTAGAAGGTACTTGTTCACTCTTCTCTTGAAGATCCCCAGATTGTACTCATCGGAGAACACAGACTCAGGAAGCATGTTCCCAGTCCCTTGCGGTTCTAATGAAGAATGTTGAGTCGAACCGTTTTGTCCGGGTACGTGGAACGTCCACCATATGGCGATGCCTAGTATCTGTGCGCCTCGACGATCGATAGAAAAACGGGAATGGCGGAATTAAGTCGTGCAATTCCGAAAAATAAAAAAAGAGTTTAAAAACTGTTATACGGGACCCTCGGTATTGCGGTTTTTCTGATAGAGGTGTCTGCTGAAATAGCGTAGTGAAGATTAAGGTAGTTTCTTATATTCTTGCATTTATCATTCTTGATAAACGTTACCTTATATATATATATATATATATATATATATATATATATATATATATATATATATATATATATATATATATATATATATATATATATATATATATATATATGGATAATCACCGGATTTTATCCCTTCAAACCGGAATACGACAGTGATAAGCACTGACGCTATTGTGACAAGAATAGGTACGGCTGTAGTACTAAATACCCAAGCGAGTCGTTGCGGAAGTCTTCCATACCCGGGTATGGACCCGGGTAATACACAGCAAAATTCTACTATCTAGAAGTCCCAATTTTAGTGACATATTAAAAACAAATGTTCGCCTTTTAAAAATTGCCTGGCAAATGACAGATATTCTTCAAAAGGCGAGGGTAAATAAGCTGACGACGTCACGAGCGAGACCGTAAAGAATAATTATAAAAATCTCAAGATAATCTTTTTAACTGCACATAATAACTTACGTCAATTAGTAGGCAACTACGAGTAAACTTTAGCCTCCTGGAGTTTAAAAACAAGTTGTACCTTGTCTATTATTTCTAATAACAATAGACATACATTAGTGGGACCCGTATGGGAAATACTATAAGCGAGGTCAATGACATGTTCGCGTCATACGGATGCACTGTACATTGCACAATAATAGCTGCCTTAAGAAAAATGCGGAGAAAAAACGTCGGCGACAAAAGTGGAACATTCTCGTATATTATAACAGATGAGTAAACACAGTTTTACTTGTGTTTTGATATAGATTTATTTGAAAACGAGCTAAAATTCGTCTGCTTAGTGTAAATTCAGCGGTAATAAGTTGTGTCATGAACTAAAATTGGCGCAAGTACGTTATCAAAATTGTAAGGTCGGCTTGCATTATTTACTTTTTAAACGTATTTAACCATAGTACTTAAACGTCATTTTAAAAGCATTTAAACAGGTAGTTTGGTGCAAGCTGACCTACAATTATTGAAAGAGACAAAGAAATTATTTAATTGAAAGAATTTGGGAGTTACCAGTTATTAAAATTTGATTAAATTACCAACATATTCTACCATGATATGGTGTACAAATATTTTAAAATAATAATTTATTATTGAACTAAAAATGTTGTGAGTCGATTTTTTACAATTACTACCGGATCGGAACGAGGCCACACACTGAGAAGATCTGGCGGAAGAAACTCAGCGGGCTTGTGTTTTTTTTTCAAATATAGTTACATAATTCAAATTACAAACATTATTTCACATCACAACACTTATTTCTATAATTTCTTCATTTTTTGTTTAACTAAAATGTTGACATTTTACAAAGTTTAAAGACAGTAGAAAGATATAGATAATTTGTAACAATTTAGTTGGGTGTTACAAATTGCATTATATTTAGTGTATTACAGTTAGTGAATCATATAACTAATATTTATCACGTAATTTGACTAAAAATTTAATTTTAAACTTAAATGAGATGTTAAAAACGCTCTCCGTAATGATTCGTTTGGTATCTTCGACCAAAACAAACTTTGGTCCTACAACCTACCACCGCTTTACCAATTTCTGTCTCAATAGCCTCAGTGCGTGTCACTGTCGTGCTCGGTATGAAAGGATAAGGGTTGGAATACATTTATTTTATCAGCACACTATTGCCATTATCCATCACCCTATCCTTTTCTGTCGCTCAAAACTGTAATTTGTAAGAGCGCGAAATACCGCCGCATCGCTGCGACGCATGCTATCGCATTGTTGTTATCTCGGGCTCCTTTGAAGAATAGACCAACTGTCGTTCTGCCAGGCAGGTCGTAAAAGGCGGCCGATTGGCTATGCGTGTGTTGTGTATTGGGAGAGACAATGTAGAACTCTACTACCTAGTAGCCACGATGAAAATGTCTCACATAGCGAATCGTTTACCTCTCACAAATGGCCTGGCAGAACGGCAGACGTTTTATTCTTTAAAAGTGGCCCAGACCAACAGACCGAAAAATATTTTTTTTACATAAACACACTGCGCTTTTGACATCTCCTTTGTACAACACTCGATCAATTTGTTCATAACAGTCGTCATCTTCTAAAAGGCAGCTATAGATATTTAGATAGACTATCTATTAAGGTCCAGAGCCAAACTTAATATTTCGAAGCTTAGGTCCGTGACTTAACGGTAAACAGTTTTTTATATAGAAGTCGATCAAAATTTACTTCCCGCTTTAGCGGAAATAATAAAGATAGCAAACAAGGTCCAACAGACTTGTTCAGTGATGCATGGCAACTGTCGTTGCAGTCGTTTGTCGATTCACTAACCTGTGAATGTAGTGAATCGCACTAACCTGCCCTTAGCTAAAGGTTGCATTAGTTATGCTTCTAGCGTTTGGTTTAGTGACTTTTATAAATGTCAGCTCTGTTGGTGTAATATCTAGCAAGGTATTCATTTATTAAGGAAATACTGTCAAAAAGACATGCATGTCATTCATTCATTTATTAAAGGAATTACTGTCAAAAATATGCATGTCTTTCTTTCAATTATATCTATCTATACATATAATCTGCAATAGTCATTTCGAAAAAAAAAAAAAAAAAATAATAATAAAATCATAGGAAAGTCAAAACTGTACATTGAATATTTTTTTAAAAGAATACTTTGGGCGTGATCTACAATCGATATCGAAGCCAAAAATATAGTTTTTAGAATTTATATCTGTTTGTCTGTTTATCTGTTTATCTGTTTGTCTGTTTGTCTGTATGTATGTCCGGGGTAAACTCAAAAAGTACTGCATGGATTTACTTTAAATTTTGCATGAATATTACTAATAGGTCGGGTCAACATATAGGCTACATATTATCACGCTATCACCTACGGGGGAGGTGCTATTCGGAGTTAACTAAGTCGCGCGGACGCAGTCGTGGGCAACCGCTAGTATTAAATAAAGGACATGCTGTCAAAAACGACATGCATGTCAGACTTTGGTAACCGTTTGATGAGAGTCTTGAAATGTCTAGCTTGGAAAATGGGTTTGGCTTTCATTGTTCTGTAATAACTTAAACAATTTCAATATAATTTAGTTTGAAACATTGAAAACCTCTACCATACGGTGTTTTAAAAGTAATATAACTCATTCTTAGCCATGTTATAAAAAAGTACCTACTTTTCCTTTTTCGCCATATTATTTAAAAGTGTGCTGTCATTTTTAAAACCTCTTGTATTTTGTTTACAGAGCAATGTCTCGGTGGAAGGGGAAAGTGAGGTAGCCGGCAGATGGCAGCAGTTAGCGCGGCGATGTTTCGGCCTGGGGGCGCGCTCGACCCTCCGTGTTTTGCTTCCCAACGAGTAAGTTCAAAGACTTCACATTAGATGGCGCTAATAATAATGTATTATGTAAATGTATTTTTCTTTATAAAACAATATTTAAAATGACCGAGATATTCAGATTTAATAATTAATTAATTATAAATAAATGTAGGTACTTCAGAACAGTCTATAAAACTCAGCTTAGACTTCTTAAAAAAGTTAACGGTTAACTTGGTGTATTTTAGAAGGTACTAACATCTTTGATGTACATGCGCGATACCTAATTCTTTAAGCATGCGTGATACTTAATTCTTTAAGTATGTATGTATGTATTTAAAGGTTGTACATATACTTAATTCTATCGGGAGAGTCATTTTGCTTGTTGCATTAGGTAGGTAAATGCTAATGTCTGTAACAGAACTTATCTGTCATCAGTCAGTTTTCATTGTACAAAATCGTGTAATTTTTTAAATTTATTTTTTTTCGTTTGTATACCTACTAATTTAATTTAGACTATAATATAACAAAGGGGATTTATAATCTATACATATCTCTATACATATAATAAAATCGTAGGAAAGTCAAAACTGTACATTGAATATTTTTTAAAAAGAATACTTGGGGCGTGATCTACAATCGATATCAAAGCCAAAAATATAGTTTTTAGAATGTTTGTCTGTTTGTCTGTAGGTATGTATGTCCGGGGTAAACTCGAAAAGTACTGCATGGATTTACTTCAAATTTTGCATGAATATTACTAACAGGTCCGGTCAACATATAGGCTACATATTATCACGCTATCATCTACGGGGGAGGAGCTGTGCGGAGTAAACGTAGTCCGCGCGGACGAAGTCTCTCGCAACAGCTATTATTATATACGAATTTCATGATTACAGATTGACTAACTATAAATACTAAAAAAAAAGTATCTTCACGCCCATATCCCCGAAGGGGTAGACAGAGGTACAACAAGTGCACCCACGATTAGCCGAAGATACTTGGCCCCACAAATGTGATAGCATTATCTCTGGCAGAACAATCAAATTAAATTTGAGAAACACATTAAACTTGCCGATTTTTAAATTTTAGTATAAAGCTATTATTATTAATGCATTTTAATTAGAAATCTTGAATTAAAGAATACAAATTGGCAAAAGAGATCGAGTTTTAAGTTATTTAAAGTCTACGTAAAATATATGGAACATAAAGAAAACCACGTAATATTTGTTAAGCGGCATCCATTAAAGAACGCAACTCTGAGAATTACACATGACCTTGAATTGTTTAATAATAATAAAGGCATATAAGTTATGAGCGCGGTTTTTAAATTTCTTGAGTACGTTTTGATTTTTTGAGATTAGAGTTTTGGAATAGTTTTATGACTATTTTAAAGCTTAAGATTACACATTGATTTAATGAACGTGATTGATGTCGGAAGCAAAACGATCGTATGATATCAATATATTCAATGAACAATTGGAAGTTTTATGAGATTTTTTAAATACTCATAAAGATATTGCAACGGGATTCAATAAAGTGCACACTCAAAACGTTAATTTTCATCACATATCTAAATTTATGTGTATCTTCTCTGTGGTCTAGTGGTCCGGTGTCGGAGCTGATCACATGAGGTCCCAGGTCGGACAATTCAACAAAATGTGTTTTTCAGTTTTCTGGCAAAAGCAATGTTGCCCGGAATTGGAAAAAGTGCCCGGGTGACGATAGGCTTTGGCTAATCGTGGGTGCACTTGTTGTACCTCTACTTACCTCTTTGGGGATACGGGCGTGAAGATACTTTTTTTCATCTAAAATTAACAATAAATAAAAAATGCTTTAAAAGTAAGTAAATATTAAATAAATAACTTTAAATAGAAGTAATGAATTAGGTACTATATTTTATACCAATATGAATATTTTTCTAAAACAGTTAATGTCAAAAAATATACAATATATAAATTCCAAATAGGACTAGGGCTAGGAATACCAGTAATAATAAAAAATACTTACCTACGTTTACAGTATATTTAAAACAAAGCAATCCAATAAAAGTTACTTTTTTCCACCTGCAAATGACCGGCAATATTATTTAATGACACTTTAGCAGTTCAAATATCGATTTCGGTTTGTCAAAAACACTTCATGGTACGCTAATGCAGGGCAGAAGTTGGTTTGAATAGTAAAACGATCGCTCGCCGGCATAGGTCACGTGGTCACTGACTGGCCTGTTAGATAACGCTTTCATGGTACGAAATAACAGAACAGTTTAATTATCGGCTAAAATTGACCTGCTATAAGAGTTCATGGTAGGGCCGCAGTATCCTTCAAATTTAACAACAAGATACAATATAATAACGGTATTAAAATATTAATATTAATGCATTGATCGATATCAATAATTCTGACAGCAAAAGCACCCAAACATGTAATTACATGTGAAGGAAAGCGACCTAAATTATACTCCGTTATTATTTAAGCTGCTTCGATTAATTAAACGTTTCAATAATGAGTTGGGCCCTTTTCTCCTCACATAATTCGTTGAAACAAATCTTAATCCAGACTTAATCTTCTACAAATTCTTCTAATATTATCTACAAAAATGCATCTTTTCAGGAGAAGTAAAGAGAGGTTTATTTCATCTTTATTCGGTTCCGTCCGTCCGCCCATCCGCACGATAGCTCAGAGATCCTTATTACTAGAAAGCTGTAATTTAGTACGAATATTCATATTAGTCACGTCAACAAATTGGTAACATATAATCTTGAAAAATATTTTTTTAGGATAGTTCCTCTAAATGTAAAACGGGCATGTTAACTTTTTTTCTCACATACCCCGCTGTGTGGAGTATAGTTGGATAGGTTTTAAAAAATATTGTAGGTTTGTGAAAACAAGTTTTCGATTAAGGAACTCGTTTGTAAAATATTAAGCTTTTAAGTGCTAATTTTGGCCCGCAATGTAGGTTAAAAGCTTGGTTTTGGGGATGGGAAAAAATCATGGTAGTAGTAAATATATTGAAACTAAAAGGAAAACTGTCACGGCTTAGAAGGCTTTGCAATTTTTTGAGTAATAGTCGATCAACTTATAAATTGTACTTAGAGAAATTTTTATAGGCGTTGAACCTATTACGACGTTGAAACTTGAATAGCTTAAATATTCATAGTATGAAACTATAAAATCCGTCTTCTTAGTCCGCATTATTGTGAAGAGCGACTTCAGAACCCTACATTGCACGTGACCCGACACGGCAATGTAATGTAATGTAACGGCGGCTAAAACTCGAAAACGGCTGAACCGATTTGGCTAATTTTGGTTTTGAATTAATTGTTGAATTCCAGGGAAGGTTTAAAGGTGAGAAAATATAAAAAAAAATAAGAGTAGTTAAAAAGGCAGAACAATGTTTGCCGGGTCAGCTAGTTAAATATATATAGAATATCAAATAGGAATAGACGTCTAGACGTAAACACACACACACAACCACACACATACATCTAATGTTTCAGGAAACAGTTGATCATCATAAATTGGTAATAATACAAGTAGCACAATAAAAGTATAGTAAGCAACAGCTTTGCATTTTTTTATGTAAATAACAAATATAACAGACCTGCCTTATCCAAAAAAGCCATTACGTAATTTTTCTTTAGGTGTGGCAGAAATTAATTCAATTTGACAATTAATGCCACTGGCATTTGAAACTGTATTTTAAATATCAAGAGTTGGTTTGAATGTTGCGTTAAGAAATAAAAAACAATCTTAATATAGATTTTATCTCAGCAAAAACCTTAAATACAATAATAGGTGTAGTAACAATTAATATGACCTCCCTTTCAACAAAACGATAGAACGTTTTATGGTCTGGTATGCGCGGAAAAGTCAATCTGTACATCACGACCTAATACACATAGGAGTTCAATAAGGACGATTGGTTCACGAATGACTCGTCCACCATACCTATACCTCATACCTTACAATAAGGTAGTCGTTGGAACAATATTGTTTAGAATTTGATATATTTAAAATTCTATTCCAATGCCTATTATTTATTTAAATTTATACACAACAAAGGTGCCACTAAGGTCACATTCTCTACAAGTTTCCATGTTGCTTCGGGTCTTTTTTAAGAATTGGTCAATTGTTTTACTGCAAAGCATCTTATAAAAGACAAGAGAAAGATAATATGTATTTTTTTAAGTAAACAAGCAGATAGGTCTCCTAATGACATCAACGATGTTAATGGTACGATGCTATCCGTATGGGGGCATGGTAATTCTACATGCATAAATTGGATACTTTCCATCGTCGGCACTTGGTGAAACTACATATTGAAATAGATATTACAAATAAACTCACTTGTACTTCCAGTTAACATGTATTTCATATAATTTTATACACCCAACCGGTTTCGCTTATTATAGCATATAGTTACTAGATAATTACAAATATGATTTACGTACTAATCTTAGGTGGGTAGTTACCACCCACCTAAGATTAGTACTTAAATCAAAAAATTTGGAATTAACTAACTGTGTATATATATATATACTTTTATATATAACTGTATATATATATATATATATATATATGTATATATATATACTTTTTTAATTAAATCGCCAACCGGTTTCGCATTTTACTGTTGGGTGTATAAAATTATCTTCTATACTGTACATTGAATATTTTTAAAAGAATACTTGGGGCGTGATCTATAATCGATATCGAAGCCAAAAATATAGTTTTTAGAATTTTTGTCTGTTTGTCAAATTTTGTATTAATATTACTAATAGGTCGGGTCAAAATATAGGCTACATATTATCACGCTATCACCTACAGGGGAGGGGAAGTGCGGAGTAAACGAACTTCGCGCGGACGAAGTCGCTGGCAACAGCTAGTGTGAAATACATGTGAACTGGAAGTACAAGTGAGTTTATTTGTAATAGCTACATGCATAAGCCAATCGGTTACCTTACCCTTAGAACCAGAATATGAAAATGACAAGCATTGACTACCGCTTTACTTGTTGCTGCGTACGAGTTAAAGTTAGTAGGTAAGTGGTATCAAATATCTGGGCGGGACGTTGCGGAACTTTATTCTACCAACTTACTAGGTGGTAGAGTTCTGCATTGTCTCGCCCGGGTCTGGCACGGTTGCGGGTAGACTTATGCATGTGGAATTGCTATCCCGCCACACGGATAGCAACGCACCATTACGTCTATGGTGTCTATAATAACTAATAAGCGATGGTTTCTCTTGCCATCGGAAGAGCCATTTGCTTGTTTGCTATCTTATAATATTAAAACACCTTACCCTCCAAACCGGATCAAGGCAGTTAAGTGACAATCAGTAGCGTTAATGCGACAGAAATATGTAAAGCTCCGTTTTCACTTTGATTAGTGCTAGTACGAGTGTTTAATGCAGGTGCTTAGTTTTAAGCAAAAAATACGTGAAACCAGCCGTTGACCAGTGCGAGTGATTGGTATTCAGCGTAGTAAAAGTGAATAGACGCAAATTACTAATCACTTGCACTGATCAACGGCTGTCTTCACGTATTTTTTTGCTTAATACTAAGCACCTGCATTAAACACTCACACTCGCACTAATCAAAGTGTAACCGGGGCCTATGGCAGTGTGTAAGCGCCAGGTGTGTTGTTGCAGAACTCTACAACCTAGTAAATTTTACCATCTATGTTAAACAAGGTTAACTGCATTCCCATTTAAGACGAAATGTCCTAAAATTAACTATCACGCTTAACGGTATAAGGCTGCCCTCTTTCCCATACACGAGATTACGTCATATATCTCGTAAGCAACGTTTACTAGACTAAGGTCATCGCAAATTCACTGAATATTTGTCTTAACTGGCTCGCAAGATATTCACTTTCCACGAGGAATGTTGTTATGCCATACATGCTCAGTAATTATATCCTTGATTTACATCAACGTTAATTATTAGTAACTACGTGAATTTACACGTTGTACTCAAATTACGTGTCAAGTTTTTTTCTACTCTTCTATACTGGTATATCTTTATCCTTTATTAGCTGTGCCCGCGACTTCGTCCATGTGGAAAAATATCTAAGATAAAAGTAGCCTAAGTTTCTCCTTATTATCGTGGTTTAAAAGAGAGAGAGTCCCGAGATTTTACCTGCATAGTTTCGGGTTCCGGTTAGATTTCTGAAATAAAAACTATCCTAAGTACTTTCTCGGGTCTCAAACTATCTGTGTATCAAATTTTATTTAAATCGGTTCAGTGGCTTAGGCGTGAAGAAGAGACAGACAAACAGAGCTATTTTCTCATTTATATATTAGTATGTAACTAATATGGATTATTTTTCTAAACTAATATTATAAAGACGAAAGATTTGATTTTTTTGTTTGTTTGTTACGATTTAACTCAAAAAACTCGACCAATTTAAAAAAAAATCTTTCACCTTTGAAAGGCTACGTCGACGCCCCCCGCAAATATTCCAGTAATTGAAAAATAAGTTGTCAAGGACAAATAAAATAGTATTTTTTTTAATGTTTATTTTTCAAATAGTTTTATATCTCAAAAGAAAACATTTTTTTTAAGGCTGTCTTCATATTGAGGCAAAATACACTTGCTTTAAAAAGTTTGATATGTTTTTCGTCGATGGAGAGTATAAATCAGATTAAAACCGTATTATTTGTTTGCATAAAGTTAAATGGTATTTTCATATCTTTGTTAATATCAATAGAAAAAATTGTGGAAATAATTTACAAGGTGAATGCTGCAAACCTCTTAATGCTGAAAAACACATGACATGAAAAACTCAGTAACAAATTATTACCGGAATATTCGCGGGGGGCGTTGAAACTACCTAGGAGTGACAAGCTTTTTTTAACCCACTTAATAAAGGGAAGTAATGAATTTTGATCACGCGAACGAAGTCGCGAGTAACTGCTACTCGAAACTAATATTAAAAAGAGGGAAGGTTTGATTTTTGTTTGTTTTTTACGATTTTTAGTTACGATTTAACTTAAAAACTACTCAATTGATTCAAAAAAATCTTTCACTTCTAGAAATCTATATTATCTAGGAGTGACATAGGTTACTTCTTACCTGACTACGCAAAGAGATAAGTAACGATGTCACGCGAACGAACATGCGAGTATTCGTTCGCTGTACTAATATTATATATAATAATATATAATATACATACTAATATTATAAATGGGAAAGTGTATGTGCGTATTTGTTTGTTTTTTGCGCAAAACGGAGCGACGAATTGACGTTATTGAAGTGAAAACTTCTTTAGGCGCGTTGAGCGTTTTGGTAGAGGGTAAAATCCTCGGTTCGCGTCACCGACATGCTAATGATAATAGTATATCTATAGCTATGTTTTGCATATAGTTTTAATTACTCTCAACTTAATAGTTCCGTTTTCACTTCTATCGGCAGTCCCACGACTGCTACTGTTTTTTTTTTAATTGGTGATAGTTGAAGTGATGGAGAGTGACATAGGCCACGTTTTGTTTCTTACTTTATGCGAGCGAAGCCGCGGGCAAAAGCTAGTACATAATATAAGTCCAAGTTTTTGTTTATTCCGATATCACGGCTAAACTGCTCAACTGATTTTCATAAAATTTGTCACGGATATAGTAAAACCCGAAGTGAAACATAGGTATGTAATTTTTTAATAATAAACCAATGAGGGGCTGAAATTTTGTCTGTGAACTATGTCCACGACATGTAAATCTAATCGCGAGAGAAGCTGTGAGTAGTCTCACATGACATTAGACATGTTAGAGTGATGGCAGGAATAGAAAAACGGTGGTACTAACCAAGGCGAGACTTATCTAATAGTTTGTTTTCTTATGATATAAAAAAGGATAGAAAACTAAGTTTTATCGAGTGAAACATCGAGCAATTGCCAGTGTTTTGACACATTAAATTAAAACAACGCTTTTTAACGCATTAAGTTTCATTAAACGTCTTTTCGAACTAGCAATGCTCTACTCGCTTTTAAAAGTAAGTACGTTTGGCAATCTCATCCAGAGCAAATCCACTTTAAACAGTTATCGCTTACAAGCAGGAGTTGAAAAACCTGAGTGCAACCGTTAGCCCATTCAATTTGCAACAATGACTACGCTTAGGTGCAAACGGACAAAGAAAACATTGGGGTTATGTAAGAAGTTCTAAGCAGGCTACAACCACATGAGCGTTTTGAATGAGAAAAAAATCAGGGGTGACTTCTATAACATCGGGCGGGCAAATCGGACGAAACTTTGTACTCTGGTTAATTTTTAGGAGAATGAGATGACTCACTATGGAGTTGGCTAATAGAGAGAGAGGGAGATAGATATGGCGACAGATCGTTAACTTTTTTATTGATTGAAGAGTTAAATTGAAATACTTAAGGTAACATTTTACTAAAGTATCTTAATGCCCATATCCCTGAAGAGGTAGGCAGAGACAAAATCTTTGCACCCACAATTAGCTGAAGATTCTTAGCCCCACAATGTGATAAGTGGTAAACCAATCGCCAACCGGGCAACGTCGCTTTTTTCAAAAAACTAAAAAAACACAATTTTTTCAATTGCTTGACTTGCAAATTGAACCCAGGACCTCATGTATTCAACACCGAAACCGGACCACTAGACCACATAAGCGACTAATTTTCGACTAACATTTTACTAAACATAGGAAAACCCTATAAATACATCTAGAGTTGCCTCATTCACACCGTCCCCAAAGAAGTTTTTACTTTAAAAATACAATGCAAATAAAATTTACTTACGTTATTTTATTCTACTATTTACGTAATGTTTAGTCGTTGTCGAAATGCGCTAGTAAGTAAATGCCTTATTTGGATTCCATTTTTTTACAATATATGTCCCTTGTTAGTCTGTTGTAGTGTATTTTTGTAAAATTCAAATCTGTTTTAAATTAAATTTTACGCATTTTTATTAATATTTCAAATAAGATTAACATAATCAGCTGTTCGGAATTTTCATATATTTTTAGAATTTTTCCTCTTGTTTTTGAAATGTTTCGAAAAAATATAGCTAGAGTATATTTTTATTTCAGCGATATTCTGCTTTAAATTATTTTCATACTAGCTTTTGCCCACGGCTTGACTCGCGTAAAGTAAGAGACAAAAAGTAGCCTATGCCGCTCTCCATCTCTTCAATTATATATCCACTTGAAAAATTACGTTAATTCGTCGCTCCGTTTTGCCATGAAAGATGGACAAACAAACACACACACTTTCCCATTTATAATATTAATATGGATATAGATTGGAATCGTTCGCGTGTTAAAAGCCTTATGTTTAGACAGAAAGGCAACGGTGCGACAGGTGCCTACGCCCACCAATGTTCTCCATATTTAATAGATGTATTGTTCTTCCGATTGCTTCTAAATAATAAATATTGTTTCTTGTTCACGTATGGGCAATCTTGTAGTTTTGTGATTGCTTTGTGAATTGTCGACGTAGTGGTAACTTCACTATTTAAACGATCTATAAAAGCTATTTCGGATTTCATATGGATGAACAAACTTTTGAGTTTGTTTTTTGTATATGAATCTGGATTAAACTATTTAATTCTTATGGATTTAGACAGTTATTTTCATCATTAATTGCTTCTAAAGAATTATTTGTGTTTTTTGTTTATGTAAGGGTAATTTTGTAGTTTTGAGATTACTGTGTGAATTGTCAGAACGGTGGTAATTTTAGTATTCTATCGATCTATTAAAGCTTTTTCTAATTACACAACTTTTTTGAATTTGAAAAGGGTAATTAATCCCTAGGGATAGGGATTAAACTAAAAACTACACTTTAAAATCTGTATAGATTTAATTATTCATTTTCATCATCAATGTTTTTCATATTTAATATATCCATAGTTTTATCGATTGCTTCTAAATAATAATAATAACGGGCAATTTTGTAGTTTTGTGATTGCTTTGTGAATTATCGAACTTCCACTGTTTCGATCATCTATAAACGCTTTTTAGAATTTCACATGAATGAATAAACGTTTTTAAATGTGGTATTTGAATCTGAATCTTTTTTGATTTTATGGATTGTAATTATTAATTAAACATTTAAACGTAAGGGTCATAATACGTTTATATACATGTATAATACGTTACGTTGTACTTTAATTATATATTTCTTTATAATTTTAATACATCAATTATTTAACGATTGTTTGTTAATATTAAGTATTGTTTTTTTCGTGCATGCAGATCCATAGTATAGACATTGCTTTGTAAATTGTCAATCGAAATCTCCACTATACTCCACTATGTCGACAAGCTATAAACAGTTTTTAGAAATTCACGTTTTAAACGTTTTTGAATTTGAATCTTAAATTTGAATTTGGATTAAACTAAGTTATCAAATCTTTGAACGTTTTGTTCATTTATAGTAGGGGAGCCCAAGATGCTAAATGGGTAGTTGCTCGAGCGTCGTAGGGACCTATTGGATTTTGTAGATTAAATTATAGGAAAAATAAAAGGTTATATAAAGTTTTCTTTATTTCAATGACGGGGAAAAAACTACAGATAAAAAAATGTTTTAAATTAATCTGTGCCACGGTAACACTAAATCGCATCAGATTAAGGTATAGCGGGTTAATTTTCACCTAAAATTTAGAAAATCTGCCGATTCGAGTGTAGCGTAAGGAAATGGGGGGTCACATAGTTGCAGAGAAAACGTTTTGACATTCTCGAGCGCGTCTCTTTTATTATATAGGAAATGATGTAATAATAACGAAAAAAATGTAATCTGACAATTTTCAATAAGCCGAAGTTATCTTAATTTTGTTTTATTTCTACTCTAGTTACCCCCCTCTATAGAAATAGTTTATATTTTGTGGACAGTATGATAGGTTCTTCCCCTATGTTAATCTGACGTGCTCCAGTAAATACTAAAATCCCCTCTTGGGCTACCCTACCATTAGTTTAATAAAGAAAATGGTAAAACACGATTATCACGGTACACTTTATGTACTTTTGTAACCGTTATTAATTTTTAATAAATCTACTATTCTTCGGTTGTTATTAAATAATAAATATTGTTTCTTTTTCCTGTTGAGCAAACGAAAGTAGTCTTGAGATTGCTTCTTTAATTATCTAGATTAAATAAAGCTATCAAATCTTTTTATACTTATTGAATTGTTATTTTTCTTTAGCAATATACAGTGTTGCCACGTTCCGTTGCCACGTTTCGTAGTAATTATAAACAGTGTCCACTTGCCAAAAGTTCCTGTAAAGATTTATTCGAAAAAATATTTTTGAATTTGACTTTGATTTTGAATGTTGATAAACTCAATTTTTTATTGAATGGTAGATTCCTTTTTCGTCTAGCCTGGGCTAGAATTTTAATACTAAGATTATATGCGTGTCTTTACATCGGGGGGTAACACAGACGGCATAGCACTATAAACATATTTGATGATTATAAGCAATGGTTATGTATTTCAATTAGAAGAACGTTTCTTGTTTCACTTGATTGCTACCGGATAGTAAAAAATATTACTAGTTCAAATACGTTGTGCGACCCTTAGCGTTATTAAAATTTTGTTTTTTTATTTTTCGGAAACAATTATTAAATTACTTTATTATTAAATCGAGTCGTTATCATTCTAGCCATTGAGATAAAATGGTGGAACAAATATACACTTATACAAACGTTCGCAATTACAATATGAATGGATTTACTCCATGTAACTTAATAAGAGGCAATTATAATACAATTTTTCTATGGTTATAATTTTTGTCATTTAAAAGTTATCACTGTTGGTCCGCCTCCCCAAAGAATACCATTTGACGTTCTGCCTTATGCTTTTAAATTATTTATTTTTTAAAGTTTTTTTGGCCCGCACAGAAATAAATATATACATTCTCATCTATCCGTCCATATATCTATATATATATAAAAATCAATTGCTATTCGTTAGTCTCGCTAAAACTCGAAAACGGCTGAACCGATTTGGCTAATTCTGATTTTGAATTAATTGTTGAAGTCCAGAGAAGGTTTAAAAGGTGAGAAAATGTAGGAAAAATAAGAGTAGTTAAAAAGGCAGAACAACGTTTTCCGGGTCAGCTAGTATCTATATATATAAAAATCATAATTGCTGTTCGTTACTCTCGCTAAAACCCGAGAACGGCTGAACCGATTTGGCTAATTTTAGTTTTGAATTAATTGCTGAAGTCCAGGGAAGGTTTAAAAGCTGAGAAAATATAGAAAAAAAATTTGAGTAGTTAAAAAGGCAGAACAACGTTTGCCGGGTCAGCTAGTTTTAAATAAAACACATATACAAAGAGTGCTTAAGTCTTGAAGAGATTTGTTCTGGCAGAACTAGCAATACAGCATATTAACATAGAGTATGGAATACATCTAAGATGTTGACCTTCCTTTTAAAACACCTATATCAAACCTATTCAGAAAAACTGTGTGAGGTAAGCTGTTCACCACAGATTCTAATACGAATTTGATGAGCGCTTCATTACAAGTGTTACTATTCAAAGGCGAAAGTCAAATGACTTCCGCAAAATTATTGCCAGGAAGTCATGTTCATTACTCGAAAATGAAAGTTACTTGAGAGAATTTTGTGACAATTATGTTTAGGACCCTTTGTCTTGGTTGACACGAAATTCGGTTCTTAAGATTAGTTTTGCGGATGACGGCCTAAATAGATGAGATATTTTCCACAAACAAGATATGGAAGTTACGCAATTATATCTGGGTTGGAGCTCTTTCCTGTTAGCTATGTTATTTAATTATTTATGTTTAACATTATTTCTCAGACACAAAAAACTCATAATTAGGTAACTGGTAACATCACGCCTGTACCACCGAAGAAGTAGGCAGAGGTACTACCAATCTCGAGCAAGAGGTAAATCCCGAGCAACGTTCTTTTTATCAGGAATCTGAAAAAACCGAATCGAACCCACGACCTCATGTGGCTAACACCGACAGCGGGCCATTAGACCACAAAGACGATTATGGAATTGGCAAACAAAATACATTTTAACCTATATAATTTACACCCAATTCTGCAACAGATCTTATAGGACCTTTGTAACAAAAAAAAAGAATTTTCCCAATCGGTCATCACATCAGGTGAACAAAATAAGTGATTACCCGTCGTAATTACCACTACTACTTGTGACTTGTAGACAACCTGAACTAACAGATTTAAGCGCTCATTTAAGGCATGGGGATATTAATACCTACGTGATTCATATGGGAACTCGAAAAAACTCAAAAACACTTGCTAGAACCAAGGGATCAAGTTCGGAGCCTCTTTTGCCGGGTTCCTATATTAAGCGACATATATATATATATATATATATATATATATATATATATATATATATATATATATATATATATATATATATATATATATATATATATATATATATATATATATATATATATATATATATATAATATACAACTATTATAGGAACAACGATTCGTTTTACTGATATAGGAACCGGGCATCAGTGTTGAATACATTAATCACGACCACGAAGCAGACATTACAACCTTGACTAGTAAGCCAACCTTACAACAATGCGGATTAAGAAGAGGGCTTTTATTGTTTCATACTACGAATATTTAACCTACCTACTCAGAAACTTAAAAAGCCTTCTAAACCGTAATAACTTTTCTTTTAATTTTATTATATTTATTCCTATCGTGAGCTTTTTCTTAGCCCCAAAACCAACCATTAACCAACCAACTGGCAGAGAAGGGGGGGGGATGACACTTGACTCTAATAGAAATTACCACTTATATAAAAAATTGGAGTGTCTGTAATATTAAAATAACCAGTTTTAACTAAATGCATGTGGATGTATATACCGTACACATATCAAAATAACACTTTTACGATTTTTGTCTGTCTGTCTGTCTGTTTGTTCCGGCTAATCTCTGGAATGGCTGGACCGATTTTGACGGCATTTTCACTGGTAGATAGCTGATGTAATAAGGTGTAACTTAGGCTACTTTATTCAAAAAACACGCGGACGAAGTGGCGGGCACAGTTAGTAGGTATATATAATTAACATCGTCATTTTACAAGTTATAGAAGAGCTACCCTAAAAAAATTTTTCAACATTTTATGTTATCACTTTGCTGCGGTGAGTAATATGTTTCTAAAATACTAAAACTTAAATGCCGGGACAGAAAAATGTAATACATATTTTTTTCACTTAATAGAAATCAAATCATAAACTACAGCATTTCATCCGATCAACATTCAAGGAGGGAAAATAAATTGAAGGAATATAACATCTTATTTTCTATTCATAGGGCGCACCACACTTCCTTCCCTAGATTAAAAACGGTCGGTTCAATTTTAGATTGTGCTTCAATCAGAAAGTCTTCAGGTTTCGTATTAAAAACGTTCACTGAATATTTTAAAATGCAAAACTTATTTCTCGGTAACAATAAAATTTTAAGCTTTGGTCACAACAAACTGTATTTTTTAAATGTTTCAACGTTCATTTCGTTCTATTTCAACTCCAAGAGCTCATGCCAATTTTCTTTTTTTAACAGGTTTCAGGTTTGATTTTAACTTTAGAATTGTAACAGCGTTACTTTTGATTGAAAGTAATATCATCACGCCGACTCCATTAAGAATTCAAAGTGATTTAAAGATTATTAGAAACTTATCGTCTAAGCGAAATATAGACTATCCACTAAACAACGATGCATTCATTTCGATTAATTAAGATAATTTCATTATAATACGACACAAATTTTACTTGAATAAAATATATCTATCGATTCAAGCACACTATATGAATTTTTCTGGTTTTTAACACATTTAACTAACTCCGTGAAGTATTTTTTTCAAACAAAATTTGATTCATACTGAAATTTCCTAAGTTTCGATTTATTGACTCAATAGGAATGTCATGTAAATTTAATTTAAAAAATTGATTTTCCTCTATTTATTAAATTTATTATTTAGTATTATTATATTATTATTTAGTAATTCCCCCGTGTTAGTCCAGGCTCCTTTGAAGAATAGATTAACCGTTCTGACAGGCAAGACGTAGAAGGCGAAAGATTGGCTGTACGTATCACTACCATCGTGACTACTGGGTGGTAGAATTCCACAACGTCTCGCCCGGGTATTGGTACTATCGCCTTACCTATTCCTGCCGCAATAGCGTCAATGCTTGTCATTGTTGGATTACGGTTGGTATACTTATACATGTGGTATTGCCATCCCACCACACGTATAGCAACGCACTATTGACATCTTTATTGTCTATAGGCGATGCTCTATCCATCAGGAGAACTATCGGCTTGTTTTCTATGTAATGACATAAAAAAATCACTAGTCCTAATTTAGTATGAAAATAATAGAACTAACGATATTAGAAAAATGATTAACATTATAAAAAAAATCTAATCACAATTTTACCTAAAAATATCGAATCAACTTCTTCAAATTAGCCGCTTTTATTTTTCCGTAACCCGGTCCTTATTAAATATTTAAATAATAGACCTCAAAATAGTCAGCAATATCAATCAATTCTAAACTAAATGAACATTTTAATAAGTCGCTCTTATTATACCAATCTTAATTGTACATGAAAATAATAAAACCTCAAGTCATTTATCTATACTAATGATATAAAGAGAAAATATTTGTATTTTTGTGACGAATCGAAACGCAAAATCTACTGAATAGATTCTGAAAATTATTTTACTATTAAAAAAATACGCTATCCAATAGTAGTATAGGCTACTTTTTTATTCAACTGAGCAATTAGAAGTAAATTTTGCGTGACGCGAAATAAATTGTGTGTAACATAGTTGATTATATAATAATGGAATATTTACTAATTTGCAAAATGCAAGCTATGTATATGGTTACCAAATACATACAGACAACATGTTGTAAGCTCTCGGGCTAATCCATGAATAAAGCGAACTTTACAATTGCTCCGTAGCCTGGGGAGAAAAAATAAATGGTAAGATCAGGACGACTTGCTATTTGTTGGGACAATTGTTCAGATTTATCGTTTACATGGCCGGGTTTTGTTTGAACCGCTTCTAATGTACGACGCTGTAATTTTTAAAACCAACAAAGAACTTCTTTATTCGGTATATAAAGTTTTTGGCACTTTTTTAAATACTCATGTTAAACAAAAAGTTATACTAAACACTTTATTTGAATGTTTTTCAATGTTTTTAATGTTCAGTAGTTTTTTATTTATGAATTTTTAATTTGATTTATATCTGCCCGCTGTTTTACCCGCATAGCTTTTGTTCCCGTGGGAATATCGGAAAGCTTTATATACTAAAACCTTTCTCAAGAATCAATCTATCTATTAAAAAAAGCCTCATCAAAATCCGTTGCGTAGTTTTAAAGATTTAAGCATTCATAGAGACAGACAGAGAAAGGGACTTTGTTTTATACTAATGTTGTAGTGATATAAAATGGCATACTTAATACATAATTTTAAATATCAAATAATAAGAACAAATGTTTAAAATTAATAAGAGAACTGCTATTTTAATAAAAATATTTAAACAGGTTCTTTAAAATAGATGAAATATTAAAAATCGTACCGTTACATTAAAAACTTCATATACTAAATTGCCCCGGGAAATATAGCTGTGTCCAAATTAAATTTAGATTACTCTATTCCATGTCAACTGCATGTTAGAAAACTAAAACTGAAAAATGTTTTACATTATCATTAACTAGATATTATATACTAGCTGTTGCCAGCGACTTCGTTTTTTTAAAGCGAGAGTTTACCCCGAACATACATACAGACAAACAGATAAAAATTCTAAAAACTATATTTTGGCTTCGATATCGATTGTAGATAACGCCCCAAGTATTCTTTAAAAAAAATATTCAATGTACAGTTTTGACTTTCCTACGATTTTATTATATGTATAGATTAAAATGTTTAACTAATGAAATATTCAGTTTTGAGTAATGATAATATATTTTTTTGCACAATGGGTTCTGATGATATATATTTAGCAATAGTAAAAGTCCTGAATATAATATTCTTTATAACGTATGTTACATCATACATCATACGTGATTAGTTCAAGGGTATTGAAGGATTTTTTTTATGTCATAAAATAGCAAGCAAGACTCTTGTGGTGGAATGAGAGATCATCGACTATGGACATCAAAGATGTTGGTGGTGCGTTGCTATCTGTGTGGCAGGATGGTAATGCTACATGCATAAGTCTACCGGCTATTTCACCCTCCAAATCAGAACACGGCAATGACAATCTTTGAAGCTATTGCGACAGGAACATGTAAGGCGGTTGTATTATATATGTCGCAGTGAAATTGTCAATAGTCGTTAGATTATAATCTACCTAGGGAGTTTATAATTTGGTTAGGTTAGGTTAGCATTTAAATTATAATATCACTTAGTTAGATTATAATCTAACGGTATTGACAATTTCACTGCGACATATATATATCTGGGCCTGACATAGCGGAATTCTACTACCTAGAAGGTGATAGTGACACGTGGCTATACGTGTCACTACCACCACTAAAACGTTCGTATTTTACGAATAGCCTGGCGGAATGGTAGTTAGTCAAAGGGGCTCTGGATTAACAAGGGGAAATGAACAAATCTGAATGAAGTTTTTCTTGCAAAGATATGCTTCTTACGGTTGCCAACGTTTATAAACAGTAAATGTATTTTTGAAATGAAATGAAAAATATTTATTTGCCAAAAATTGAATGTTACAATTTATTAAAAAAAGTTACCAGGATATTCAAACACGATATGCCGTGCAAATTTTTAAAGATGTATAAATTCTTAAACTACATATATATTCTACGTAGTTTAAGAATTTATATGTACAACTTAGTTACTTATTTCTAGATATTATTTACATTAATAAATATTAAGATACATTTTATTAACCAATCTTAGAAATATTTTATTCATTACATGCACTTTGACGCCGCGTATTTTAGAATTACCACTGGATTAAAACGTGCCGCACCCTGAGAAGATCCGGCGGAAGAAACCCAGCGGGCTTTTCTTGTATTTCTTATAATTTATGTAGGTATCATATCATTTCATAGTGAACAAGCGGGTGGTTCTCATGATGGAAGGAGACAATTGCCTATACCAATACCAAACATGTTAATGGTGAGTTGCTGTCCGGGTGGTGGTAATGGTATGTCACGCGCATGAGTTTAGGGATTGCCTTACAAGTTGGTCATATACATTGGATAAATTGGCGCCCGCAAATTTTCGCACAGAGCGAACTGCGAAGCGACTTGCGAGTTGCGAAAAAAGCATGCCAGTCGATAGTCAATTCGCCGTACGTACTTCGTACCGCGCGAAAATTCACAGGCGTGAAGGTTAGGTTGATACAGACGGGTGGATATCTCGTAGCGAGAATCCGCTTGAGGTATCTGCAACTGACCTTCAAACTGCATCTAATGCAGTTTAGTTACTCGACATGAAACCGCCAACAATCATTGCTCTTGCTGCCATATAGTAAAAGAATTATTAAAGAGAGAAAAAACTGCTATCGTGTAGTTTGAAAGACCATTTAATATCGGCGGTTTGCCGCTACATGCGGCGGCCGATTTTTTCCAGCCTGTGAACCGCGACGGGAAAACGTGCAGTGTAGTATCACAGAATACTAGAGACTAACAGAAGTCAATTTACATGCAAGTAATATTAAAGCTACGCACACGTAGACACCTCTCACGGGCGCGATATCTCGGAATGGTTCGGAATAAAATGTATAAATTCGTAAACTACATAGATATATTCTAATAGTTTAAGAATATATACCCCGAACCATTCCGACATATTGCGTCCGTGAGAGGTGTGCGTGTGTGTGTGTGTGTGTTGCTTAAATATTACTTGTATGTACATTGATTTCTGTTAGTCTCCAGGATTGTGTGGTAGTATGCAGCATAAAACTTTCATATTAAATTATGTCGGGAGCGGTTTCCCGCTGCGAAAGAATAGCTCGTTTAGCTTCGACTTTACCCTTCAAACTGAAAATGTCAAAGACTGACGCTATGTGGCAGAAATAGGTAAAGCGGTAGTACCAAACTAGGACAATTTGGTGGTACCATATTTGGACAATCGTTCGCCTTTTACGATCTTACTGACGGAAAGGTAGCATGTCTATTTTAATAAACAGGTTTTCAAAACGGGGTTATTCTTTTAAAAGCCAACGTTTTTTTTAGGTAATACCTGTGGTACTCGTTTACTAGCGTTTATAAACAACTAGCTTTGCCCGCGGGTTAGCTAGCGTTAAATTCATTTTAGGGATGTGGGGAGTTAGAAAGAGACAAAAAACAAATATCACTCTCCATCTCTTTAAGTATCTCCACATAACAAATCATGTCAATTCCTCACTCGTTTTGCCTCGAAAGACGAACAAACAAACACATACACTTTCCCATTTATAATATTAGTATGGATTTTTAATACTAATAAAGTAGTAATAATTATGTACAAATGCTAATTAAATAGACTAATTCCAACAGCTATACATATTGATAGGCACGAAGATAAAAAAAATACCGATTACAAGTTTTACTAATAAAATCAAAGTATAATTTAAATAACTACATAAAAACAGCGACATTTAAAATGATGTAAGTAATTATGCAAAGAAACTTGTATTAAAACATTTTTCAATCTATGGGGTTAGTTTATATGTTTGGTGGCATTTCCATAACAACAATCCAATTACATAACAACATCCTTAGGGTTCCGTTTTCAAAGGGTAAAACGGGACCCTATTATTGAGACCTCGCTTTCCGTTCGTCCGTCTGTTTGTCCGTCTATTTGTCTGACCGTCACCAAGCTATGTCTCATGGACCGTGATAGAGTGATAGTTAAAATGTTCACAGATGATATATTTCTGCTGTCGCTATAACAAATACATATAATAATACAATAATAAAAACAGAATAAAATAATCAATAATTAAGGGGCTCCCATACATGATTTTTCTCATTTTTTTCAATCTTAATAACGAGAACAAGAAGACGCTTGAAATATTCACATAATATTCATTTATATATTCACTTTAAAAAATACGGAACCCTTCGTGCGCGAGTTGGACTTGCACTTGACCGTTTTTTATCTTTATCTATTTTTATACACCAATATTACAGTACCCGGCGATAAATATTGCACATCGACCTTTGGAAAGAGACAATCGGCTAATTTCGGCTTCGTAGAGCGTTATCTCTGTCGCACAAAATACAAACAGTCCGGTACCTATTAGGAGCTGTTAAAACAAGTATGATTTGCTTCTTTTGATATTTTTATTCTTTGTATAAAATACACTAATTTTTCTATAAGTGATGGCTTTAGGTTGGGGTAAAATAAAATAAAAAAAACATTTTTACATTATGTTTACGTATTTAATTATTTTGGAACATACAGCTCATAACAGCTTTAGTGCATCATAACAGCTTTAGTGTACATAATAAACACCATTATACCTATTGCTAAAATGAGACATTGCAATAAAAATAATAATAATTCCATTTCACTATCTGTGCTCTCAAAGAGGTCAATATCACTGTCACTATCAGCCGTATTTATTACTAATCTATCAGTGTAATTGCCTAAACTGTGTTGAATGCTTCTATATTCATTCTCACATTTGATTGCATGATCGCAAACCTTTTTCCACTCTTCAGCGCCGATCATGTTTACTTTTTCAGTCAATAATGTTTTTACTGTAGTTAAGTTCATACCCACATTTCTAGAGGCTACATAGCCTTTCAGTTGAGACCATATATTTTCAATTGGATTAAAATCCGGATGATATGGTGGCAATCGCAACACAGTGTGCCCATGTTCGGCAAGTATTTTGTCCACAGAAAACTCTGTATACCTCTCCTTGTGCTGACATATAATAGCGTAAATCTGGGTTTTTGTTAATTTTGGATCAACTGGAATTTCATGTCTGTTTAACCAGTTGATCATTTCCCGTTTAATGGTGTTTGAGTTGGGTGGTCTCTCAACATACTTGTTGTGATAGGGTGCGTTGTCGATAACTAGAACAGGATCACTGGGTATATTTGGGATTAATTGGTTAACCAGCCATTTCTCATAGTTATCGTTATTCATTTCATTGTGATAGTCACCTGTAGTGTCCGTGGATTTATACGTTAAAAAAGCACCGGGTACAAAGCCTTTTTCGTTTCCCGCATGAACTATTATCAAACGTTGACCTTTTGAAATTGGCTTTTTTACTCCTTTTTTCTTATCGTCACTCCAAGATTTCCCTTTAGTGTGGGATGCATGTATATATGACTCATCCATGTAGACGATATTTTTTCCTGTTTCGCGAAATATTAAAAGACAAAGAATAAAAATATCAAAAGAAGCAAATCATACTTGTTTTAACAGCTCCTAATAGGTACCGGACTGTTTGTATTTTGTGCGACAGAGATAACGCTCTACGAAGCCGAAATTAGCCGATTGTCTCTTTCCAAAGGTCGATGTGCAATATTTATCGCCGGGTACTGTATAAAGATTTGTCTTTTTGTATATTTGTAACGAATAAACTTAAAAACTACTTTACCAATCTTAACAATCATTTTACCATTAGAAAACTACACTCTCCAGGTGCGACATAAACCCAACTGAGCAAAAGGAAGTAATGATTTTATCCGAACGAGGTCTCGAGTAACAGCTGGTATATTATTAAAACTATCGTGAGACATTGTTAACTATTAATTAAAGTCGGCTACACTCACATGTAATCGGCGTTGCAGACGAGACGCTACCGAGCGAACATCTTACTCATCCTGAGCAAGTACATCATATAGGTCCAAAACTAGTCGGAATCCACGCCGATTAAACTTAGTGTAGCCGATTTTAATTAATAGCTGGTATATTATTAATTATTGTGTTTTAATTATTTTATAAAAATATTGTAAAATAATATAAAAGTATTCGTTTAAAAATGTCTTACTAAAGTCAAGAATTGGATGCACCGAGTCGAGTGGTTCGGTCGGTCGCCAGGTCGCCAGGCAGTGTGTTCAACGTGCAGGGGGCACTGCTCGAGGCCATGCGCGACATTTTTGCGTAATTGAAATTATATCCATGCTTTGTGTTTTCTATGTCGGATATAAATGAAATTTTGAATTTTTTAAATATTTTTTTATTACATAAATCGAACAAATTATCGATTTTGAATAACCCCTGAAAATTCGGTCAGACCTTTAAATTTAAAAATAACCCTTTTTAATAATGGATCTTAAAAAATAAGTAACTTTTATATCTTTTCAATTAAAGAAAACTCTATTTTAAAGCAATAAGTAATGAAAAAGATAGGTCATTTGAGCTCCGAACCCAGCTTTCTACTTGTTTCACGTTTCATTGCGTTTTGATCAGAATTTTCTACTTTAAGGATTTTATTAAAGCGTTTGGCAGCTGGCTTAAAGACTTTTCAATTCATTAGCACTTGACTCTTATTTCGTTTTTGGACTGAATGAGTAAGAAAGAAGGAATGATTTCTCGCGTGTATTGGAGGTTGAATATTTTAATATTATATCGTATCATCACGCCTATTCCTTGGCGAGGTAAGCTGATTGAACTGGACATCAATATACACCTTGGTTCTTTAAAATTAATTGGTTTTTCGGTTGGCGAGATAGGTAGTAAGCGTCATCGTCAAATTTTACTAGCCTAATATTTGCCCCGTATTCCATCTCCCATTCTCCTAGGCATTTAGTAAAAGGCGACCGATTGGCTGGATTGGAGGGTACGTGTCAATACCCTCGAAACTACTACCACCTAGAGTTTCGCGAAGTTTCGCCTGAGTATGGTACCACCGCCTTATCTATTTCTGCCGATATAGCGTCATTGCTCGTCGTTTTGTTTTTCGGTTTGGAGCCGGTAAGATAGCCGATAAATTTATACAATTGGTATTTACACCAAGCTACACGGATAGCAACGCACCATTAACATCCTTGGTGTCTATAAGCGATGGTCGTCTCTTTTTATCAGGAGACCCATATGCTGATTTTTTATATACAAATTGTGTCAAAAGAGTTTCTCTATTTATTGCACATTATTACTGTAAAAAATGTTTAACAGTAATTTAGGTAACCTAACGATTAAATATCAAGTTAATCTCATATGAGGTCTAAATGAACCACAGATAAACTATTCTAGGTGACACATATTTCAGACCCGAAAGGAGAGTGATGAGATCGGCCTAAAAGGGCTACAAAAATATGGCGTCACCCGAAATTATTAAATTAATCCATACTAATATTATAAATGCGAAAGTAACTCTGTCTGTCTGTCTGTCTGTCTGTCTGTCTGTCTGTCTGTCTGTCTGTTACGCTTTCACGGCTAAACCACTGAACCGATTTGGATAAAATTTGGTACAAATATAGTTTGAGACCCAAGAAAGGACATAGGGTAGTTCTTATCCCGGAAATCCCACGGGAACTGGAACTATGCGGGTTTTTATTTTAGAATTTTTTTCACGCGAACGAAGTTGCAGGCACAGCTAGTTTACAATAAATCAATATTAGAATTCAACGGACACTTTTTAATAGCAAGTTAATTTTAAAAGGATTTTAGTTGGAAAGTCATGAAACTAATCAAACTTGTACAAAGATTTTTCTTTCCTGCCTTAAAATTAACACTTTTTTTTATTTCTGACCAACCAAAATAAATAATAAACATGTCAGATAGGTAAGACGTAAAAATTTAAACAAACTATTGTATAAAATGCAACAAAAATTAAAATAATTATTATTATAGTCGAAACAAGGCTGTATAAACAAGTACTCTTAGTATCATCCGAAAGAAACAAAAACAAAAAAAACAAGTGTCACTATTTACACTGTGAACGAGCGATAAATATTTTTTTGTAAACAAAAGTTATATCGTTTTTTAACTTTTAAGTGGTTAAAATCAAATAATCTTCATGATAAGTAATACAAAAATATACCCCTATAATATGAAGAAAAAAAAAATGCAAATTTCTTGCAGTAATCAGGACTGATATCTTTATGTGCTTATCAGAGGGGCATAGAAATTATAACACCAACCATCAGACTCCGAGTTGTTATTGAGACTTGAGTTTCGAAAAAACCTGAGCGTTATACCTCTAAGCCTAACAACATTTTTTATCGACTCAGTATCGAACCTGTAATCCCATGGCATTCTAGATTATGAGGCAATTTGCCTGGCTGGCCTTGGAAATGTGACAAAAATATCTTGCTACTAGTGAAAAACGAATAAGTTAGAATGTAATAATTCTAAGAGAAAATTTTTGTGCTCTTTATGGTGACTACAAAAATCTAACCGGCTGATTCACCCAACCATGGAATTGCGATGTGACGTAAAATTAACGATTTGGAACTAAATATTGTATGATATATAATTGTGGTATATTTAGTTAATAATAATAATTATGGTAAAATAACATTTAAGGATTGTGTTTGAGGGTTCTGTGTGTGTATGTCAACACGTTGCCATGACTTGTGGACTCAGGCTTCTAAGAATATCGTCTTTTGAGTTAAGCAGCCGGTTAAATTGTGTATTTGTTTAAAATTATAAGACAGACAAGCAGATGGCTTTCTTGATGGAAAGAAAAAACTATCGCCTATAGACATCAGAGATGTTAATGGCGCGTTGCTATACTCGTGACGGGGACTTGATGTGAAGCCCCGTTTTCACTTTGTGTAGTGCGAGTGTGAGTGTTTAATGCAGGTGCTTAATATTAAGCCAAAAATACGTGAAGATAGCCGTAGATCAGTGCGAGTGATTCGTAATCAGCGTAGTAAAAGTGAATAGATGCTGATTACTTGTCACTCGCATTGATCAACGGCTGTCTTCATGTATTTTTGCCTTAATACTAAGCACCTACATTAAACACTCACACTCGCACTAATCAAAGTGAAAACGGGGCTTAACATGCATGAGTTTACCGGCTGCCTTAACTTTCAAAACGGAATAGCACATAGACAAGCTGTGGTCTGGCTGAACAGCAGATGGTATAATCTTCAAAGGAGCTCGGAGCAATCACTATCACGGGACAAATCACTATTGTTCGTAAAAATACCACTACTTTGCTACGCGTTCCATCTTAGGCTGCATCTTAGCTTACCATCAGGCGAGATCGTGGTCAAGCGCTTCCTTATCGACAGTAAAAAAAAACGTAATGTATAGGTAAAACTAACGTTATTATGCAGTGACATTAGAATTTATCAAACGAATAACAAACAAATATGCGCAAAGGCGTACAAAACTGCTATAGTTACATAAAAAATGTATCACGATTGTTTGAAAAATATTACTTTCAAGTATAAAGCTGCAGTTAATGCGCAGTGACAGTAGAATTTGTCAAGAACTAATACGCGCAAAGGCGCACCAAAATACTAGAGTTATATAAAAACTATATCTCAATTGTTTGTAAAAATACTACTATTAAGTATAAGACTGCGGTTATTTCGCAACGTTAGTAGAATTTGTCAAGAACTGAACAACACGGGTAAAGGCGTACTAAACTATTATAGTTACATAAAATCTGTATCACAATTGTTTGTAAAAACACCACTACTAAGTGTAAGGTTACCGTAATTGCGCAGTGACAGTACAATATTGTCAAGGAGTTCTGGCTGGTCGTGTTATGAAAATAACTACACCGCCTTGAGTATTACATTTAAACAGCTTCTTACGTTACTGTGTTTATAAAAGCTTTGATATAAATGAGATTGCTAATTTTATGCTTATCTAATGATAAAATAAATTAACATTTTATTAATCTGTGTTATGTTGAAAAAAATATTTGTTTTCTCTCCACTTTACATTCTGATATTAAGGAACCGGCAAGACTAGAATTTTTACTAATTGTGGTAATTATCACTAATGAAATGCAAGTGGATTCTATAGAAGATTTTGATGTTGTCACTAAAGCGGCAATTTCAACGACTCAAATTTCTAGTTCGTTAGTCAGTATTACACGGTCGTTATTGGAGAAATGTCTGTTAAATTCGAGAATTCAGAACGCGAATAGGAACGAAAATTCTAATGATACTGCTAGAATAAAATAGGGGAAATAATTTATCTACGATACCTTTTTATATCACAGAATAGTAAATAAGTAGATTGCTGTCCTGGTAAGAGATAACCGTCATCTATAGACACAATTTTGCTACGCCTCGCTCGTGTTTGATACCACCTCCTTATTAATTTTTGTAGCAAAACTGCCGTGTTCCAATCCAGAGAGTAAGGTAGTATACATACTACCTTATACCTTACCTTAAGGTAGTATTCGTATTACATCTTCGCGACAGACACATTGCTTTTTTTGTACTTAGCGATACAGCTGGTAACGCATCATTAATATCATTAATGTTTATAGACGATTGTTATTTTTTTAGGAGAACCATCTGTTTTTTAACCATCGTACAATTTAAAAAACTTATTTTTTTATGTATTTAAATTTATGCACAAAAAAAAGGTTAAATTTAACGCCTAAGGGCATTCTATTCTAGCCAACCTCATCTTATACAGAGAAAGAATAAAAAAGGTGGTGCATATTAAATAGTAACAGAGTAATTTAAACTTACGGTATAAAGATAAATCAAACAAAAAAAAACAAAAGCATTACTTTAAAGCATTACACATGTGTTATATACTACAAATAATACATATGTACATTATACATACATATTCATAGTTTTAGTCCAAGCTCTATATAATGAAAGGTGAAATTAATTAAATTTGCTATTATCCGCGAACTATTATTCTATGTATCCTCCGTGATGGTACCGAAAAGAGAGATTCTCTCTAATATAGTCTAATAATAGTTCGCGGATAATAGCAAATTTAATTAATTTCACCTTTTAATAATGGATTTCCGCAAAGTAACGCCTGAATCAATAAAATATCTATATAATGAGTTGAGCATTTATTTGGCAGCTGGTAAGAAGCAAATAAACACTTAACGTCGTGTCTATTTATTTATACAGTTATGCAAAATTATGCATTCTAGGGTGGATTAGTGCATAGACTACTTTGAATACAAATTCGTAGATTAACATCCCTCACGTCATCACCAACAAAAAAAGTAATATTAACTTCTTTCGAATCCATAGAGAACAGCTTTTAATATTGGAAAAATTGTCTCCTATAGTTTAACTTCAAACATAGATTATTATCAGTATTAATATATTCGATTTAATGTAGTCTAGGGGTTAACATATTCGGATCAAATCCTGCGGTCCCGGGCTCGATACCCGAGAAGGGCAAATAATACTTTTAAGTTATTTTCGAGCTTTTTCTCGAAAATTCAAAATTTAATTAGCAGTTCAGAGTCTAGACTAGTGGGGATGCTGAAAATCCACTTGCCTCGGATAAGCGCCTAAAACTTTAATTCTCGGTCAGTAAAATGCCACCCATTTCGCCAATCGGCAAACCGGTAAATCGTAGTGAAACAAAGTTTTTAGACGTTTCGGCTAACTCTGCCTTCCCTGTAAGAGAAACGACCTAATTATGTTTAGTTGGTTTTATATATTAAAAAAAATAGTCTATTCACGCTTGTATTACCGAAGTCGTAAGCAAAGGTTCAACTGGTGCATTCCCGATTAGCCGAAGATAGTACCATAATGGGGTAAGTGACAAGCCTATCGTCAACCTACACTTTCCAAACTGGGGCAACGTTGTTTTTATCAGAAAACTGAAAAAATACTTTTTTGAATCGCCCGACCCGCAATCGAATCCGGGACCGCACGTGGTCAATACCAACATCGGACCCCTAGACCACAGAGGCGACAATGTTTTTGAAATTACCAAAAAAATTTTGACACGACGGGATTTCTTTGTTAGGTTCTAAAGTTTTCCTTAGCACTTAAGTGCTTCAACAGCATCGCAATTACATGTTGAAACATCATAACATGTACTATAGATAAACGATTATTGCATACATATTTTCAACACATACATTATCTAAATCTAATAAAAACCCAAATGCAAATGTTATTACGCCAACAAATTTAAACATAATAACCGCATTTAACTGACCCCAGTCCTTGACATTTCGATTGAGCGCCATTTTTTGTCAATAAATTTTTAGATGGCTCCTTGGCCAAGATAAACTACTGAAAGTATAACTTTTTAAAAGCTTTTCTTTTTTGCTTCGTTCGAAATTTGTTTTAAATTTCAAAAAAATACGAGTTTGGGTAAAAAAATATTTAAATTAATGACTGGTTGACATTTTTGTGCACTCACTAATCTATACATCTTCTACATCTATCTATACATATAATAAAGCAGTAACGAAACCAAATCTGTACATGAAATATTTCTTTCAAAAAAATATTACTGTGATATTACTGTGATATTTCAAAAAAATATTGTGTACAGGACATAAACCCCAAAACGATAGGAATTGAATTTTTTGTCCGTTTGTCTGTCTGTTCGCTTTTCACGCAAAAACTACTGAACGGATTTTTACTAAATTTTGTATAGTAATAGCTAATTACCCGGGTTAACATTTAGGATACTTTTTACTGTGGGAAAATCTGTCGTTCCCACAGGAAAATACAATTAGTGATAGTTCAGCAAGTTTTTAAAATCCTAATACGAAAGTCACTACAACATGCGTACGAAGTCGCGGGAAACAGCTAGTCTATACTAATTTTATAAAGAGGAAAGATTTGATTTTTGTTTGTTACCATTTAACTCAAAAAATACTTGAAGGATTTTAAAAATCTTTCACCTTGAGAAAATTACATTATCTAGGAGTGACGCAGGCTACTTTTTTACCCGTCTTATCAAAGGTAAGTTATAATTTTTGGTTACACGACCAAAGTCGCGACTACTAGTAGAACATATACCTAATACTAGTTGAGCTGGTGTCTATTAATATTTGCTATTTTCATCAAAAAAGCTTTCTGACTATTTATTATCATTTGTTATAAAAAATTTGAACCAGGTAGTATTAGTTCACCTCGTTAATGGCGACTGCTGTACCAGGTCGCCTTTGAAAATGTAATCTTATTAAACGTAAATAAAACTGGTTTCTATCTAATATCTTTAAAACAAAATAGATGTACTAGGACGATATAAAGTTGAATATCTCTTAACATTATTTATTTTTATTTTACTAACAGACCACACAAATACCAATATATACCTACGACAGTATACTGGAGACTAACAGTAGTCAATCTACATACATGTGATATTCGAGCAACGCACACAGAGACACCTCTTACGCGATGTTTTGGAATGGTTCGATACAGTTTGTTCCGCAAATATTACTTGTATGGAACATTAACTTCTGTTAATCTCCAAGTATTCTGTGTACCTACGGTGTTGGGCGGAAAACGTGTAGTTGTTCATATGAACAAATGCTTGTAAAACGTGTCAAACGCTTAAAGATATATCGTGGAAATAATAGAAATATACCATTTTGTCGTGCCGTATAAGAAGCCAAGGCTTTAAGGGCGCGTACTCATTTCGTAACGAAAACTTCATAATTTGATTTTTTTCCAAAACAATAGCGTAATAATGTGAGCAGATTATTCGTAAGGATATTACAGTTTTTGCAAGATTAAGTCTTAATTATTAGATTTTTCGTAGGTAAATTTGATCGGCAAATGATTACTCGCGAAGATTTAAAGTGTTTTTAAAATAATTCTTCTAAATTAATGAGTTCATATAACGAACTGAAAAAAATCAGTATATTAAACATTACCTTATTTCACATATAATAAATATTTTAGGATTCTATTAAAATACTGGTGAAAAAAAAATGTTAAAGTGAGCCGATTTACAAATTTTTCAATATTCTTTTTTAATATCTAACAACAATATTTTCGTCATTTTGGCTCTGTAGTGCACTTTAGAACCATATATCATATATCATGTTGGAAAAATGCACAAAATAAAATATTTTGGCACATTACAATGGTTGTATTCGTCTTGAAAAATAACTCTGACGCCTATTTTCGTAAAACGCTATGCAGGGATTGTCTTCGTTTTAAAAAACTGTTATCAAAAATTATATTCTTGCTCTATAGTGCACTAAATCAAGACTTAATCTTACAAAAACTGTAATATCTCTTGAATTCAATTATATGTTTGTTCATTCTATGTATTAAATATATGTTTGTTCATTCTATTCACATTATTACGATTAAGAGCAATCTCTTGATAAAACTTGAAAACGTGAAGTTTTCGTTGCAAGTCGAATACGCGCTCTTAAACATAACCCTGAAATGATTTCATTCCATCGGTAAGTACTACAGCTCTGTATGTATGGGTGTAAATGCAAGCTAACCTAACAATCTAAAAAAAAAGTATTATCACGCCCGATTCCTTTTTTGGGGTAGGCAGTGTAAATCAAACATATATAGACTAGCTAGTTCACCAAGATTCACCGGTTTGTCGATTGGCGAGATAGTGGTGATCCCCATCGCCGCATTTTACCGACATGATAACCTTGGCTGACGGCTTTAGGTGCTCATCCGAGACACGGAAATACCAGCACATCATCCGCCAGACTCCGAGCTGTAACTAAGATTTTGATTTTTCGAAAAAAACCTTTGAAAAACCTCAATGACACTTGCCCGACTAGGGGATTGAACCCGGGACCTCATGGTCTAAGCTGAATAGGCTATCCCATAGTACACGAGGCAGACGATGATCTAAAAATTGCCTTCAAAGGCGTATCCATATTTTATAATTTATCAATGTGTCCGCTTGTCCACGTGTAGTTAGAAAATTTATGAGGTAAACAAAAATAAATGAAGATAATGATTAAATAATCGCTGTCTCTAAAGGTTAGAATTGTATCCGAATTTTTATGTTGTGATTAAGTCATGGCTCAAGGTCTCCTTTCTTTGTCTATGATTTCATCAGTTTTAGCATTTGCCCCAAGGTCAATAAGGACCACATTTTATGTTCAGCTTCATTTAATTTGATCATATATATTATACCTAAATACATTTGACCGCCCCGTTGGTCGAGTGGTTAGCGACCCTGACTACACGATCGATGTGGCTCGGGTTCGATCCCCGACGGGGACAAGCATTTGTGTGATGAGCATAAACGTTTGTATTTCCGGGTTTGGCTGTTTATTAAATATATTCTTGTAATTATATATGTATTTCTATGTATTAGTATCGTTGACTAACACTCATAACACAAGCAAATAAATTACTTACTTTGAGGTTAGATCAGTAAGTGTAATTTGTCCCGTGAATATTTAATATATTTAACATTTAAAATTGAATCATTAATTAGTCTGTTCGTCTGATATCATAACGTCTCGGATTTGATTTTTGAGTCGAGAAAATTAAGTATCTCCTTAAGCCTCGAGGAAATTTATCATCAGTTTAAGAAAACTTAATCAGAACTTTTTTAAACAAATAACTTTGTGGATTATTTGTATATAAACATATAAAAAGTATCTTCAAGCCCATATCCCCGAAAGGGTAGGCAGAGTTACAAGTGCACCCACGATTAGCCGAAGATACTTTGTCCCACAATGTGATAGGTGGCAAGCCTATCGCCAACCGGGCACTTTCCAATCCCGGACAACTTTATGTTTCTCAGAAAACTGAAAAAACACTTTTTTTATGTGCCCGACCCGGGAATCGAACCCGAGACCTCATGTAGTCAACGCCATCGCTGGACCACTAGACCACAGAGGCGATAAACATATTTATTTTAATAACCCTTTAACATAGTACTGTCTACATACGTTGCCAGCAAACAGTATTTTCCCAGTAAAAGGAAGTTAAGAGATGAGTTATCGCCAGCTTTAGTAACCTCTATTAGGTATCTCGTTAAATTAGGTAGTATTAGAGCCGAAACACGTGCGCAGTACTTTGTTAAAGAAATCAGTTTTGTTATTATTTGTATACATATTGTCGAGATACGTTAACAACAAACAGAAATTTTCCGGTAAAACCAGGTTCAGATAGGAGTCATCGCCAGCTTCAGTAAACTCCATCAGGTATATTGTAAATAAAGTAATATTGCAATTGAAACAACGTACTATATGTTCTAACTAAGAATAGGATCGAACTTGGGAGGGAGGGAGGGAGGGAGGGAGAGAGGGAGAGAGAGAGAGAGAGAGAGATAGAGAGAGAGAGAGACATACTGACACATACCGACGTCATCGTGAAAATGTTCCCAGGACCCTAAAACGTGGACATCTGATGAAAACTCTAGATCACCAGATCTCCACGTTTTGAGAGCCTAGGAATCTTTTCCGACTATTTTCACGATGACGTCAGTATGTCTGTTTGTATGTGTGTGTGTTTTTTTTTTGTTTTTTTGTTTTACGAGATTGGAGAATGCATTTACGCACTACATGCACGTAGTGTCGGACTCCTCCTGTAGAGTGACTACAGGCCCTACCGACTAAACTCCCTTCCTCGGTCCCTACCGCCAATAATTCCCCCACGGAACTGCCGCTAAGCATTACTTCATGGGGGTAGCTTAGCTTTTTAAGATCTTCCTCATGTAGTACTGGGTAAGGTGCTTGTTGCCTTTTCCTGTCTCCGTCGCTCTTGTTCCCTTTCTCTCAACTTCTTTAACAACTGACACGCGAAACTGCTCACCGCGTTCCAATTGTCTTTCGACTCCAGCATGAAATCTACGAGTGTTTCAGGCGATATTTGTTTTCCGAGCGTTTTTTGTAGCTCGTCACAGTCATGCCTAAAACTAGGGCATTGAAAAAAGACATGTTCCGCATCTTCGGGTACGTTGCAGCACTGAGTGCAGTACGGCGAATCTTCATGCTCAAAGCGATGTACATAGGCGCGATAGCAACCGTGGCCTGATAATATCTGCGTCAAATTGTAGTTTAGCTCTCCGTGTTTGCGGTTTACCCAACCACTAATCTGCGCGATCATGCGATGTGTCCATCGGCATTTTGTTGTGGGATATACCCTCTCCTTTTGCCATTTAACTAGACTTCGTTCCCGGTTTTCGGACTGCATCTGGCTTCGTAGTTTGTCAGTTGCGCGAACAAGCCTCCCTCTTTCTTTAGCCAATATGTGAATAGGTGGGAGACTCGCTATTACACATATCGCCTGTTGAGTGACTGACCGAAAGGCGCAAGCTGTTCTTAGGGCGATTAGCCTGTACGGTTCACCTAATTTGCGTCTGTATTTGTACTGTATTGGCATCAAATAATAAATATATAGGTACCTACATGTTATTCTGATGCATGTCTGATGTATAGGAATCATAACTCATAATGCGGTAGAAAAGCAGTCACTTATCATGCAGATGTGTGATGTATTTTAAAAAAAGCTAGCCAACGGACTGTTAGTGCACTTACCTTACCGCTGTCTCACAACTTCTGCATTTTAAGCGAGCAATTTAAGGCGAGGCACCGGAGACAAACGGAAAAATACTGGTTTGCTTAATCACATTTTTACGTATTGATTGTTAAATAACGGACTTACAAAAATTACACGATATACCTGAAGATATTATCTAAGGAATGTACTATATAACATTCTGAAAACAGGATAAAAAATATCTAAAACAAGTAATTTGTTCATAATATTTCTAATTTTCCACATGATTTTTATAATTATAGATATTTATTTTTAAATACAAAAAAGAATAAATAAATAAATAAACGAACGAACGAACGAACGAACGAACGGACGGACGGACGGACGGACGGACGAACGAACGAACGAACGACCGAACGAACGAACGAACCAACAAACAAACAAATAAATAAATAAATAAGAATGTACTAAATTTTGGTTTTCAGCTGTCCTATATTTTACTTATCCGAAAACTAAGCCGTTTCCCGGCGGTTTCAAAACATACCGCGCCACAATCTTTCTATAGAATTGGCGTGCGTCAAAAGAGCTCGCCTTAAAAAAACGTGTGTGTGTGCGTGTGTGTGTTTATGTAACACGCACGCACATAAGAAGTTATAATGTATAAATTTATAATAATTAACCACGGAAAAATTTCTTCAAATGTTATCCTTCGCGTTATCCTATGTTTGTAGAGAAAACGACACTAATAACAGAAAAAAGGTATTTAACACAATTTTTTTCACACTCATCAGTAATGAAGTTTTTGCAAAATGCGGAACAATATGGTGGCTATTCTTAGTTGGAACGCATAGTATGCAATTTAAAAACTGTGGATATTTGTCTGGATAATTGTGGATGTTAATAAACAAAATAATATTGCAAAATAATGTTTTACAAAAAATGAGCTCATTTTTTGAAAAAGAAATAAGTTGGTAAATTACCTGAATACAAATAGGTATGTTTACTTAGACAATCCTTTCACATAACCAGGCCAAGAGAGGAGTTATCACCAGCTTCAGTAACCTTTATCAGGTATTTTTAAGTAAAAATATTCCAGCTGAAACAACGTACGCAGTTAAAAAACTATGGCTATTTTTCCATTATCTCGTTAAGCAAAATAATGTTGCAACCATAACAATGAGCGCATTTTTAGTAAAAGAAATAAATTGGTAATTTATCTGTATACAAATAGGTTTATTTACCTAAACAACCCTTTACATAATATTGTCGACATACGTTACCAACAAACAGCATTTTTCCGGTAAAACCAGGCCAAGAGAGGAGTTATCGCCAGCTTCAGTAACCTCTATCAGGTATCTCGTTAAATAAAGTAATATTGCAGCCGAAACAACGTGCGCAGTACTTTGTTAAAGAACTATGGATACAAATGTTAGCTCTGAATCGCGGGCTCGGTGCTTTTAGCCGGGCCGCAGCGGAAGCATCCCGCATTTTATTGTTCACATAAATTTTACGTCCGCTATAGCAGTCGAGATTGCCTGTAGGATTTTTGTACTTCATCGCTGTTTGGTACAAATGTTATTTATTTATTGTACAGTTAACGGAAATAGTATCGTTAAATGTTGTCTATTTGACGCTTTACTGGTAATGTTTTATATTTGTTACAACATTTTTAATTTGTTATGTGGTATTTTTTAATTTTTATGAATTAAAAGTATCTTCACACCAGTTCCCTTGCAGTATGCAGAGGAACATAAATATCTGTAGACTTTCCGATTCACTACGATTAACCGATGAAACACATTGCTGGTGAAATTGGTGGTGATCCTAATCGCCATATTTCACCGAACTGATACAGAAGAAGACGAATGCCTATAGATTTCCAATTCACCAAGATTAACCGTTGAAACACAATGTTCGCGACATAATTATGTGGTAATCCAAATCACCGAATTTTATCGACCTGATAACGATTATCCTGAACGAGAACTTTCGATTATTCTAACGATTGAGATTCTTATTCAATGTAGAATAAGAATAAAAAATAATTTATTAACATTTATCACACAAAAATATATCGTAACTAACTGTAGCGTGCAGCCTGCAACATTATACATGATTTATTCGGGATAAAAAGTAACCTATACGCTATTCCAGGTCATCCTCTATCCGCTATTCCGCATATCCGCTATTCCATTTCATCTACCTGTGCACCAAATTTCATCCAAATCTGTCTTTCGAATTTGTAATATTAATATGGAATAGGTTATAAAAACTATATCAAAGCTTAAGCTTAAAAACTTATATTTAAAAAATAAAACAAAAACTAATAGTGCGTAGAAACCTGAGTCCATTTGGGATAACTCAGTATTTGTTCATTTATATGTTATACTAGCTGTTGCCCACGACTTCGTCCGCGCGGACTTCATTTACTCCGCACAGCACCTCCCCGCTAGGTGATAGCGTGATAATATGTAGCCTATATGTTGACCCGACCTGTTAGTAATATTCATGCAAAATTTGAAGTAAATCCATGCAGTACTTTTTGAGTTTACCCCGGACATACATACAGACAAACAGACAAAAATTCTAAAAACTATATTTTTGGCTTTTATATCGATTGTGGATCTCGCCCCAAGTATTCTTTTAAAAAAATATTCAATGTACAGATATGTTTTGACTTTCCTAAGATTTTATTATATGTATAGATTATTTGTAGATATATTATCTGTACTGAGACAGCCAATTACGTCAGCTAAAACATTGTCAATAGGAAAATTATTTTATTAGTATAAGATTTATTATTTAATTTATTATTTAATTAAATAATATATTATATAATATATTAGTATGATATAATTTATTAGTATAAGATAGCAAACAAATGGGTTTCCTGAAGGTAAGGAAAGTATATTGCCCATAAATGTCATATAAGTTAGGTATGTTTATGCTATAGTAGCTGATGCAGAAGTAATAATTGTGGAAATATCGAGAAATACTTACAAAATACATTTGCCGGTACGTACCAATTACTGTAAGTCAATTTTACTAAGCTTCTAACCTTTGCGTAAGTACAAGCAATAAAACAAAGTTTTATCGCAATCGGATGAACTACTGTTCGTTCGGTATGGCAGCGCATAAAATATGATTAAACAAACATTGACCGATGTATAACTTTTGCACGGGACGTTGTTCGCGTAAAGGTGCGTCCACACTTGTGACTTGACGACGTACTGGACTACGTGGCATCGCTTCAGGACATGTTATGCTAAATATGGACGATCTAGGTTGTGATGATCTATGTTGTGTCACAAATACCAGGTATGATGAAATTTTACAAGTGAAGACTCCAATTTATGCCTAAATAATTTGCTAGGCGAGGTGCAGGCGAGGTAGGTACCAACCGGGACACGTCATGACGTGATCCACTCCTAGAACGTTTCTGTATCTGTGTCATTGAGCGTACTTCGACGCTTGAATTGATGGCAGGTGTTAACGTCTCCTGGTCACGCAGACAATAGAGAAAATGCTTTGAAAAAACGACTTCCGATGGGTCGGCTCGTAACTAGTGATGAGACTCGAGTGACTTTTTTCACTCGAGTCACTCGCCAGTAAAAACTAATTCACTCGAGTACCACTCGATTAAAGATGAGACTCGAGTGTCTTTTTTTTATTTTAGATTTGCTAGAGTAAAGATGTGATCTTTTATATTAGATAAATAAAATAAATAATAAGTAAAATATTTATAAATCAATCAAATCAAATCTTTAATTTTTGCTATCTTCTTCTATGGCTTATATTCGCTATATATTATTACTTAAATTTAAAAATACTTAGTCTATGGTGGGTACCTGTTTTTAAAATTTTTTTAGGCTTTCGCATTACTTTAACAACATAGCCAGGTATTATAAAATAATAAAATAAAATATTTTACTATATTAGTCGTCGTCCTGCACCGATTCGTGCTGAATTTCTAATTAAAGATACATCGGCTAAACCTGTTAAAACCTATCATAACTTGAATTTCTCACTCGAGTCAGTATAAGTCACTCGAGTGGTCCGTGTCACTCGAGTTGACTCGAGTCCCTCGTAATCCGAGTTATTATATGTTTTACTCGAGTGCGAGTAGAATAAAAGCTACTCGAGTGACTAGAGTGAAACACGGCTCGAGTCCCATCACTACTCGTAACTCGTAACTTAGATGCGTGACAGTGCACAGACCAGCGTCCACACTGAACCCGGGTTAGTAGATCGTAACTCCATAAATTGTCCTGTCGATTAGTATTTTCAGTATTCAGAACGGACTGAATCGTACTGCAGTTTCTGGCAATTTATAGCGTAACAAAATACGTCCATGTTAATCACTACTGACACGCGTGTCTGATACGGTCACGGGATAATGTTCGATAAATTGTCACAAGTGTAGACTCACCTTAAGATTTTCTATCCTCTAGAAACAGTACTTTTTATGAAAATAATCAGTTAATCCGCGGGATAGCGCACTTTACAACTGAAAAAAAAATTAAAGTTATCAGTTTAACATGTATGTAAGTATAACATGTAATATTGTTAGAATTGGATAATATCGAGTATGACGATCTATTTAGGCGCCCAAGCACGTGTACTAAATTTCGTCGGTGTATGTATGTTTCTGTGTCAATATGTTTGTATATTTGTATGTTTATATGTTTGTATATTTTATGTTTATATGTGTGTCCACGAATTTCTTGGGAACTAAAAGCTATATCGAAATCGTTCTTTTATATTTAAATCAGATTTATTCCTAATTAGGAAACTGTCCAAGTTTCATTAAAATCAGTTTAGTGGGTTTTGTGATATATTTGATATTTGAAGTCGGTTTAATTATTTGAATTATCATTACTGTTTGATTTGTAATGTATAAACAAACAAGGGTATTTTTAATTATGTAATTAATCATTAATCTCATCAATACCTTTAATTAACTAGGAATAGAGGAAGTGAAAACGCTCAGGATAAACCTAGGGTTGTAAAGAATATTAAAAAGTAAACAAATAATATACCTATTCATGTGAAAGAAAATTAAACGAATTAAAATACTTTGAATAAAAATTGTTTAAGCTTTTCCTAACAAGATATCAGTGCACACATACACGCAAGTTACACTTGTATATCTGGGTATATCTCCGAGTAAACTCAGCAATGGGGGAGGTTCTCAAAACGATAAGCATCTACTTTATTTAACTCCTTGAATATCTCCAGCCATTATTGGGCTATTTAGATAATTCTTATTTTATGAGAGTGAGTTCTGTAGTGCGCATAGTACAAAAGGAAAGGTTGTGGAAAGATTGAATGATTATTTGCGAAGAGTCGTACCATTAGGCCTGTACCTCAAAAATTTAATCAGTTGTTTTAGATTAGTGGATAGGATATGATAAGAATATTGTGGTTTAAAAATTCACATATCCAAACAAAGTTTTACATTTATGTGTAAATTTTTTCACTACTGGTGAGGAATTATTTTCAGATTTCTGTTGCTACCTTAAGTTTAGAATTATATTATTTTTGTGCTGTTACTCCTCCTAAATACTATATAAATGAATATAAATATCGAAAAAACACACTTTCACGTTTATAGTATTGGGTTCAATTCGCTTGATTCAAAGTTTTAATATTAAATATTTATTTTTTTATATTATAGGATTCCTTCCTCTCCTTGTGATATAAAATATCCAAACAAACTTTATTTATGTGTAGGGTTTCCACTTAGTTCAGGAAACTTATAGTGAAATTAGTTATTTAGTAAATATTTTTGTAATTTTACATAATAGGATTCTCATGCAGTAATACAAAAAAAACTTTCACATTTTATTTAGTATGTCTTTTTCCGTGGCTTAAAATGTTATATCTTATATATTTGTATTTTTATATCATAGAATTCGCATCCTAATTGCTATGTACTAATATAAAAATTACAAGTATCCAAGAAAAACTTACATATTTTAATTAGTAGATTTTTTCACTTAGTTTAAATGTTATATGTATTTGTATTTTTATAGGGTTCACACCTTATGCAATGTTATAAAAAATACAAATATCCAAAAAAACAAACACGTTTTAATTAGTAAGTTTTTTTCACTTAGTTAAGTTAAATATACACTTGTATTTTTATATCAAAGGATTCACATCCTATGCAATATTATAAAAAAATAAGTACAAATATCCAAGAAGACAAACATTTACCTACATTTTATTTAGTAGGTTTTTTTACCAGTAAAAAATGTTATATGTATTTGTATTTTTCTATACAAAAGTATTCTCATCATCATCTCATCATTTTATGCAATGTTGTAAAAATACAAATATCCAAGAAAACAAACATTTACATTTTAATTAGTAGGTTTTTTACTTAGTTTAAAATGTTACAAAATGTATTTGTATTTTTATATCATGAATCGCATCCTATGCAATGTTATAAAAATACAAATATCCAAGAAAATTATATATATACTAATTGTGTATATACTAGCTGATGCCCACGACTTCGTCCGCGCGAACTTCGTTTACTCCGCACAGCTCCTCCCCCTTAGGTGATAGCGTGTTAATATGTAGCCTATATGTTGACCCGACCTATTAGTAATATTCATGCAAAATTCGAAGTAAATCCATGCAGTACTTTCTGAGTTTAGCCTGGACATACATACAGACAAACAGACTAACAGACAAACAGACAAAAATTCTAAAAACTATATTTTTGGCTTCGATATCGATTGTAGATCACGCCCCAAGTATTCTTTTTAAAAAATATTCAATGTACAGTTTTGACTTCCCTACGATTTTATTATATTATGTATAGATAAAAACTTTGAAACAAGAAGCCATATTCAGTTAATATGTCACCTATTTAATACGGAAGATTTTTATTTTATTTTTATCTATCATAAATACTTTGAATCAAGGGATCCTATGCAAAGATATAAAAAATACAGATATTCCAAGAAATACATTTCTACATTTATATAGGGTTTTCACTTAGTTCAAGAAACTAGTGTAATATAAAGAGTTACCTACCGCATAGCGCTGGTATCTTTATCTCGGTGGCAGTATTTTCTCGAACGTGCAGTTTTCGCGTGATGTTTTTTCGAGAGATTAGCGAGTGATGAACTGCCTTGGATTGCGCCGTCATGATTGGTCAGGCTAATTTTTTATTTAGTTCGTGTAATAAATAACATTTAATCACGCTTCTCGTAAGGGAATTAAATAGGAATGAAAAATAAATATCTAATAGGTATTGCTTGTGTTATAATAAACACTAGCTGTTCTCTGCGACTTCGGCCGCGTGACCTACACACATTTTATCAATTAAGCTATGTATATTAAAAATATATACAACTAGCTGATTCGCGTAACTTCGCTCGCGAATAGAGTAACATGCAAATATAAACTTTTGTAAAAACGTAGGGGTGGATTTTTGAAAAATAAGAATCCTATGGTTGACCTCGGGTCTTTGTTCATCTTCTTGCCAATTTTCATTACAATTGGTTCTGTGGTTTAGCTGTGAAAGAGTGATAGACAGATACACAGACTTTCACATTTATAATATTCTCGAACATTTCATGATGTGGGAAATTCTACGATCTGGCCACGACATATTTATTATGCCGTTTACCTTACTCTGTTGTCTGAAACACGATAGTGACAAGCATTAACGTTTTTGCAAACGGGAAAAAAAGGAAAATATTTGGTATTGGTACCAAACATTAGGAAGATTTTGCGTAACACTGCCACCTATTCCTGACGATGTATTGTGACGTGACGTATTACCGCCTTTTACGAGCCGGCTAACAGAAATCCATATGGTTCTTCAAATCGGGCTCGTGCTGACATAAAGGCATGATTTTTTTTATGCAAATTTTGGAGGCAAAGGATTTGAAAGATTTTTTAAATGGGTCACCCTATTAGTCAAGTATTTAGCGACCCTGATACGCAATCTATACTTATAGGACTTGCGTTCGATTCTCGATAGGGACAAATTTTTGTGTGATGAGCATAGATGTTTGTAGTCTAGGCTTGGGTGTTTAGTTTATTAAATATATTTTTGTATATGTATTTGTATCAGTATATTGGTATCTATAATAATAATTATAATAACGATAATAATAATTATAATCCCCACGTTCCACGCCGCTACCAAGCACAAAAGCACACAATTTATGTACTCAACGCACGCTTCACTTCGAAACCGAAGCATCTTCAGGAGAAAGATGATTCTCTCTTTCTTTATCAATTATTAAACTGACGTGTTTCTTTTCGCGGAGTTCGCGGATAATAGCATTTAATTATAATAATAATAATATCAATAGACAAATTACACTAATTTACCTAACTTTTTTGCTTGTGATATGTATGTTAGTCAACGATATTAATACATAGAAATACATATATGAATACTGAAAACATACTTAATAAATACCCAAACCTAGAAATACAAACATCTATGCTCTTCAGACTATTGACTGTCCCTATCGGGAATCGAATGCGAGTCCTATTGATTGCGTAGTCAGGGTCAGTAACCACTCGACCAACGGGGTGGTCGAACGTGCCACAATCATATTTTTGACTGTAATACCACAGAATACTGGAAACTAACAAAACTCAATGTACATACATTGATATAAAAAAAACCCAAGATGCACAATCAATGTCTCAAAAACCCAAGATGCACAATCAGTAAAAAAACCCAAGATGCACAACCAGTGTCTCAAAAACGTCCTCTAAAAATGAGCGCACAATTTTAAATTTTGCGCTCATTTCAAATAGAATCACGTCGGCCGCGACACTGTTAATTTTATTAATTTTTGTAATTGCTTTTTAAAAATAACTATAAAAATGGTGCTTAAGTTGAATATGTATATATGAATATAAAAACATATGCTGTTGCCATAACGATAAACTTATTAGACTTAATTAGCAACAGTTTTGAGTGTCAGTTTTGTTCGGGACTGTGTTTCTTGGATTTTTTATATCAATGTGTACATACTAGTAATATTCAAGCAACGCACACATAGACAACTCTCACGGACGCGATATCTCGGAATGGTGCGGAACAAACTGTCCCGAAATATCGCATCCGTGAAAAGTGTCTATGTGTGCTATGCTCGAATATTATTCGTATGTAACATAGAGTTTTGGTAGTCTCCAGTATTCTGTGGTATTACAGTCAAAAATGCCCATATCTAATACATACATAATAAAAGTAGCCTAAGTTACTCCTTATTATATCAGCTATCTGCCAGTGAAAGTCCCATCAAAATCGGTCTAGCTATTCCAGAGATTAGCCGGAACAAACAGAAAAACAAAAAATATTATTTTGGTATATGTACCGTGTATACCTACTACATCTATATGCATTTAGTAAAAAGCTGTTATCTTAATATTATAAAACAGACACTCCAATTTTATTTATTTGTACCACAGATTAGTTGTACAGATTTACCAAAAATGTATCTCTCTTGGTGACTTGTTAAACTGACTTGTTTTAAGCCCTATAAATAATATTACCCTTGCATGAAGCATTCTAGTATTCTCGTGATGCAATTTTATTTCCAGTTATGCAATCCAGTAAATGCTGTGGTTTTGGATACTTTGTGGTAATTTGGGCTTTGATTACATAACATGGTCCGATCACGTGAACAGATAGTAAACGCAGCGGCTTAACGATTGTGCCTCTGTTTTTGAAGAATTTGTTTAGAATCGTTGCGATTTAAAATTTCACGTTTCATTGAGTTTTGGATGGAGATCTCTATTTATGGATGGAGATAACGTAGTACGTTGTGGTATAAAGAAACATACACTAAAGGTAGTGTGTATGGAATTCACCGACCGCTCCGCTGTTCGAGTGGTTAGCGACTACGCATTTAACTAGGCTTGGGCTTAGATTCCCGACAGGGAGAGGCATTTGTTAGTTTAGCCTCTCCTAATGGAAAGAGTCAACCATTGCCTACAGACTCCAAAGTTAATGGTGCGATGCTATGCATGTGGCGGGATAGTAATGCCACTTGTATATGTTTACTACCTACTTTGCTCTCCAAACTGGATCATGACAGAGATAAGCACCGGCGTTGTTGTGGCAGGAATAAATAAGGCGGTTGGACCTGACCCGGATGAGACGTTACAGAGAGTAGTCACAGTGGTAGTGATACGTATAACCAATCGTTAACCTTTTAAGGCGATTATAGCTGCGAACGACCTTGAGTTTCTGACAGGAGCAGCGCAAGTACTCATTCGCGCGCCGGCATGCCCCGACGTCAAAGAATATTTACAGTGGATGCAGATACGTTTAAACATTTTTGTTCACCTATATGAACTTTTATCATCATGAATCGACTGAATGTTGGCAAACTCAAAACCAATAACCAGGAATCCGTCATTTATCGATTATAAGAGCTGCTGTTACTATATTATAATTTTAAGAGCTGCCTGGTAGAATAGCATCATCTATTCTTCTAAATTCTTTAAACTAATAATAAAAAAGTTGATTGTTAGACACAGCTTAAGGTTTGTGCCACGGCTAGCAAGATTATAGGCCTTTGTTTTTATAGGTCACTTGTCGTAATTTCAACAGCCACTACGCTCATCTTTACGACCATTACCTCCTGAATTGAACGAACAAACCATTAAAGAGATCTTATGATTTATATCCGTTTTGATTTCAATGATGATTTTTAAAATCCATACTAATATTATAAATGCGAAAGTCTGTCTGTCTGTCTGTTACGCTTTCACGGCTAAACCGCTGGACCGATTTTCATGAAATTTGGCATGGGTATAGTTGAAAATCCGGGGTCAAACATATGCTATTTTTTTTCAAAAATCAGTCCCTGGAGGGCTGAAATACAGGATGAACTTTTTATTAAAAGCTATTTGGATGACTTATTAATATACTCGCGGGCGAAGCTGCGCGGGTCAGCTAGTACAATATAATAGAAAGACAAATATTCCTTGCCTAGTTAGCAGATTAATCGCTTTATTTTATAAAGATTCACGAGTTTATCGGTTAGCGAATTAGATGGATATTTCTTTCGATTTATATATATATATATATATATATATATATATATATATATATATATATATATATATGTATATATATATATATATATATATATATATATATATAAAAATCAATCCCTATTTTCCTTGGTCACGACATCATGCCTGAATGGCTGGACCAATTTCGATATTTTTTTTTTGTTGTGTTTGTAATTGTAAGGAGAAGGTTCTTATAAAAGAATATATTAAGAAAATTGCGCGAAAAATTAGAAAATTTAAGAATACTTAACCACCATATAAAGTTTAATGCCATTTTGGCTGCGTGGAAGGATAATCCCGTAGTCTTATATGAATTACGTGTCACGTTGTTTGACGTGCTGAGCTGACCCGGCAACACAACGTTTGCCGGGCCAGCTAGTTTATTAATATTTATGCACAGACAAAAACATATTATTAAATTATACCATACTTAATTACGTACATATTATATACATCAACACTCATATACATACATACAAATATATATATATATATATATATATATATATATATATATATATATATATATATATATATATATATATATATATATATATATATATATATATATATATATATATATATATATATATATACAAATAACAAATAATCTATGAGCTAAACACTGTAACTAAATTGACGTCACGAATTTTATGCATTGAAATATAATTTTAATTGTCTTTTAAATGATAGCTTTGAAGGGGTTTTTCTGATGTCTGTGGGATGTACATTCCATAAGCGAATTGCTCGGTGGAAAAAGGATTGAGAAAGAAACTCTGTGTGGCAAAATGGAATGAGGTCCGACGAGAATTTATCTCTACAGATAAATTCTCATCGGACCTCAGATTAGGGTTATGTGAATCTCGTATATATCATAAACATAAGTTTACAGACTACCTTAACCTTCAAACCGGAACATGACAGTGACAGTCAATGTCATGTTCCGGTTTGGAGGTATTTGTCTTACCTACACGGTCGTTGTTATCGTTGATTTAGCTGATCGAATTACATAAGACGAGGACCGGATTTTTTTGCTGCTTGTCAGGAAGCAGACATTCGCAAGTTTTGTGGTATAAAGATGACATTAATTAAATTTGATATTTTCCCCGAATTGTTTTTTGTGATTTTCGCGATACCATTAAAAGGAAAGACAGCAATTTAATAAATGGATTAAATTCACCAAGGGCTAGTAAACAAAGAAAACTCCAATCGTACAATTATCCACCTACATCCACCATATTATCACCTACGTCAGCAGCTAACGCAAAAGCACATAATATACACACTTATCGCACGTTCCACTTCGCCACCGAAGCGAAAGAAACGAACACTACTTCACTCAACGCAATAGTAAATGATAATAGTAGTAGGTTTTACTTATTATGAATGCTAACTCCTTAGCCGAGGTGGCTTGCCACATATTTATCAATTATGAAGAACCTATAACACCTGCTATGCTGCCAATTCCAAATTAAATATATCCTATACAATGCAATGCTACTATATAATTTTCACCCTACATCACGGAAAATCATGCCACCACTCTTACCTATAATTTTAGTTTAAACACCGCACTCTGCTAAGGTTCAGCTTTACAGGAGACTGACCTTGGTGTAACGCAAATTTCGAACTCTGGTTGAATACTTTGTCGCCCACTTTCAAAAAGTGGGCGAGCAGTGTTGAACTAAAGTGTTGAAGCGAAAAAACAAATGAAAACAAGGAGTCAGACGTAAATCGATTTTAAGGATGCAAAAGAAATCACGTTGTAATTGAAAATGTATGATCATATTATTTGGCTTTAAATCCGTTAATTAGATTTCTGTTAAACTACGCTATTAACAAAGAGTAGCATTTTGATGCTATTATATGCACGGATAATTTGGTCCGACAATAGCTGTGGTTTAGAAAATAGTATAAAGATGATTATCATGTCACGAATTACATCATAACGCTGGTTCTTTTGCAAGGTAAGTAAACTTTATTACCTCTAAAATCTTATTAACACGTTTTTCCACCTTGGAGATTGAATTAGGTTACTTATGATCTAAATAAATTAGGCTAACTACTATAATACTAGGCAACGTAGACATAGATATTTTTATTTACGATTATTCCATTTTTTCTGCATAATAGAGCCTATATTTTAAGTTAAACCTCTAGCAAATAATTTAAGAAAACTGTATTCAAATTAACATTATATGTTGATTTGAATACAGTTTTCTGCCAATAATCCATACTTCCATACTAATATTATAAATGCGAAAGTAACTCTGTCTGTCTGTCTGTCTGTCTGTTACGCTTTCACGGCCAATCCACTGAACCGATTTGGATAAAATTTGGTACAAATATAGTTTGAGACCCAAGAAAGGACATAGGATAGTTCTTATCCCGGAAATCCCACGGGAACGGGAACTATGAGGGTTTTTATTTTAGAATTTCTTCCACGCGAACGAAGTTGCGGGCTCAGCTAGTAATTAAATAAAAATTAAAATGCTAATAATAGAAATAAAATTAAACCGACTCCAAACATCTACTATACTCATATAACTCATTATCACAAAAACTACTTTAGTGATTTTGATGAAATTTAGACTGTTCCCTAAGTATGAATATATAAATCAAAAATAATTATTTCAATATGTCTTTAGTCCCCGAAAAAATCGTAGATAAACAAACAAACATAGGAATATACAAGCATAAAACATACATACACTTACGAAATTTAGTACACGTACTTGGACGCCTAAATATATCATCATACCTACTAAAATATTATCCATTTCCAATAATATTACATGTATACATGTCATACAGATAACCTCCGTTTTTTTGCCGGTTGAATAGTGTTGTTTTGCTCCTATTGTTCTACTAAAGGTTTTTAAGTATATTAATTACAATAAACATACAAATCACAAATCTTCTCTTTTTGTAATAAAATCTCAATATAATGCTGTCTAGAAGAATTTGACGTTCAAGATAATGTTCACGTCACGGTACGCGCGATTAGCGGCCTACGTTTTTATAGGTCATTTGTTGTAATTCCTTCGAACACTACGCTCGTCTTTACGACCATTACCTCCGGAAATGGATGTATTAACCATTATGGTATCTTAAAGCTTATATTGGCTTTGATTTAGCCGTTTATTATTTTGTAAGTAAGATTTAATTATTGAACGAATTAGCGAAGCCATGGAAGTTCTTCGTGTTGGCAGGAATCATTGAATGACAACCCACACTAGATTAATAATGTTTGAATTCTTGGACCAAATTAATTCTGTTAATTAAATCTGAGACACAGGGAAAAGAGATTCCGATTGGCTAATTTAAAATCGGTGTTTTGTCGCACGTGGAATTATTTACTCGTATAAGATATATTAGTCTGATTTGTTGACAGATTAATTCGTCTGTTATTGGGTCTCTAGTCTGTTAACTGAATGGCTGGAACAATCTAGTGTTAGTATCCATATTTGTATGTATAGGTAAAACTTTGTTTGATGATAATTCGAGTATCGTTGATCGAAATGTTGTGAAATTTGGTAGGAAAAAGATATGAGAATTTTTGTGTTCTAACATGGGCCTAATTGTTCAGAAAGTTACCGAGATATCTAGAGGCTAGTGAGGGTCCGAAATCTATTGTTAATACTGTGCCTTTAACAATTCCCAGTAAGGGCTATATTATTGGTTATTGTGTTAAAGGTTTCAAAGTAAGTTTTCAAGGGACTTTTCATAGAAAGCGCATGAGTCGCGCGCTCGATCCGCGGCGCTAGGAGCGCATCATAATATAGGCACTTGTTATAGAAAACGTCCAATCCGATCCGATCCCGAGTGCGGTTCGGGAGATTTCTATGACTAGTCCCTTACAGTTAGTGTTCGCCCGTTCGTCGAAATTCAACCACCATCATTAACCACAATGGTTGATAAACAATTACACAAATTTATTAACAAACAGAAAACTTCCTCCTATGCAGTTCGTTAAATGCAAAAGAGAAACTTACGCATACAGAATTACTAGCTGCAGCGTGCAGCCCTCTGCATTATAAAAATTTTTGGCGAATCCCGTGGGATTACCATATTTTCTGGGATAAAAAGCCTATGTGCTATTTATTCTAGATCATAATCTACCTGTGTGCCAAATTTCATGTAAATCCGTTCAGTAGTTTTTGCGTGATTTAGTACCAAACATCCAAATTTTCGCATTTATAAAATTAATCTAGATTATATGAAACTAGATTACCGCTTCACTTGCGAATAGAGTAAAATGTCATGAATATAAACTTTCTTACGAAATTTTGTAAATTATTTCAGCACCTTTGGGATCGATTTTATAAAAGTAGCCTTAGTTTGATCTCGGGCGTTTAAATGTCTTCTTGCCAATTTTAAGAAAATCAGTTCAGAGGCTTATCTGTGCAAGAGGAATAGACAGATAGGCTATATAACATTAAAAAGTATAATAGTATGCTTAAGAAACTAGTTTTAGAAAACTCATAGCGAGTAAAAAATAAAACTTATTTTTTACAATAACATATACCCACTTTGAATTTTAAAGGCAACAAAGCAACTCATGTTCCGTTTGAAATCAACAGTATATGAAACCTCTCTTAATTTTCAATGGATACTAACAAAAAACAGTCGTTTTCACGAGCGATTAAAGCTTTTTGTAGTGCTCTTAAATTGATAGACATATCGCATTGAACAATGGAATGGATACAAAAACCACCACAATTGCACTGACAATGAAAAAAAGATTTTTTTTGCTGGAAAACAATTTCGCAACGCTTTGGCCCTATTTTTATGAGTTGGTTTGTATAAAATTGTCATTGCATAGGTAAAAATAGAAAAAGGAGTAGTGTGAAGTATTTTGGTGGAGTGTTTTATCAACCGACAAAAAAATGGAGTGTCAGTTTGGCATGGATGTATGAAATATTGTTGGTTTTGGATAATACATATTTGAATATGCTACATTTGTGTACAAAATAATATGTGTACAAAATTTCGTAAGTGTATGTCTGCTTGTATGTTTATATGTTTGTCCACGAATATCTCATGACGTAACAGCCATATTGAGATATTTTTTTTCTTTTCAAACAGATACTTTTTTTTAACATAAGATAGCAAACAAGCTGATGATTTTCCTGGTGGAAAGAGAAACCATCACCTATAGACACTAAAAATGTTCCGGATAGCAATGCACCATATATTGGTACCCGTGTGGTTGGATGGCAATGCTACATGCATAAATTCACCGACTACCTTACTCTCTTAACCGGGACACGACCATGACAAGCGTTGGCGCTATTGCGGCAGAAATCTGTAAACGGTGGTACCAAATAATCGGGCGAGACATTGCGGAACTCTCCCACTATAAGACACCAATAGCCAATCGGTCGCCCTTTACAACCTGCCTGGCAGAACGATAGTTGATTTATTCTTGAAAGGAGCCCGGAGCAATACGGGGGAAACCAAACAATGCAATTGACGATCGGATTGGTCACGAACAGGTTATTTATCTTAGACAGATGTCTTGTATCCAGAAAGTTTGTTAACGCCCATGCCATAAAAAGCAAGTCTTTGGCTGTGCTATATTCCGGTTTATCATAGTCCATATTATATAGGCCATGCCATTATAAGCAAGTCTTTGGTTGTGTCAAATTTTGTTTTATTATAGGCTGTAGGTCATGCCATCAAAAGTAAGTCGTTGATTGTATCATATGGTCATGGTAAGGTCATGCCATAAGAAGTATTTGGTTGTATCATAATATTCTGTTTTAATCAATCGAAAACAAAATGTAATTTCCGTTAAAATGTCAACTTTACAAGAGACATGCTCCAGGTCGGAGATAAAAACAATCGGATGCTGAGCAAACAACATAAGCTGAAATTACACAGTAGACTGGAACAAAACAACAAGTGGAACGCTATACAGCATATTTGATGACGCGGCGCGGTCGAGTTCAAGCTCTGGCTGATATTACTGTATTTAAGACAAACAAAAATTTTCATTTATGCTCTCATGTCTGGAGTTTTATGCTGGTTAGTGTATAACGATTTTTTCTTATATTACTGTGTTCTATAATGTACTAGGTGAGTTTGCTTGTTATTTATTGCTCGAATGTATTTTTAGTTAGTAATCATATTATTATATATAATTTTTTTCTGGAGATCCTAGATCTTTTTAAATACATAATCAAAATTAATAATTCATATTCTTGTCTACCATTTAAAAGCTTGAAGTTGAGGTTCTGTTTTTGACAAAAAAATTTAAAAAAAATATTATATGTTTTTTTTTGAAAGCAACTTTTATTGATTGCGTATTCAACTATACCTACTACAAGTACATGGAGCGTCATCTATGAATATTTTTTGTAATTAATATGATAGATATGATATTAATATTTATTTATTATTTGACTACGAAATAGTGTGAAATTTTTGTACTAGCACTATAATAATACAGACATATTTGTCTTATTTCTTGTATTATTTAAAACATTACACTATACAAATTACATGATTTAAGCTAAGCCCTTTGGACTAAGCAAATTATTTGTTTGTTAAAGTTGTAGAAGTTTGTGGGACGTGTAGTCATACATACAAATATACAAATTTCATATAAATGTTTAAATATTTTTCTTGCATTATTTAAAACATTACACTATACAAACTACATGATTTAAGCTAAGCCCTTTGGACTAAGCAAATTATTTGTTTGTGAAAGTTGCAGTAGTTTGTGGGACGTGTAGTCAGTACATACAAATATACAAATTTCATATAAATGTTTAAATATTTTTCTTGCATTATTTAAAACATTACACTATACAAACTACATGATTTAAGCTAAGCCCTTTGGACTAAGCAAATTATTTGTTTGTAAAAGTTGCAGTAGTTTGTGGGACGTGTAGTCAGTACATACAAATATACAAATTTCATATAAATGTTTAAATATTTTTAATAAGTATCAAAACCAAGGCAATACAAACATTGTAGAAGGCGAGCGATTAGCTATATATGTCATTGCCATCGTGATTACTATCTGGCAGAATTCCGCAGTTTCACCCGGGTTTGTTACCATTGCCATACCTATTCTTACCGCCCCGTTGGTCTAGTGGTTAACGACCCTGACTACGCAATCGACGGGCCTCGGGTTCGATCCCGACGGGGACAAGCATTTGTGAGCATAAATTTTTGTATTTCCGGGTTTGGGTGTTTATTAAACATATTCCAGTATTTATATATCTATTTCTATGTATTACTATCGTTGACTAACAACAAACAATTTGCTTACTTTGGGGTTAGATCAGTAAGTGTAATTTGTCCCGTGAATATTTATTTATTTAATGACATCAGTGCCTGTCACTATTGTGTTCCGGTCTGGAGGGTAAGGTATCGAGTAAAATGCATGTGATAAAAAAGCACGAGAAACTTTCTCCTCCCATCAGGAAAGACATCGGCTTGTGTGCTATCTACGATGTAAAAAACTACCATCATATTCAACATTATTTAAAACGGCAATTATCTGTCTTACATCACATTTGATATTGCGGTTGGACTAAACAGCTTTATGCGATAAAATGTTTTATGCCCTTGTTGCTAAAGTTTAAAACCGTTTACTACTTTAGTGTTTCTTTTCTTGTTGCATTTTAAAAATTAGAAAATAAGAAATGTATTTATCATTAATTTCTCACCAATCGACGTTTCGGGTTTACCGTAATCGGTGCGTTTTAATGACTTCCGCCCCACGAGGCCTACCCGCAATGATAACATTTATTCAATTTCTTAATCCATCAAAAGAAATTGTGGCCAGTTCTGGCCGCTTAGCGAATCGGAAAATCAGTTTATGGTTTCGAAAGGACTTAAATAAAAACATTAATTTAATGGGTCGCTAGTTCCATTTTTGACCCTCTCCCGCGTCTCTAGATCCTACTAATGCTCTGGCTGCATTATCGCCCTATCGCGAAGTTTTATGTTATCGTGTGTGTGGTCAAACACATCGCTGTTTTATTAATCTTCGGGCTTCTGTTTTCTGTAGTGAATAAGTTTTTCTTGCTCTTGCATCTGTGCGCATCGTAAGTTGAAGCGTAACAGGATATCGTTAATGGAGTCGCAACTTTTAAATATTGCCATGACGTTTTGTAGCGGGTACCTTCAATAGTTCAATTGATAGTAGCAAGATTCCTGATATTGTAGCCTGCGTTATCAGGGATCTTGCAAGTGCGTTGCCGGCCTTTGAGAAATAAGTAAGCTTTTTTCTTGAAGGAATTCGTATCAGATTGGAAACACTTCTGCTGGCATTTGTTTGACAGAGTAGTCGTACGAGACAAAAATCGTTAACTAGTTAATCGATATTTTATACACGTTGCTAAAGGTAACGAAAAGGACTTAGGGTTCTTTTTATCCAGAAAATAGTTACAATATCCGAGAAAATGAAAAATAACTTTGAACAGAAGTAAAACTGTGGATAAAACTTGTATCTACCAAGAGCAATTAGTAATAGATGTTAATTGCAATTATGATGGCAATCTTGACAATCTTAGTAACACTAAGAACGCTTTGTTAGTTTATACTACACGGGATATCAGCTGGTCTTGTAAAACTAATCTATTTAGCAACTCAAATTTAATAAGTGACGAAGTTGCAGCGGTAACTGGAACTTTCCTCATCTAATCTTGCGAAGTTAAGACTGCATATACAGCCTTAATGTGAACAACTTTCAGAATATCCACTAACTACTAACATATGCCTTAGTACTTAATTATTTCGGAAATTGCCATCTTTTGACTAATATCATCTGTTAAATATATATATTTTTTCATTAGAAATTTATTGTTATTAATTATTTTACTTCATTAGATACCAAAGAAGCAGATGGTTTTCTTGATGGAAAGAGATAATCATCGCCTATAAAAACCAAAGATGTTAATGGTGCGTTTTTATCTATGTGGCGGGATGGCAATTCCACATGCGTAAGTCTACCGGTGCTACCTCACCCTCCAAACCAGAACACGACAGTGATTACTAATTAGCATTGACGCGACAGGAATAGGTATGCGAGATACATAAATACCCATGCGAGATGTTGCGGAACTCTACCATCTGCTAGATCGGCAAATTAGCACGAATGTTTATACCAGCGTTAAGTAGACTTTGTCAAATGTCGTTGCAGTGTAATAATTCCTCCTCCGTCGACTATAGTGCGCACGGAACTAGTTGGCCGCGCCTTACGTATTACGTATTACGTATGGCGCGGCCAACTAGTTCCGCGCGCACTATAGAACTTCTAGTAGACGGAGCCCTATTTCTGGGAATGAAACCTAAAGACAATGTAGCAAATCTACTTCATATTTATGTGACAGGTCAGATAGCAGCTAATTGTTGGCTATTTTGTGTCATATACTAAGCAATTTACGACACTATGTGATAGGGTCAAGTAGGTACAATTGGTGGCAGTCTACACGCTTCCTAAAATAATAATATTATATAAATAAAAATGAATTGCCGAAATGTATTTATGCGCATATTTTTTTTTTATCAGAAACAGAAGAACTTTATTCAATATAAAACTTTTTACAAGTTATTTTGACACGTCAACATTTTTTACTACAACCGGATCGGAAACGCGGCCACTTATAATTCTTTTATCGCGCGCATAACTTGGGAATAAATGCACTAAAATGTTTTTAGTTGTTGTCGCTTTTTTGTAAGCTAATTAAATACTTAAGATTATAAAATTATAGAAAAATTATTTAAATGTTCTTTACTTGTATGCCACATCATTAGTCTAGTGGTACCGACCTTATCACAGACTTATGAAGTCCTGGTTTTGAATTCCGGGTCGAGCAACTAATTTTAAGCAAGCTCTTTTAATTTTCTAAACCAAAACTGCATGTGTTTTGTCATAACAAGCAGATAGCCTGGTAGAAATGAATGATGATCGCCTATAGACACCAAACATTTTGATGATATATTGGCATTTTATGCTATATACAATGTGTAAAAAACTCTGATCATCAAATGCTGTCTTTGATAACTTGAATAAATAAATAAAATAATTTTATTTTAGACAGTGCGTCCATAATAAAGGGTTGTGTGTGTGTTTTTCTTATTGTTAGCACTTTTATTTTTTATATTAAATTATGATTTATTTGGTCCCGGGCTCCTTTGAAGAATAGGCCAACTGCCGTTCTGCCAGGCAGGTCGTAAAAGGCGACCGAGTGACTACGCGCGTTACTACCATCGTAACTACTAGGTGGTAGAGTTCTGCATCGGCTCGACCGGGTCTGGTACCACCGCCTTACCTATTCCTGCCGCAATAACGTCAGTGCTAGTCACTGTCGTGTTCCGGTTTGGATGGTAAGGTAGCCGGTAAACTTATGCACGTCGCATTAGACCTCGCCACAAGATAGCAACGCACCATTAACATCTTTGGTGTCTATAGGCGGTGGTTGGCTCTTGTTTGCTATCTTATGATATAAAAAAAATCTATATTTTTTTGTCTTTCCCGTGATAACCCACCCCTATTCAATTTTTTTGCATAGAACTAACTGTTCTATAACGTCAGGCAATCATTTCTTAGCTTAATACAATCATATACATATATGTTATTGTTTTTCAATATAGGCAGATAAATTTTTAATTAATCTTTAATAATACCTATGGTAACAAAAAATGTCGGTCTTTTTACAGACACATGTAATTTTAGGGTTGAACTACATCTGTCAGCACGAAATCGCATTTTTCTGTCGCCTTATCCTTTTCTATTGCTTAAAATTGCTTTTTGTTAGAGCGAGAAAGGCGGCGGGAATGCTATCGCCTCGCGAGCTCCGCAACGTGCTGTCGCATTTTCGCTGTGTTTCTCGCTTTAGTAAATGACGGTTCTAAGTGTCAGAAAAGGATAGGGCGACTGAAAAAGGCGATTCCGAGCTGACAGATGTAGCTCAACCCTTAAAAACACCGATGACGATGGCTATGACATCAAAAAACGTCACTGGCGCTGACTCGAGGTAACGTTATCCGACTAAAAATATGTATTTGTTAACTTTAAAGGAAATTGAAGGATAATACGAGCATTTTAAAATATAATATTTTTATTTTTATTAACAAAAAATCATTTCATTATATTTTTATGATGTCTATAATCGACCTACCTATGAATGTTTCGTATTTGATAGGACCAATTATATAAAAAACTATTTTATTGTATATTTGTTATATTTGTATTTGTATTACCGTTAATTCTGATATAACAGATGTTTATAAACAAACAGACGGTTTCTTTTATTATATAAAGCACTTTCTGTATGTTATTTAAAAAGAACATCAAAAGGAATTCTCATAAAGCTTTCAAACTATTTTATGCAAATAAAATTGCTACACGGCCTTTTATCTCGAATGATATGAGGGCGACGCGTCCATTTGTAAGAAATGGAACGTCACCGATCAACTTGTGAGTCTGATATATTTCTACACTGGGGCGAGCGATATTTCACATGGATGTGTTTGGGTCCTTTGATGATGTCGAAATAGTTACATGTAATTGCGTGAAATATAGTTTCTTAATAGAATATTTTTGTATCATTTAATAATAAAAAGCAGATGGCTCTCCTGATAAAAAGTGATTATCGCCTAAAGACACCAAAGATATTAATGGTGCATAGCCGTTGTAGAATTCTATTACTCTATACAGATATTACTCTTGAAGTTAAAAAAATATTTGTTTGCCTGAAATAGTTAATAGTCCTTTTATCTAAAATTGATGTACGAGCCTAATCGGCTACAATTTAGCAGGCAAGTCTTTAATTCTTAAACATGTAAATTTATATTTATTACAAAAACTAAATATGTATTTGTTTATATCTTTTAAAAGATTATTAATATAAACAATATAAGAATTTTGTACAAGCAGTTTATTACATATATATGATCAGCGAACACACAAAATAATTACAGATATAAGATCGTATTGAGCTTTGATCAAAAATAACAAAATTCAGAGTTGTCTAAAACCTCAGCTCAATACAAGGGCTTAAAAATGATATAGATACAGAAACAATAAAAATTATCGCAACGTCATAAAAGAATCTTAATAATCATCTACCTTATTTCTGTACGGCATGGTTATAGTTTTAACTATTGCTCCGCTTTACCGATGAAAGCTCGTTAAATTTTATTTGGCTCTTACAAAATTTAACTTTAATTTAATAGCTTTAATATTTAAATTTGCAAGTCACATGCTAATCAAAATACGTTTTTGTGACGTGATGTGTCCTTAATTTGGTTGTGATTGAACGAAATAAGACCTCATATTTATTTGTGCTCTTATTTTTTTAGCCACTTTTAAGGCCGTCATATTGAATCCTGGTTATTTTTGATCGACGGTAGCAGAGAGAAGAGATTGGTACCAAATATCCTAGTGAGACGTTGGGGAACTCTACCACCTAGTAGTCACTTTTGAAGAATAGACCATCTGCCATTCTGCCTAGCAGTACGTAAAATAAACGATTGGTTAAACGTATCATTACCATGATGACTCCTAGGTGGTAAAGTTCCGCAAAGTCTACCCTGGGAGTTGGTACCACCACCTATTGGCAATTATTGTATCCGTCTATCAGGAGAGCCATTTGCTTGTTTGCTATCTTATGATACAAAAAAAGTTTTTATTTTTGAGCATGTAGTTGGAGTCCAATTAACACAGCACACGTTCATTTAGGCTAATCGATTATATTGAATCGATTAGATTGAAGTTCTAGCACCGGCTCGTGTACACTTGATGTCCGAAACAAACGAGATATTGCAAATTCGATTTCCAACTTAACGGAGCCGTGAAATTTGCTCTACGATGTTCAGAAGATAAAGTTTCTAATCTTTGCTCCTCAATGTTGAGACGGCACCACTCAAATTAGTATCAACAACACGTAGAAACTTAGTTATCGAACAATATTGAACTACTGATTTTGTATAGAATATTTGTTGTTTGTTATAATAATCACTTTTCAAACAACTTGATATCTAAAAGTTGTAGGAGGCTTTCTTGAAGCAGTTGCTAGAATGTCAATATCTAATTACGAGGTCTCGATTTTTGTATTCGTATTAGACAGAGCGTTAATGTAAAGAATGGTCTATCTTGGCACTTCTTTTATGACTAGCCCCGTGTTGGTCCCGGGCTCCTTTGGAGAATAGGCCAACTGCCGTTCTGCCAGGCAGGTCGTAAAAGGCGACCAATTAGCTATACTAGTTACTACCATCGTGGCTAGTAAACGGATTAGGATCGGATAGGATCAACGCATTACCTATTCCTGCCGCAATAGCGTTAGTTTTTGTCACTGTCGTGTTCCACTTAGGAGGGTAAAGTAGCCGGTCAACTTATGCATGTAGCATTAGACCACGCCACAAGATAGAAACGCAACTTTAACATCTTTGGTGTCTATAGGCGATGGTCGACTCTTTCCATCGGGAGATCCATCTGCTTGTTAGCTATCTTATAAAAAAAATACTAAGTAGTGAAATTCAACACCTCGCCTATGTTCGGCACCTATTCTTACAGCAACAGCGTTATTGCTTGATACAGTCGTGTTTTGGATAAGGAAGGTAAGATAGTCTGCAGCTATGCAATGTGCATGGTAAACTCATGAAAACACATCGTCACCGCTACAAGAATGGCAAAGCACCTATAACACCTTTGTTATTTATAGGCGACGATTATGTCCTTCCCTTTAAGGTGCTGATTGACGGGTGAGCCTATACCGCGGTTTTAATGGTCTAAGAGCCCTCGACACAAAACTTATGGCAAATTGCACTACATAAAACCGCGGTATTGTCACAGAATAGGTACTTAGAGACTAACAGTAAATAGAAGTCAATGTTACATACAAATAACATTCGAACATAGCACACATATACACCTCTCATGGACGCGATATCTCGGACTGGTGCGGTACAAACTATTCCGAACCATTCCGAGATATCGCGTCAGTGAGATGTGTCTATTTGTGCGTTGCTCGAATATCACATATATGTAGATTGACTACTGTTAGTCTCCAGTATACCTACTGTGGTATTGTGATGATATACGAGCAAGCTTTACCGACGAGCCATAAGACCGCGGTATAGGGTCGCTCGTCGATCAGGACCTTAAAGAGCCATCTGTTTGTTTTCTTGAGAAAGATATGAATTTTTTATGCAAGAAAGAGCCAATAGCTATTAAAAGTTGTCAAATACCGCGATTGGTATCGACATATACATCCATTATATTTTAGTGGTATAATACGACACTTTATTGAAACGAATACTAAAGTTAATCTGCCAGAACACATTATGATACTACACGACATGATAACAAACGACGTGATACGATATGTCGTTCCAATATAATGTGTCTAGACTTTAGATGGATGACGTCCACATACCTCCATGTCGAGGTTTCATGGGATATCGAGAACAATGTAAATACTTTAATGGATGTTTAGACAAAAACTTGACTTGTTTTCATGTTAATACTTGTTACTGTCACTTAAATGGGTTGAGTTTAAATTCTTGCCAAGCCTATACGAGATCAGTAAAAGAAATCGCTTCTAGAACAATGAACTTGTGTTAAAATGATCTGGATACAATTTCCTTTGCTAGTTTCAAACCAGTTGAACGGGCCCTTGTAAGCGATATGGAATTGTAGTCTATGGCCCTAGAAAGTTTCACTCTCACTGAATCTTTTATACTGTAACACTGTCGATTTCACGGGTTTTTTACCGACTTTCTAAAAAAGAGGATTCAGTTGTATTTACTAAATAACCGGGCGAGATGTTGCGGAAATCTACTACCTAGTGGTCACGATGGTAGTGACACATATACGTATAGCTGATCGGTCGCTTTTTACAACTTGTTTAGCAGAACGGCAGTTCGTTTATTCTTCAAAGGAGACCGGATCAACACGGGGGAAAAATACACGTATCTATACATATAATAAAATCGTAGGAAAGTCAAAACTGTACATTGAATATTATTTAAAAGAATACTTGGGACGTAATCTACAATCGATATCGAAGTCAAAAATATAGTTTTTAGAATTTTTGTCTGTTTGTCTGTATGTATGTATGTATGTTCGGGGTAAACTCAAAAAGTACTGCATGGATTTACCTCAAATTTTCCATGAATATTACTAACAGGTTGGGTCAAGACAACGGAGCACCAAGCATCTGTATTTGATGATAATTGTAGGGTCGACTTACACTTACGGCAATAAATTCTGGCTACATGGATGGAAATGCAATTAACTGGATGCAACTTTGATGTTTATAGGCAATGGTTATTTTTTTTATCAGGAGAGCTATCTGCCTGTTTGCTGTTCTATGATAAAAGAGACCGTCATTCTGCAACCGATGTGAACGGTCTTCAATGTTGATGACGAAGCTAAAGAAGATTTTTGTGTTTTTTCTACATTATAGGATAGCGAACAAGCTGATGGTTCTCCTGATTGAAAAATATAACAATCGCCTATAGACACCAAAGATGTTCATGGTGCATTGCTATCCTTGTGGCGAGGTCTTGACGCCACATGCATAAGTTTACCAGCTACCTTACCCTCCAAACCGGAACACGACAACGATAAGCATTGACGCTATAATTGCAGCAGGTATGTGAATCGGCGGTACCATATACCCGGGCCAATAGACACCAAATGTGTTAACAGCTAGTGGTTTACGTGAAGCAAAGATGGAATTTCAAATGTCGGCTACATTACCCGTTTCATAAGAAAATTTCTTTAAGTAATAAAACACGGAAACTGAAATTAAATGGTTTTGAAAAGTGGTCTCTTAACATGCAAAATATACAAGCTATTAATTACATTTTATCACAAAATGTCGCCACTACTCTAAATCAGAGCGGCGTTAACTGATTTCCTTTTGATTTATAGTTCAATACTTTGGTTTACGGTTGACACGCGCTATTACGGCATTGTTGTTGTTAAATTGCTTCGAGATTAAAGACGATCTGTAATCTCGACAAATACAATATTTATCGTTTGAGTTGCCCTGCCAAATAATTAATGTTATGTTGGCTAATCTCGGTCTTGTTTTATGGCTGTTAATGTGATTGTACTTTAGTAACTACTTAAGATATATAAATGTACTTATCTAATAATAATAATAATACCTTTAAACGAGCAATTCTTGTATATATATAATTGGAATCTCGGAATCGGCTCCAACGATTTTCATGAAATTTAGTATATAGGGGGTTTCGGGGGCGATAAATCGATCTAGCTAGGAATCATTTTTAGAAAATGTCTTTTATTCGTGTTTTATCGATAATAAAAGTTCCAATTAAAACTGAAAAAATATGACTCTACCTGACATCTATTGGTGAATAATAATACTATTTTTTGTATTGTAAGTTATTCCAGCAGATGGCGTTGTTAAGTAACACGAAGTCAATGAGTGTTTGCTTTGAGGTTAGACTAAGAAAATCAATTGTTTATCTAATGTGAAAAACCGAGCAAAGCTCGGTCAACCAGATAATATATATTAATTCGCGAAAGAAAAATGTTGTGCCTCTTTTTATAACAATTACGCGAACGGTGTTGTATGAAATTTGGCACAGTTCAAGTTTGCGGAGGACTGCAAAAACTTTATATTTTAAAATAATATTCATTTCAAATACATTGAATTATTAAAACCAACATTACATGCAATACATTCATGTGACATATACAAACTTAAAACGGATTTTATTGTTTTTTCCGTTTATTGTTCGAATTTCGACCAGAGTGCTATCGCTAGTATGTATAAATGTACTTACATATATTTTTTAATTGACTCATCTGGAGAGCTTGATAATCAGCTTGATTTTTATTCTGTAATCGATCTATTTTATACATTAAGGTAATTATAATAATTATAATAATGTACAAATTAAATACAATTTACCCTATGTATGCTTAAATCTTTAAAACTACGCAACGGAATCTGATGCGGTTTTTAGTACCTAGATGGAATGATTCAAGAGGAAGGTTTATATGTATAATAATTAATTTATACAGCAAAACAACGTTTGCCGGGTCAGCTAGTTATAATAATCTATATATATATATATACATAAAAATGAATTGCTGTTCGTTAGTCTCGCTAAAACTCGAGAACGGCTGAACCGATTTGGCTATTTTGGTTTTGAATTAATTGTTGAAGTATAGGGAAGGTTTAAAAGGTGAAAAAATATAGAAAAAAAAGTTAAAAAGGCAGAACAACGTTTGCCGAGTCAGCTAGTAATAAATAAAGAATAAATCCATTTTATAATGTTTATTATTTAAAATCTCACTAAGTTATCTAAAAATATATAAGATGTAACAAAGCTTTTAACGCATACTAACTTTTATCATATATTTATCGAAATAATGTCACAACACTAACATACAATAATAGTTAGAAATAAATCCATTTAAACTTTTGAGAAGCCATTAAAACGATACATTAGTAAAGGGATTGCAAATTCAATTTATGTGTAAAAGGGTTTATGTAATACTTTACGCAGTGTGGTACTAAATCGAGCAAAGATAGGGACGTGGGTATTGGTTAACAATAGGGTAATTAGAGCGAAGGGTTAAAAGGGCTATCAATAAAATGCCTTGTATTATTTAATTATATATTAACCTCTGTCTGAACTGCTAATCTTTTAAAGGGTTAAATTACATTTAACATTAATTTATTTATGCGTAGAAATGTTTTATAGTTTAATCCGAAAACATTGAACTTTGAATTAATTTTGACATTTTGATTCTCGGCCTGAAATTCGAATCCGAGATCATCACTGACATTTATTTTTTTTAAATTTATTTTTTATTTGACATATAAAATATTTAGTACCTTAGTTCATAACTTCGGTCAAAAATATTGATCGAAGGTTCATAAGATATGTGAATGGCTAAAATTTGCCAAATTTATATTTTAAATGTTCATATTTTGATTATCAAAATTCTATACAGAGTTACTTTCAATGGTCCAAACAAAGTATCAAATTACGAACTAAATATTGGATTGAAAGTGCGTTTTAATTATTATTGTAAAACTGTTGCAAGATAATATAAAAATATTCGTTTAAAATATCCCACTAAATTCATGAATTGCATGCACCGAATCGTGTGAATGAACTCTGTAAATCTGGTAGTATGTCATTTTACATTGACCTATAATTACGATATTACCTATTATGAAATCTCTCGCTCTTACATTTTTCCCGACGCGACTCCTTTTAATTTGTTTGAAGGCACTAAAATATTTTAGTTCAATTTTTGCGTAACTGAAATTATATCCATGCGTTTTGTTTTTTGTGTCGGATTAAAATGAAATTTTGAATGTTTTAAATTATATTTTGTTACATAAATCGAACATAATATTATCGATTCTAAACAGCCTCTGAAAATTTGGCGGGACCTTTAACGGGTAACTCTGTATGATCAAAATTAATTGATATTCAGACAGGACATTTATCGAGTCAGCAAGTTTTCAAAATAAAAAATGATAATTATAAAGACAATAATTAGACAAAAAAATAAATAAAGAAAGTAGTACCGACAAGTTTTTACAAAATAGTCACATAAGTGATAAGAAGCGAAAGTACTATCCAGCGGATGGTAATCTTACGGTTAAAATTGATAAGAGCCGCGTGAGAATAACGTTAGGAAACACGTTTAAACAACTTTTAAGCACAATGATCGTGCGAATAGCGTGTCTTTAAGGCGAGGTCTTTTGACGCGCGTCAGTTCTATAGGAAATGGACGGCGCGGTATGTTCTGAAACCGTTGGGAAACGTGTTAATATTCGGATAAATAAATATAGGACTTCAGCTGAAAATCAAAATTTAGTACATTATTTTTTGTATTTAAAACTAAATATTACCATATTAAAAATATGTGGATGATTAGAAATATTATTAACAAATTATTAGTTCTCCTCTCGCCTCTAATCGCCTCTGTGGTCTAGTGGTCCAGCGTTGGCGTCGACCACATGAGGTCCCGGGTTCGATTCCCAGGTCGGGCACATAAAAAAAGTGTTTTTTCAGTTTTCTGAGAAACACAAAGTTGCCCGGGATTGGAAAGTGCCCGGTTGGCGATAGGCTTGCCACCTATCACATTGTGGGACCAAGTATCTTCGGCTAATCGTGGGTGCACTTGTTGTACCTCTGCCTACGCCTTCGGGGATATGGGCGTGAAGATACTTTTTTTTTTTAGTTATAAAGATTTTTTTAGCCTGTTTTCGGAATTTGTTTTGATAGAGTAAAGTACATTCTATCATGTAATAAGTTAGCACATTCTTTAGATAATATCTTCAGGTATATCGTGTATTTTTTGTAAAATTGTTATTTAACAATCAATACAAAAAAACGTGATTTAGCGAACGAGTTTTTTCCCGTCTGTCCCGATGCATCGCCTTAATATTATTCAGAAATCCTTTAAAAATAATTTACTTGGTTATTATTATATAATAGGTATACGAAAAATTCTTACATCTATGGTTTATCTCTCTGATGCGATATTTCAAACGAATAAATAATTTGTTTCATTTGCTTAATATTATAAATGCGAAAAATTTTAATGTTTGGATAGATGGATGTTTGTTACTCAATTATGCAAAGACTACTGAAATGATTTTAACGAAATTTGACATACAGGTAGATAATGACTTGGAATAGCACATAGGCTTTTTATCGTGGAAAAAAGGTAATTCGCGGGATTGGCCAAAAACTTTTATAATGCAGCGGGCTGCACGCTGCAGCTAGTAAATCAGAAATCAGAAATATTTTATTCAATAAAACTTACGCGTTGTTTTGACGTGTCAACATTTTTTTAAACTACTACCGGATCGGAAACGCGGCTGTACACTGAAATGATCCGGTGGAAGAAACTCAGCGTGCTTGTCTTTTTTTCATATAATTTTTCTAATAAGATATAACCTTTGTATCTAATTGTTACAATAATAATAAAGATTGCCGATATGAGAAGCAGTTAATACTTAATTCCATGCTTTACTGTCATCTACGTATTGATATATTTTATAGTAACCTTTTTTACAGTTTTGTTTTTACACATGTTTTGACTTTGTTAACTGGTAAATCTTTAATGGCATCAGGCAACTTTTTGTAGAAGCGTATACTTTGCCCCATAAAAGAGTTACTTAGTACACTATTAAATTAGGGTTGGACTATATCTGTCAGCAAGTTGTCGTCTTTTTTCCGTCACCCTATCTTTTTCTGTCGCTCAGAAGTTCCATTTTCTAAAAAGAGAAATGTTGTTGTTGTCCTTGAGCATTCCGCCGTGTGTTATCTTTCTCGTTATAGCGAATAGTGATTTAAGCGACAGAAAAGGACAGGTCAACGGAAAATGGCAATAGCGTGCTGACAGATGTAGCCCAACCCTAAAGTTGAGGAGAAAAAGCGTCTTATTCATTATTAAGTGCATAATTACAATTTAAGTTAAATGTCAGCATTATTTTTAAGAAATATTTTAAATATTATTTCTTTTGTTTACAGGTAAGTTCGATTGATCTAAAAATAATAGCTGAGCACAGAAAGTAATATAGTTGAGTGTGACAATGACAACACCGTGTATAAAAAACCGGTCAAGTGCGAGTCGGACTCGCGTACCATCATCTATAAAAGAAAATTACGTTTGTTGTATGTATACTTAAATATTAATTTTATGTATTAGGTATTTATTTTTATAGTTAATATATATCTAAATACTTACTTTTTTGAAATTATTCAAGTTTCTACCTGTTTCGTAAGATCTAGTAAAAATTTGCTTAAAAATTTCGTTTGTTGTATGGGAGCCCTCTTTTAATATTTACTTTATTTTTATTTAATTATTTGTTTTTAAAGGTATTAAACGACTAAATTAAAAATATTCTGTGAAAATTTTAAGCGTCTACCTGCTACCGTCATTAATATCGAGCAAAAATACTAAAAAAGCACGTTTTTTGTATGTATTCTTAATATTATCATCAGTATTAAAACCCTGATTTAGTGTCAACCAGCGTCATTATTAACGTTTAAACATAAAATGTATGTGACACACTCTAATAGTAAGTAAGACAAAGTATCGCAAACTTTAATGAGATGCTATGATCAGAAGCTCATGCAGTGTACGCGATGTAAGGATTTTTATAGGACACCTTGAATTACATTTACAAGTTTTGTTAAGATCCTTTTTAAAATGGATCCAGTAGTTATTGACAATATTCTTTACAAACATTCTAATATTAAAGTGTAGATAAATATTTTTCATATTAACTTATACATAATATATGTAGATGGATTTAAACGTCCAACACAATTCCGGCGATATAAATATTCCCTTAGGTTAATTTCTGGCCTAAAAGATAATACGTTATTCTAGTAAATTAATGTAAATTCTACAGTTTGTGTCGTCTAGTTTGAAACAGCTAATAAATATTTCTAACATTGTTCAAACATAATTTCACGTCATTTAATGACAAGAGAATAATTAATTAATGCTTAGCTAAATGGTTTATTTCAAAGAGCCGACAAAGCGGGCATCAAAACACTATGATTCGCTCAGTCTGAAATAGATTATATATATCACCACACCTATTTCCATATAAGGTAAGT